>JAKSZT010054565.1:6599016-6737769 GCA_026826555.1 Tolypeutes matacus | reverse complement strand
TTCCCCTTGACATATGCCAGCCTAAAGAAGAGGAAAGATTTGAGTGCAGGAAGACACTGATATATAGGCTGGTGTGGGCAATGGGGCAGCCTGCAGCTTATTCCTGCAGGAATTCCACTCTCTATAGTGGCTGGGGCCTCAGCCAGTGAGCTCTTATTTCCTCCACCCACACTGCTCTATCCTGGTTTTTTAGTCAGAAGCTGCTGTTGTTGCTTCCTTTTGATGGGAAGGGCAGGAGCTGCTTCTTGGTGTGACTTGTGCCTCTGTTCTTCCTCTATTACCTGGGGCCCATCTTTGGAAGAAGTTAAGGCTGAATCTCAATTTCATTAATCCCCTGTGGTGTCTGGACACCCCTTACCCCCACAAAGTTGGTTTAGGTTCAGTCTAGAAGTAAAGTGATTAGAGCATTGATCCTCCACATTTGGGTCTTGGCAAATGCTTTCTCCTTGTTTCCCTCATTTTTTTTTTGGTTTTTGAGAAGCATGGCAGTTTGAGACAGATAGTTTTTGTAAATGAAGAGGTTAATGAAATCCTCAAATTTTACTACTTACTACTTACTGTTAACGCATCTTTACCAGAACACTGTGTTAGAGAAATAGGCCAGCTTCCTCTAATGCTCAGATTTTGAATAACCAGGTATCTCTGTGGGTCCTGCCTCAGGTGATGTCACTTCTTAGAGCAGGTGGCAGTGGGTCAACACTGTCACCACAGCAGGGGTTGCCTAGTGTCAGGACCTTTCCCCATTTCCCTGTAGCTTACCCTGGATGATGGATGCTCTGCAAAGGCAGGCATAATGTCAATTCTTTAGTCACCTGGCAGACACTTGTACAGCCAAACATTTATATGTGGAAAAACACCACCTTAGACAGGTTGCCAGAGTACAATTGTTTCTCTTGCCAGCAAGCCACACTGAGAAATGGAATCTTAGATGAGGCACTACAGGTTTGTAAACAGGTCTGTTTTCCAAAGTGTATGTTGGATAAATGAGAAGGCAAAAAAGGATCCTAAAAAGCACATCCTTAGTGGTTTATTTTATTTTGCCTGTGGCCAACCTCCTGTGAAGTGCAATGTGTTGTTGATGTAACAGTTGATTCAATAAATGTCTACAGCAAAAAAAAAAACAAAAACAAAAACACAAAACACTACTTTTATTAAATGCTGTGTGAATGCAATATGTCCTTCATTTTGGAAACTAAGTCAGATACTGGTTTCATTGACTGCTCTGCACTTGTATTCACTTGCAATGAATTTCAAAACACTGATTTTGCCTAACACTTTGTGCATGCAGTATGATCTTCTGTTTTGAAATCCAAGACAGATATTGGGTCCATCTCTCCTATGCATTTGTTTTCACTTATAATCAATATCAATTCATGGGTTTTACCTAATGCTGTGTTAATGCAGTATGTCCTTCAATTGTGAAAACTAACCCAGATCCTGGATTCATTGAATGCTATGCAATTCTTTTTACTTGCAATCACTGCCAAAACAGTGGGTTTACCTTTTTCTCTGTGAATGCAGTCTGATATTCAATTCTGAAAACTGAGCCAATCCTGGTTTCATTGACTGCTATGCAGTTCTTTTCACTTATTATCAATGAAAAATCACCGGTTTTACTTAACAGTATCTGAAAGCTTTATGTTCTGCAGTTTTGAAAACTAAGCCAGATAGTAGTTTCATTGACTGCTACACACTTCTTTTCACTTACAATCAATATCAAAACACTGGTTATACCTAATGCTCCTTGAATGCCATATGTTCTTCAGTTTTCAACAATAAGACTCATGCTGGTTTTATTGACTGCTATGCACTTCTTTACAGTTTCAATCAATGTCAAAACCCTAGTTTTACCACATGCTCTGTGAAAGAATTATATTCTTCCATTTTGAAACCTAAGCTAGATATTCATTTCACTGACTGCACTACTTTTCTCTTGCATAGTCAAAACCCTGGTTTTACCTAATGCTCTCTGAATGAAATATGTCCTTCTATTAAGAAAAATAAGCCAGATACTGGTTTCATTGACTGCTATGCAAATCTTTTCTCTTATATTCAATGTCAAAACAGTGGTTTGCCATACCCTCTGTGAATGCAGTATGTATTTCAGTTTCAAAAACTAAGACAGACACTGGTTTCATTGACAGCTAGGCACTTGTTTTCACTTATAATCAATGTCAAACACTGTGTATACCTTTTGTGCCTTGATTGCAGTATATTAATAAATTTTCCAAACTGGTTTCATTTAGTGCTGTGCAATTCTTTCTACTTACAATCAATGTCAAAACCCTAGCTTAACATAAAGCCCTGTGGATGAAGTATGTTTTCCGTTTTGTACCTAAGGCAAATACTGTGTTCATTGACTGCTATGCACTTGTTTTCACTTAAAAATCAGTGTCCAAGCACTGTTTTTCCCTAATGCTCTGTGAATGCACCATGTCCTTCAGTTTTAAAAACTAAGCCACATCCTGGTTTCATTGACTGCAATGAACTACTTTTCACTTACAATCAATATCAAAACATTGGTTTTTACATAATGCTCTGTGAACGAGGTATGATCTTCTGTTTTGAAACCTAAGTCACATAATGTTTTGATTGCTATGTACTTTCTCTCACTTACAATCAATTTCAAAACACTGGCCTTTCCTAATGCTCTGTGAATGTGGTATGATCCTCAGTTTTGAAAACTAAGTCTGATACTGGTTTTATTGATAGCTATGAATTTGTTTTCACTTACAATCAATATAAAAAAAAACTTTACCTAATGCTCTGTGAATGCAGTATGTCCTTCAGTTTTGAAAACCAAACCAGATCCTGGGTTCATTGACGGCTATGCACTAATTTTCACTTATAATCAATGTCAAAACAGTGGTTTTACCTTATGCTCTACGAATTCAGTATGCTATTCAATTCGAAAAGGTAAGCCAGATCCTGGTTTCATTGACTGCAAAGCACTTGATTTCACTTACAATCCATGTCAAAACGCTGTTTTACCTGATGGTCTGTGAAAGCAGTATGCTCTACAGTTTTGCAATCTAATTCAGATACTTGTTTCATTGACTGCTACGTACTTGTTTTCACTAAAAATCAAGGTCAAAACACTGGTTTTACCTAAACCTCTGTGAATGGGGTATGATCTTCAGTTTTGAAAACTATGCCAGATACTGGTTTCATTGAGTGCTTTTCACTAGTTTTCCCTTATAATCAATGTCAAAACACTAGTTATACCTAATGTTCCTTTCATGGTCTACATTACTTAGTTTTGAAATCTAAGCCACATACTGTTTAATTGATGGCTATGCACTTCTTTTCACTTACAATCAGTGTCAAAATCCTGGTTTTATATAATGCTCTGTGAATGAAGTAGGTCCTTCCATTTTGAAAACTCCACCATATACTGAGACATTGACTGCTATGCACTTGTTTTCATATACTATCACTGTCAAAACACTGGTTTTACCTAACGGTCTTTGAAAGTAGTATGTTCTACAGACTTGAAAATCAAGACTGAACTGGGAATCACTGACTGCAATGCACTTATATTCACTTACAAATAATGTAAAAACCCTGGTTTTACCAAACGCTCTTTGAATGGAGGTGTACTTCATTTTTTAAAACTAAGTTGGATACTGGTTTCATTAACAGCTATGAATTTGTTTTCCCTTACAATCAATGTCAAAACACTAGCTATACCTAATGCCCCTTGAGTGCAGTATGTTATTTAGTTTCCAAATCTAAGCCACATACTGGTTTGATTGATGGCTATGTGCTTCTTTTCACTTACAATCAATGTCAAAACCCTGTTTTAATCTAAAACTTTGTGAATGAATTATGTCCTTCCATTTTGAAAACTAAGCCAGGTACTAAATCAGTGACTGGCATGCACTTGTTTTCATTTACTATCACTGCCAAAACACTGGTTTTACCCAATGCTCTGTGAATGCTGAATATTCTTCATTTTGGAAAGTAAGTCAGATTATGGTTTCATTTACTGTTATGCACTTGTTTTCACTGACAATTTCAAAACAGTGGTTTTACCTAATGCTCTGTGAATGCAGTATTATCTTCAGTTTTGAAAACAAGAACAATCCTCATTCCATTGACTGCTCTATTTGTTTTCACTTTCAATCAATATCAGAACACTGGTTTTTCCTAACAATCTGTGAATGCATTATGTCCTTCATTTTGTAAACAATGCCATATACTGGTTTCATTGATTGCTATGTATTTGTTCTCACTTACAATCATTGTGAAAACACTAGTTTTACCATTTTAGAAACTAAGTCAGACACAGGTCTCATTGACTGCTATGTTCTCTATTTAATTTAAAGTGAATTTCAAAATGCTGGTTTTACCTAACACTCTGTGAATGCTGGATGTCCTTCAGTTTTGAAAAGTAAGCCAGATATTGGTTTCATTGACTGCTATGCACTTGTTTTCAATTACCCTCAATGTGAAAACACTGGTTTTACTTAACCCTCTCTGAATATGTTGTGTTCTTCAGTTTTGAAAAATAATCCAGATATTCGTATCATTGAATGATATGCCCTTGTTTCCATTTACATTCAATGTCAAAACCATCATTTTACCTAACGATCTGTGAATGAAGTATGTTCTTCATTTTTGAAAATTAAGCCAGATACTGGTTTCATTGAATTCTATGCACTTGTTTTCTCTTACAATCAATTTCAAAACACTGGTTTTACATAATGCTCTGTGAATGGAGTGTGATTGTCAGTTTTGAAATCTAAGACTGATACTGGTTTCATTGACAGCTATGCATTTGTTTTCATACTTAATCAATATCAAAACACTGTTTTTACCTAATGCTCTGTGAGTGCATTATGTGCTTCAGTTTTGAAAATTAAGCCAGATCTTGGGTTCGTTGACTGTTATGCACTTCTTTTGAATGTATTCAATGTGAAACCACTGGGTTTACCTTATCCTTTTGAATGCATTATGTTTTTCAGTTTTGAAAACTAAGCCATGTACTGGTGTCATTCAATGCTATGCACTTGTTTTCATTTAAAATCAATGTCAATACACTTGCTAAACTGAATGCTCCTTGAATGCACTCAGTTTTCAAAACTAAGCCAGATACTGCTTTCATTGAATGCTATGCACTTCTATTCATTTACAATGTCAAAGCCCTCCTTTTACCTAACAATCTGTGAATGAAATATGTTCTTCTGTTTTGAAAGCTATGCCACCTACTGAGGTCATTGACAGCTATGTACCTGTTTTCACTTACAATCAATATCAAGCACTGTGACATTGTTTGTTTTCACTTACAATCAGTGTTTACCTAAAGCTCTGTGAATGCAGTATTTTATTAAATTTTCAAGACTAAGCCAGCTAATGATTTGATTGACTGCTATGCACTTCTTTCCACTTACAAACAATGCCAAAATCCTGGGTATACCTAATGCTCTTTGAATGAAATATATCCTTCTGTTTTGAAACTAAGCCAGAACTGAGTTCATTGACTGCTATGCACTTGTCTCCACTTACAATCAAAGTCAAAACACTGGTTTTACCTAATGGTCTCTAATACTGTATGCTCTTTAGTTTTGAAAACTAAGCCAGATTCTGGTTTCCTTTGACTGCTATGCACTGTTTCCACTTACAATAAATATGAAAATACTGGTCTTAACTAAGGCTCTCTGAATTCAGTACATCATTCAGTTTTCAAAACTAAGCAATATACTGATTTCATTGACTGCTATGAAATTCTTTTCATTTACAATAAATTTCAAAACTGTGGATTTACCTAACAGACCATGAATGCAGTATAGTCTTCTATTTTCAAAACTAAGGCTGATACTGGTTACTTTGACTGTTATGCATTTGCTGTAACTTACAATCAATATCAGAACACTGGTTAATCCTAACAATCTGTGAATGCGTTATATCCTTCAGTTTTGTAATGTATGCCAGATCTGGTGTTCTTTTGACTTACAATCAATGTCAAAACATTGGGTTTATCTTATGCTCTGTGTGTGCAGTAGTTATTCAGTTTTGAAAACTAAGACAGATCCTGGATTCATTGACATCTATACACTTATTTTCACTTACAATCAATGTCAAACCCTGGTTTTACTAATGGTTTGTGAAAGTAGTATGTTCTTCAGATTTGAAAGCCAAGACAATCCTGGAATCATTGACTTCAATGCACTTATTCTCATTTACAGTCAATGTCAAAAAACTGGTTTAACCTAATGCTCTGTGAATGCAGTATTACCTTCAGTTTTTAAATTTATGCCAGATACTGGTTTTGCTAAGTGTGAGTCACTTGTTTTCACTTACAATCATTGCCAAAACACTTTCTTCACCTAATGCTCTCTGAATGCAGTATGTTCTTCAATTTTGAAAACTATGCAGTATAATGGCTTAATTGACTGCTATGCAGTTGTTTTCCTATACAGTCAATGTCAAAACACTGGGTTTACCTTATACTCTGAATACTGTATGTCCTTCAGTTTGGAAAACTAAGCCTGTTACTGATTTCATTGATTGTTATTCCAAACTTTTCACTTACATTCAATGTCAAAACTCTCTTTTTATCTTATGGTCTGGAAGTGCAATATGATATTCAGTTTTGAAAACTAAAGCCAGATTCTGGTTTCATTGAATGCTAGGTGCTTGTCTTCACTTACAATCAATGTCAAAACACTGGTTTTACCTAATGCTCTGTGAATGCACCATTTCCTTTAGTTTTGAACACTAAAACAGATACTGGTCTCATTGACTCCCTGCACTACTTTTCACTTACAATCAATTTCAAAACACTGGATTTACCTAATGAACTGTGAATGCAATATGATCTTTACTTTTAAAACTAAGATTGATACTGTTTTCATTGACTGCTGTGTGTTTGTTTTCACTTACAATCAATATCAAATCACAGGTTATGCCTAATGGTCTCTGAATGCCGTATTTCCTTCAGTTTGAAAACTAAGATCGATCTTGGGTTACTTGACTGCTATGCCCTTCTTTTCACTTACAATCAATGTCAAAACACTGGTTTTACCTAACAGTCTGTGAAAGCAGTATGTTCTTCAGATTTGAAAACCAAGACTAATCCTGGAATCATTGACTGCCATGCACTTGCACTTACAAACAATACGAAAAGACTTTTTTTTTAAACCTGTCTGTGAATTCAATTTGTCCTTCAGTTTTGAAAACTAAGCCAGATACAGGTCTCATTGACTGCTATGCTCTTCATTACACTTACAGTGAATTTCAAAAGACTGGTTTTACCTAACTCTCTATGAATTCAGCATGTCCAGTATGAGTCAACTATAAGAGATACTGGTTTCATTGACTGCTATGCACTTCTTTCAATTACAATCAATGTCAAAACCCAGGTTTTAAATAACACTGTGAATGAAGCATGTCCTTTTGTTTTCAAAACTACGCCAGATATTGGGTTCATTGACTGCTCTGCATTATTTTTCACTTACAATCAATGTCAAAATACCGGTTTTACCCAACAGTCTCTGAATGTTGTATGTTCTTCAGTTTTGAAAAATAAGCCAGATACTAGGTTCATTGACTGCTAGCATTTGTATTCACTTATAATTAATTGCAAAACTCTGGTTTTGCATAACACTTTGTGAATTCAGTATGTCCCACAGTTTTGAAAACTAAGTCAGATCCTGGGTTCATTGACTGTTGTACTCTTCTTTCACTTACAATTGTGTACAAATGGTTTTATCTAATGCTCTGTGAAAACAGCATGTGTTTCAGATTTCAGAGTAAGCCAGATCTTGCAATAATTGACTGCTATGCACTTATTTTCACTTACCTTAGGCTCTGTGAATGCATTGTGTTATTCAGAATTGAAAAATTAGTCAGTTCCTGGTTTCATTGACTGCTATGCACTTACAGTCAATGTCAAAACACTGGTATATCTAATGCTCCTTGAATGCAGTGTGTCATTTAGTTACAAAACTAAGCCAAATAATGGTTTCTTTAATGCTATGCACTTTTCACTTACAATACTGTCAAAGCCCTGGTTCTACCTAATGCTCAGTGAAGTTAATATGTCTTTTAGTTTTGAAAACTAAGCCAGATTCTGGTTTCATTGACTGCTATTTACTTGTTTTCACTTACAATCTATGTCAAAGCACATGTTTTACCTAACAATCTGTAAAAGCAGTTTGCTCTTCAGATTTGAAAACAAAGGCAGAACCTGGAATCATTGAATGCAATGCACTTATTTGCAATTACATTCAATGTCAAAATTCTGGTTTTAAATAATGTTCTGTAAATGCAGTGTGTTCTTTAGTTTTGAACACAACCCAGATATCCAATTCAGTGACTGTTATGCATTTGTTTTCACTTACAATCAATGTGAAAACACTGATTTTACCAAACCCTTTGTGAAAGCAGTGGGATCTTCACATTTGGAAACTAAGCCAGATCCTGCTTTCATTGAGTGTAAATTGAAAAGAAGTATGCTCTTCTTTTCAATTACCATCAAGGAGAATACACTGGTTTTACCTAACACACTGTGAATTCAGTATGTAATTCTGTTTTGAAAATAAAGTGAAATCATGGTTTCATTGAGTGTTCGATACTTTTTTTCTTACATTGAACGTCATAACATTATATTGTCTAATGCTGTATGAAAACAGGATGTTCTTCACATTTGGAACTAAGCCAGATACAGGTTCATAGACTGCTGTGCAGTTGTTCTCATTTACAATCAATGTCAAATCACTGCTTTTTACCTTATGCTCTCTAAATGCAGTATGACCTCCAGTTTTGAAAACTAAGCCAATTACTGGTTTGATTGACTGCTATACCCTTGTATTCACTTCCAGTCAATGACAGAACACTGGATTTAGCTAATGCTCTGTGAATACCTTATGTCCTTGCCAGATCATGAATTCATTTACTGTTATGCACTTTTTTTGACTTACAGTCAATTTCAATACCCTAATTTTATCTAACATTCTGTAAATGATGTATGTCTTCCAGTTGTGAAAACTAAGTCAGATACAGGTTTTGTTGACTGCTATGCACTTGTTTTTATTTACAATCAATGTCAAAACTCTGGTTTTATCTAATGCTCTCTGAATTCAGTATGATCTTCAGTTTTGGAAACTAAGCCAGGTACTGGTTTCAAAAACTGCTATGGACTTGTTTTCACTCTAAACCATGTCAAAACACTGTATTTACCTAACAATCTGTGAGTGCAGTATGACCTTCAGTTTTGAAAAATAAGCCAGATAATGGTTTCATTGACTGCCATTCACTACTTTTCACTTACAATAAATCTCAAAACACTGGTTTTACCTTATGCTCTTTGAATGCTGTATGTTATTCAGATTTGAAAAATAAGCCCCAGCCTGGTTTATTTGAACGTTAGGCACTTGTTTTCACTTACAATCAATGTCAAATTTCTGATTTTACCTAACGTTCTGTGAAAGCAGTATGTTCTTCAGAATTGACAATTAAGCCAGATCCTGGTGTCATTGACTGCTATGCACTTGTTTTCACTTACAATCAATGTCAAAACAGTGATTTTACCTAATGCAGTATGAAGGAATTGTGGTATTCAGTTCAGAAAACTAAGCTAGTTCCAGTTTTCATTGACTGCTATGCACTTGTTTTCACTTACAATCAATTTAAAAACACTGGTTTTATGTAACTCTCTGTGAATGCAGTATGATCTTCAGTTTTCAAAACTAAGCCAAATATTGGTTTCATTGACTGCTATGCACTTGTATTCATTTACTACTCATATAAAATCACTGATTTCATGTAACACTCTTAAAGCCGTATGACCTTCAGTTTTGTAAACCAAGCCAGATCCTGGTTCATTGACTGCTATGCACTTGCTTTCACTTAAAATGAATGTAAAAACACTAGTTTTACCTAATGTTCTGTGAAAGCAGTATGTTCTTCAGATTTGAAAACTCAGAAAGATCTAGGTCATTTACTGCTCTACACTTGTTTTCACATACAATGAATGTCGAAACACTGTTTTTTTCTTACACATTCTGAATGAAGTGTGATCTTCTGTTTTGAAAACTAATTCAGGTTCTGGTTTCACTTGCTGCTATGCATTTGCTTTCACTTACAATCAATGTCAAAACACTAGTTTTACCTAATACTCTATGAATAAAGTTAGTCTTTCAGTATTTAAAACTAAGCCAGAAAATGGTTTCATTGACTGCAATGCACTGCTTTTCAATTACAATCAATGTCAACACACTGGTTTGCCTAGTGGGCTGTGAAAGCAGTATGATCTTTTCTGAAAGCTTAGCCAGATACTGATTTCATTGATATCTATATACCAGTTTTCACTTACAATTGATGTCAAAACAGTGGTTTTACCTAGTGAGCTCTGAAAACAGTATGTCCTTCAGGTTTGATAACTAAACCAGATGATGGTTTCATTGACTTTTATGCACTTCTCTTCACTTACAATTAATGTTAAAACACTGATCTTACCAAACACTCTATGAATGCATATGATCTTCAGTTTTGATAACTAAGCCAGTTACTGGTTTCATTTTCTGCTATGCCCTTTTTTTCAATACTATCAATATAAAAACACTGGTTTTACCTAACACTCTGTGAATTCAGTATGTCCTTCTGTTTTGAAAACTAGGCCAGGACCTGGGTTCTTTGACTGCTGTGCTCTTATTTTAACTTACAGTCAAGGGCAAATGATTTTACCTAATGCTGTGTGGAAGCAGCATATTATTGAGATATGAAGATAAGCCAGATCCTGCAATAATTTATTACTATGCACTTATTTTCACTTACCTTATGTTCTGTGATTGCTATATGTCTTTCATTATTGAAAAATAAGTGACTTCCTGGTTTCATTGACTGTTATGCACTTGTTTTCACTTACAATCACTGTCAAACACTACTTTATCTAATGCTCTGTGAATGCAGTATGTTCTTCAATTATGAAAACTAAGCCAAATACTGGTTTCAATTGACTGCTATGCAATTGTTTTCACTTACAGTCAATGCCAATCTCTGGTTATATCTAATGCTCCTTGAAGTCAGCATGTCATTCAATTTGCAAAACTAAGCCAGAAAATTCATTCCTTCACTGCTATGCACTTCTTTTCAATAAAAAAACAATGTCAAAACCACTCTTTTACCTTGCGCAGTGTGAATGGAATATGTCCTTCTGTTTTGAAAACTGTCAGAAACTGATTTCATTGACCTCCATGCCCTTTTATTTGCTAACCATCAATGTCAAAACACTGGTTTTATGTAATTTTCTGGGAATGCAGTATGTCCTTCAGTTTAGAAAACTGATCCTGATACTGGTTTCCTTGACTACTCTGCACTTGTTTTCACTTACACTCAATGTCAAAACACTGGTTTAACCTAACGCTCTTTAAAGCAGTATGTTCTTCAGTTTTCAAAAGTAACCCTATACTGGTTTCAGCGAGTGCAATGCACTTGTTTTCTCTTACAATCAATGTCAAAACCGTGATTTTACCTGACACTCTGTGAACAAATTATGTCCTTCTGTATTGATAAATAAGCCAGATACTGGTTTTTTTGGACTGCAGTGCACTCTTTTTCACTTACAATCAATGTCAAAATCCTGATTTTACCTAATGCTCTGTGAATGCATTATGACTTTCAGTTTTGAAAACTGAGAAATCTCCTAGTTTCGTTGGCTGCAATGCACTCATTTCACTTGCAATCATTGTCAAAACACTGATTTATTGAACTCTTTGTGAATGCAGTATGTCCTTTAATTTTGAAAACTATGCCACATACTGATTTCTGTGAGAGCTATGCACTTCTTATCACTTACAATCAATGTCAAAACATGGGTTATACCTAAAGGTTTGTGAATGCAGTATGTTATTCTGCTTTGATTACTAAATGAGATCATGGTTTCATTTTCTGCTATGCACTTTTTTTCACTTACTAACTATAGCAAAACCCTGATTTTACCTAAAGCTAAGTGAATGAACTATGTCCTTCCATGTTGAAAACTAAGCCAGATACTGGTTTCATTGACAGCTATACACATCTTTTCACTAACAATCAAAGTCAAAACACTGGTTATACCTAGCACTTCTCGAATGCAGTATGCTATTTAAATTTCAGAATTAATACACTTACTGGTTTAATTGATGGCTTTGCACTTCTTTTCACTTACTATCTATTTCAAAGCACTGGACTTATCTTACACACTGGAAAGCAGTATAACCTTCAGTTTTGAAAACTAACACTGATACCAGATTCATTGTCTGCTATGCACATGTTTTCACCTAAAATGAATGTTAAAAATCTGGTCTACATAATGTTCTATGAATGCAGTATGTCCTCATTTTGGAAAGTAAGCCAGATACTGTTTTCATTGAGCGCTATGTGTTTGTTTTTACTTACAATCAATATCACAACACTAGTTTTAACTAAGGGTCTGTGAAAGCAGTATGTTCTTCAGATTTACAAACCAAGACAATCCTGGAATTATTGACTGCCTTACAGTTATTTTCAATTACAGTCAATGTCAAATAACTGCTTTTACCTAACACTCTGTGGAAGCACATGTACTTCATTTTTGAGAACAAAGCCAGTTACTGGTTTCACTGACAGTTTTCACTTACAAACAAGGTCCAAACACTGGTTATACCTAATGCTCCTTGAATGCAGTATGCTATTTAATCTTGAAACTAAGACAGATATTGGTTTAATTGATGGCTATGCACTTCTATTCACTTACAATCAATGTCAAAACACTGGTTTTACCTAATGCTCTCTTAATGCAGTGTGTTCTTCAGTTTTGAAAACTAAGCCAGATAGTGGTTTCATTGATGGCTATGCAATTGTTTTAACATAAAATCAATGTTAAAACACTGGTCTGACCTAATGCTCTGTGAATGCAGTATGTCATTCATTTTGGAAAGTAAGCCATACTTGGTTCCATTGACTACTAGGCACTTGTTTTCACTTACAGTCAATTTCAAAACTCTGGTTTTACCTAACACTCTGTGAATATAATATGATCTACACTTTTGAAACTAAGACTCATACTGGTTTCATTGACTGCTATGTATTTGTTTTCACTTAAGATCAATATCAGAACACTGGTTTTTCCTAATGCTCTGGGAAGGCATTGTATCCTTCAGTTTTGAAATTTAAGCCAGAGACTGGCTTGATTGACTGTTATGCACTTGTTTTCATTTACAATTAATGTCATAACACTGTTTTTTTCCCTAACACTCTGTGAATGCTGTATGTCCTTCAGATTTGAAAATTGAGCCAGATACTGGTTTCTTTGAGTGCTAAGTAAAATTTTTACTTACTCTTAGTGTCAGAACACTGTTTTTAACTCATGCTCTGTGAGTGCAATATGTTATTCAGTTTTGAAAACTAAGATAGATCCTGGTTTCATTGACTACTTGGCACTTGATTCCACTTAAAATCCATGTCAAAACATTGGTTTAACCTAATGCTCTGTGAATGCAATATGTTTTTCAGTTTTGATAACTAAGCCAGATACTGGCTTCATTGCCCTCGGTTTTTCTTTTCATTTACAATCAATGTTAAAACACTTGTTTTTACCTAATGCTCTGTGAATGCAATATGAATTTCAGTTTTGAAATGTTAGGTAGATATTGGTTTCATTGAATGTTATGCACCCATTTTCATTTACAATCAGTGTCATCCACTGCTTTTAGCTAATGCTCTGTGAATCCAGTATGTCCTTCAGTTTTGAAAACTAAGTCAGATACTGGTTTCATTGACTGCTATGCCCTTGTTTTCATTTACATTCAATGTAAAACACTGGTTTTATCAAATGGACTGTGAATGCAGTATGATCTTCAGTTTTGAAAATGTAGCCAGATCCTGGGTTCAGTGAATGCTATGCCCTTCTTTTCACTTTCAATCAATGTCAAAACACTGGGTTTATTTTATGCTCTGTGAATGCAGGATGTTATTAAGCTTTGAAAGCTAAGGAGATCATGGTTTCATTACTGCTATGCACTTGTTTTCACTTACACTTAATAACAAAACACTGTTTTACCCAACTCTGTGTGAAAGCAGTGTGTTCTTCAGTTTTCAAATCTATGCCAGATACAAGTTTTGTTGCTGCTATGCACTAATTTTCACTTACAATCCATGTCAGTACACTGGTTTTATCTAACACTCTGTGAATGAAGTATGTTATTCAGTTTTAAAAACTAAGCCAGATACCGTTTCACTTACTGCAATGCACTTTTTTTTCACTTAAGCTCAACGTTGAAACACTGTTTATACCCAATGCTCCTTGAATGTAGTATGTTATTTGGTTTTCACAATTTAACCAGATACTGGTTTCATTGAATGGTATGTGCTTATTTTCACCTACAATCAATTGCAAAACCCTGGTTTTACCTAATGTTCAGTATGTCCTTCAGTTTTGAAAACTAAGCCAAATATTGGTTAGATAGACTGTTATGCACTTGTTTTCAATTACAACAATGTCAGAACAATGGTTTTACCTAACCTAACAGTCTGTAAATGTGGTACATCCTTCATTTATAATTACAGAGTCACATACTGGTTTCATTAACTGCAATGCAAAACTTTTCACTTACTCTCAATGTCAAAACACTGTTTTTCCCTTCCATTCTGTGAATGCTGCATGTTATTTGGTTTTGAAAACTAAGCAGCATCCTGGTTTCATTCACTACTTGGCAGTTTTTTCCCTTAAGGGGAAAAACACTTCTTTTACCTAATGCTCTGTGAAAGCAGAATGTTTCTTAGATTTGAAAACTAAGCCAGATCCTTGAATTGAATCATTGTCTGCTATGCATTATTTTCACTTACAATCAATGTCAAATACTGGTTTGACCTTACAATCTTGGAATGCAGTATGTCCTTCAGTTTTGAAAACTAAGCCAGATAGTGGTTTCATTGACTGCTATGCACTTATTTTCACTTATAATCAATATCAAAATGCTGGTTTTTCAAACACTCTGGGAATGCAGTATGTCCTTCATTTTTGAAAACGAAGACAGATACTGTTTGATTGACTGTTATGCCCCTGTTGTTACTTACTTACAATAATGTCAGAACTATGGTTTAACCTAAAACTCAGAGAACAAAGTATGTCCTTCAGTTTGGAAACTTAGCCAAATTCTGCTTTCATTGACTGCTATGTAAAACTTTTCACTTACACTCAATGACAAAACACTATTTTTACCTTAGGCTCTGTGAAAGCACTATGTTATTCAGTTTGGAAAGCTAAACCAGATCCTGGTTTCATCGACTACTTACCACTTTTTTCACTTACTCTAATGTCAAAAGACAGGCTATACCTAATGCTCCTTGAATGCAGCACTTTATTCAGCTTTCAAAAATAAACAGATACTGGTTTCCTAGACTGATATACATTTATTTTCACTTACAATCATTGTCAAAACCCTGGTTTTATCTAACATTCTGAGAATTAAGAATGTCCTTCACTTTTGATAAATAAGCCTGATATTGGTTTCATTGCTATGCACACTATTTCAATTACAACCAATGTCAAACAGTGGTTTTACCTAATGCTCTATGAATGCAGTATGATCTTCAGTTTTGAATAATAAGGTTGATACTGCCTTCATTGAATGCTATGCACTTGTTTTCACTTAATATCAATGTCAAAACTCTGGGTTTATATAATGCTCTGTGAAAGCAGTATGTTCTTTATAATTGAAAACTAAGAAAGATCTTAGTTCCATTGACTGCTGTGTGCATATTTTCACTTACAATGAATGTCAAAACACTGATTCAGCATAATGTTTTGTGAAAGTAGTATGAACTTCAGATTTTGAAACTAAGCAAGATCCTGGTTACATTGACTGGTATGCACTTGTTTTCACTTATGATCAATGTGAAAACACTACTTTTATCTAAAACTCTGTGAATGCAGTAAGACCTTCAATTTGAAAAGTAAACCACATACTGATTTCTTGTAGAACTATGCACTTCATATCACTTACAAACAATGTGAATACACTTGTTATACCTAAAGGTTTGTGAATGCAGTATGTTACTCAGTTTTGAAAACTGAGAGACCATGGATTCATTTACTGTTATGCACTGTTTCACTAATAATCAATGTAAAAAAAAAAACTGGTTTTACCTAACTCTTTGTGAATGCAATATATCCTTCTGTTGTGAAAACTAAGCCAGATACTGGCTTCATTGACTGCTCTGAATTTCTTTTCACTTTCAATTTCAAAACACTGCCTTTACCTAACTCACTGTGAATGCAGTATGATGTTCTGTTTTGAAAACTAAGACAGATACTGGTTTCATTGACAGCTACACCTTTGTATTCACTTACAATCAGTATCAAAACACTGTTTTTACCTAATAGTCTGTGAATGCATTACAGCATTCAGTTTGGGAAACTAAGCCAGATACTAGGTTCTTTTATTGCAATGCATTTCATTTGACTTACAAGCAATGCCAAAACACTGGGATTTCCTTATTCTCTGTGAATGCAGTGCTTATTTATTTTTGAAAAGTAAGGATGATCCTATTCTCATTGATAGCTAAGCCCCTGTTTTCACTTACAATCTATGTCAAAACACTGTTTTTTTCTAATGCTCTGTGAATGCAGTGTGTTCTTCAGTTTGGAACACTAAGCCAGATACTGGTTTCACTGAATACTATGCACGTTTTCACTTATGATCAATGTTAATACTCTATTTTACCTAATGCTCTCTGAATGCAGTATGTTTTTCAGTTTTGAAAACCAGCCCAGATACTGATTGCCATGCAGTTTTTTTCACTTACTATCAATGTCAAAACCTTGATTTTTCAAAGCTCTGTGAATTCAGTATGTTATTAATTTTTAAATACTAAATGAGATCATGTTTTCATTGTCTGATATGCACTTGCTTTCACTTACTGTCACTGTCAAAGTCTTTGTTTTACCTAACACTATGTGAATGAACTATATCATTCTGTTTTTAAAACTAAGGCAGATACTGGATTTAATTGGCTGTTATGCACTTGTTTCACTAATAATAAATGGCAAAACACTGGTTTTACCTAATGCTCTGTGATTGCAATATAGCCTTCATTTTTGAAACCTAAGACAGATAATGGTTTTCTTCAATGCCATGCACTTCTTTTCACTTACAATCAATTTCAAAGCACTGTATTTAACTAACACACTGAATGATAATCAATTCTTTTTCCAACCTTTCATTTTCTACCTGATTGTGTCCTTATGTCTGAGATGAGTCTCTTGTAGACAGCAGATAGGTGGCTCATATTTTTTATCCATTCTGTCAGCCAATGTCTTTGGATTGGGGAGTTAAATCCACTAACATTCAATTTTATTACTACAGAAGCATTACTTGCTTTGCTCATTTTATCCTTTGGCTTTCCTTTGTCACAACTTACTATTGTCTGTCTTTTTTTACCCCTTAAGTTATCCTTACAAATACTCTTCATTTCTATACTCTTCTCCAAGTCTTTTGCCCTTGTCTTTTCTTTTCAGACTGCAGCATTCCCTTTAGTGTCTTTTTCAATTCTGGACTTTTGATAACATACTCCCTAATCAGCTGCCTCAAACAGCTTTTTGTCTTTCTTCTTTTTTTTTTTTTTTTTGACAGAGATGAGCCTTCCTACCTACTCCAACACTATCTTCCTGGAGGTCCCGATTATGATTTTTTTTAAGTTTATGGTTACAGTTTGGTTTAGTTCTAGAGTTAGGCTTAGGAATGGTCTTTGGTTTAGAGTTAGGTATAATTTAAAGTTTAGGTTTCTTTATAAATTTGGGTTAATGTTAGTATTTTGATTATGGTTACAGTTTGTGTAAATTAGGGTCTAAGTTAGAATTAAGGTTTATGTTAAGTTTATGTTTATATTTAAGGTTAAAGTTATGGCTAGGTTTAGGGTTTGTTTTGATTTAGGGTTAGACTTAGTTTTAGGCTTGGAAAGGTTAGGTTTTAGAACCTTTAGTGCTAGGTTTTTAATAGGGTTAGGAATTTTATTATGTCCAAAGTTAGGGTAACTTTTAGAGATAAGGTTATGGTTTGGGAGAAGATTAAGTTTAGGTTTGATCTTTGGGTTATAGTTTTTACTAGTCATAGGTTTAGGCTTAAGATTGTGTTCATGTTAAGGCTAGGGTTAGGTTTTTGTTAATATTTATGGCTTGGATTGTTTTGAGTGTTAGGTGTAGGCTGACAAAGTTATGTTTAGAGATGTTGTTTAAGTTAGTGTTAGTGTTACAGTTAAGATTAGATTTTTCATGTTAAATGTAACATTAGTTTCAGGATTTGGTTGGTTTATAGGGTTAAGGGTTTGAGTTAGATTTTAGAATAGTTTTATGTTTGATGTTAGGGGTGTTAGGGTTAGAATTTGGATTAGACTGCTATGCACTTGTGTTTACTTACAAGCAATGTCAAAATACTGGTTTTATCATAATGTTCTATGAATGAGGTGTGTTTTCAGTTTTGAAAACTAGGACACACCGGGATTTCATTGAATGCTATGCACTTGTTTTCACTTACATTGAAATTCAAAACACTGATTTTATCTAATGCTCTGTGAATGCATTTTGTTCTTCAGTTTTGAAACTAAGCCAGATACTGATTTCATTGATTACTAGCACTTCTTTTCACTTACAATCCATGTCAAAGCACTAGTTATACTTAATGCTCTGTGAATGTAGTGTGTTCTTCTGTTTTGAAAATAAAGTCATATACTGGTTTCATTGAGCCTCTGTACTTGTTTACACTTAAAATCCATGTCAAAACACAGGTTTTACCTAACTTTCTGTGAAAGCAATAGGTATTCAGTTTTGAACTCTAAGCCAGATACTGGTTTCATTAACCACTATGTAATTGCTTTCACTTACAATGTCAAAACCATAGTTTTAATTAATGCTCTGTAAATGCAGTATATCTTTAAGTTTTGTAAACTAAACCTGAACTGGATTCCTTGACTGCTATGCACTTGTTTTCATTTAAAATCAATGTCAAAACACTGGTTTTATATAATGCTCCATTAATGCAGTATGTCTCACAGTTTTGAAAATTAAGCAAGAGACTGGTTTCATTGACTGCTATGATCTTATTTTCATGAGCATTCAAAATCAAAACCCTGGTTTTACCTAAAGCCCTGAGAGAGCAGTATGTGGTTCAATTTTGAAAACTAAGCCAGTTCCTGGAATTATTGAGTGCTGTGCAATTGTTTTCCCTTACAGTCAATGCAAAATACTATTTTTACCTAATGGTCTGTGAATGCAGTATTTCCTTCACTTTTGAAAACTAAGCTAATACTGGTTTAATGGACTCCTCTGCACCTATTTTAACTTACAATCAATGTCATAACACTGGTTTTACCTAAAGCTCTATGAAATCAATATGTTTTTCAGTTTTGAAAACTGAGCCAGTTTGTGGTTTCATTGACTGATATGCACTTAAAAAAGTTTTTTAAAAAAACTTACAGTCAATGTTCAAACCCTGATTTTACCTAATGCATGGTGAACACAGAATGTCTTTCAGTTTTGAAACCAAGCCATATACTGATTTCATGAGCTCTAATTACTTGTTACCACTTATAATCAATGTCAAACTCTGGTTTTATTTGGCACTCTGTGTATACAGTATGTTATTCAGTTTTGAAAAAAAGCCAGATCCTGCTTTCATTGACTGCTAAGGACTTAATTCCACTTAAATCAAATATCAAAACACTGGTTTTACCTAACTCTCTGTGAATACAGTATGTTCTTCAGGTTTGAAACCTAAGACAAGCAGACACAGAGAGCACACACCAAATGGACACAGAGAGCACACAGTGAGTGCAAACAATGAGAGGGGGGGTGGGATTTTAAAAAAGTGCTATGCACTTGTTTACAATTACAATCAATGTCAAAAACATGAGTTTAGCTAATGTGCTGTAGGAGCAGTATTTTCTTCAGATTTGAAAACTAAGCAAAATCCTGATTTCATTGACAGATGTGCACATCTTTTCACTTACACCCAATGACAAAACACTGCTTTTTTCAAACAGTCTGTTAATGCAGTATGATCTTCAGTTTTGAAAATTAAGCCTGATATTGGTTGCAATGACTGCAATGTGCTGGTTTCATGTAAAGTCAGTGTCAAAACACTGGTTTCCCTAAAGCTCAGTAAAAGCAATATGATCTACATTTTTGAAAACTAAGACACATACTGATTTCTTTGAAAGCTATGCAATGCTTTCAACAACATCAATACACTGGTTTTACCTAATGGTCTGTGAATGCAGTATGTTATTCTCTTTTGAAAACTAAGCCATATCATTGTTTCATTGACTGCTATGCACTTGTATTCACTTACAATTAATGTCAAACACCATTTTACCTAATGCTGTGAGAAAGCAGTGTGTTCTATTGGTTTGAAAACTAAGCCAGATATTGGTTTCATTGACTTCTATGCCTTGTTTTCACTTACAAATTATAACAAAACACTGGATTTACCTAAAGCTCAGCGAATGCAGTATGCAATTCAGTTTTTAAAACAAAGCCAGATACTGCTTTCATTGACTGTGATGCACTTGTTTTCACTTACAATCCATTATGGGTTTAGTTAATGTTATGTAGGAGCAGATTTGAAAACTAAGCAAGATCCTTGTTTCATTGAATGCTGTGCACAATTTTCCACTTACAATCAATGACAAAACACTGGTTTTACCTAATGCTCTGTGAAAGCAGTATGACCTTCAGTTTTGTAAACTAAACCGGAATCTAGTTTCTTAGACTGCTATGCACTTGTTTCACTTACAATCAATGTCAAACACTGGTTTTACCTATTGATCTGTGAATGCTGTATGTTCTTCCATTTTGAAATTAAGCCATATTCTGTTTTCATTGAGGCTATGCACTGATTTCCCTTACAATCAATTTCAATACATTGTCTTACCTAATGCTATGTGAATGCAGTATGTCTTTCATTTTTGAAAACTAAGGCAGATACTGCTTTCATTGACTGTGGTGCAGTTGTTTTCACTTACAATCCATGTCAAAACACTGGTTTTACCTAACTCTCTGTCTAAGCATTAGGTCATTCAGTTTTGAAATCTAAGCCAGATACTGGATTCATTGACAGCTATGCAATTGTTTTCACTTACAATCTCAAAACACTCATCATACCTAATATTCTGTGAATGAAGTATGTTTTTAAGCTTTGAAAACTAACCCAAATACTGGTTTTATTCACTCTTATGCACTTGTTTTCAATTACAATTAATATAAAAATCTGGTTCTACCTAATGATGTGTGAAAGCTATATGTACTTTTGGTTTGAAAACTAAGCCAGATATTGGTTTCATTGACTTCTATGATTTGTTTTCACTTACCAATTATATCAAAACACTGATTTTACCTAACGATCTGTGAATACAATATGTTCTTCAGTTCTTAAAACTAAGCCAGATACTGCTTTCATTGACTGCAATGCACTTGTTTTCTCTTAAATTCCATATCAAAATACTTTTTTTACTTAATGCTCTGTGAATGCAGTATGTCATTCAGTTTTGAAAACTAAGGTGGATAATGGTTTCATGCTCTACTATGTCCTCTTTTTCACTTACATTCAATTTCATAACAGAGGTTTGACCTAATGCTCTGTGAATGCATTATGTTCTTCATTTTGAAAAATAAGCTGGATACTGGATTCAATGACAGAAATGCACTTCTTTTCAATTAAAGAAATATCAAAACACAGGTTATACATAATGTTCTCTGAAAGCAGTATGATCTTCAGTTTTGAAAACTGAAGCAGATGCTAGTTTCATAGACTGTTACTCTCGTTTTCACCTACAATCAATGTCAACTACTGGTTTTCTCAAACACTCTGTGTATGCAGTATTTTATTCAGGCATGAAAACGAAGCCAGATCCTGCTTTCATTGAATGCTATGGACTTGTTTTCGATTACAACTACTGTCAAAACACTAACTCTATGTGAATGCATTATGTCCTTCAAGTTTGAAACGTAAGCCAGAAACTACATTCATTGACTGCTATGCAACAGTTTTCATGAACTTTCAGAATCAAAACACTGGTTTTACCTAATGCTCTTAGAAAGAAGCAAGTGGTTCATTTTTGCAAACTAAGCCAGATACTGGTTTTACTGATGCTATGCACTTGTTTTCACTTACAATCAATGTCAAGACACTGGTTTTACATAACACCCTTTAATGCAGTAAGTTCTTCAGTTTTGAAACCTAGACAGATACTGGTTTCATTGACTGCTATGCAATTGTTTCACTTACAATGACTAAACACTGGTTTTACCTAATGGTCTGTGAAAGCATTATGTGGCTCTGTTTTGAAAACTAAGTCAGATACTGTTTTCATTCCCTGCTATGCACTTGTTTTCACTTACAGTCAATGTCAAAACACTGATTTTACCTAATGCTCTTTTAAACCATTTTGTATTTGAGGTTTGAAAATGAGCCCAGATACTGGCTATATTGACTACTATGCACTTGTTTTAAGTTACAATCAATGTCAATAAACTGGGTTTAGCAAATGATTTGTGAAAGCAGAATCTCCTTCAGTTTTGAAAACTAGGTCAGGTATTCGTTTCTTTGTCTACTGTGCATTTGCTTTCATTTCAATCAATGTCAAAACATGGGATTTTCTAATGCTCTTTGAAATCATTATGACCTTCAGTTTTGAAAATGAAGCCAGATACTGCTTAATTGACTGCTATGCATTTGTTTTCACATACAATGTCAAAAGCATGGTCTTTCGTAATGATCTGTGAAAGCAGAATGTTCTTCCTATTTGAAAACCAAACCAGATCCTGGCTTCATTGACTGCTATGCACTTGGTTCACTTACAGTCATCATCAAAACACTGGTTATACCAAACATTCTCTGAATGCATATGTCCTTCAGTTTTGAAAACTGCGAAATATACTAGGTTCACTGACTGCTGTGCATTTGTTTTCATTTAGTATCAATATGATATCACTGATTTTATCTAACAGTCTGTGATACAGTATGTTATTCTGTTTTGAAAACTAAGCCAAATCATGGTTTCATTGACTGCTATGCTCTTGTATTCACTTACAATTAATGTCAAACACTGGTTTTACCTAATGCTGTGAGAAAATGGTATGTTCTTCAGTTTTGAAAACTAAGCCAGATACTTATTTCATTGACTGTGATGCTCTCGTTTTTTGTAACAATCAATATCAGAACATTGGTTTCACCAATGTCTGTGAATGTAGTAAGTCTTCCTATTTTGAAAACTAAGTGAAATACTGTTTTCATTGACTCTGATGCACGTTTTCACTTACAATCAATGTCAAACTAGTTTTACCTAGAAATCTGTGAATGAAGTATGGTATTCAGTTTTGAAAACCAGGCCAGATCTGGTTTAATTGACTGCTATGTACTTATTTCACTTACAATCAATTTCAAAACACTGGTTTTCTCTACTGCTCTGTGTATGCTGTATGTTCTACTGTTTTGAAAACTAAGCCATGTACTGGAGACATTGTTATGCACTAGTTTTTACTTATAATCATTGTCAAAACACTGGGTTTTTCTACCACCCTCAGGATTTGGGTAGGGATAGGTTTTGGTCTAAGATTAAGTTTAGGGTTAACATTAATGCTTCGGTGGTTTTTGATATACGTATTTTGTTGCTGTTTAATATAACAGTTGTTATTTAATATAACAGCTTTGTTGTTGGTGTAAGGATTATTGTAAGCATTAGGTTTATGTTTGAGTTTGATGTTAGGCTTACACTCAGTTTGATTTAAAGCTAAGTTTAGGGTAGGTTTATATAATAGGTAGATTAGGGTTATGTGCAGGGTTATGGCAATTCTGAGAATTAGGTTTAGAGTTTGTATTTGTGGTATGGTTGTGGTTAATGTTACAGTTAAGTTACATTTTTAAGGTTAAGGTTAAGATTGTTCTTAGGTTTGGGTTATGATTAGCTTTAGGGTTAGGTTTGATCTTTGGCTTATAAATCAGTGTAGTTTTGTTTTAGGGGTATGTGTTAGGGCTAGGGTTGATAGTGTAAGAGTTCAAGCTTGGGCTCTGGGTATGGGTATTGTTAGGTTAAGAGTTAGATTTTTTTCCCTTTAAAAAATGAGTTTTTATTCTAAAACAATTTAATGATATAAGATAGTAGAGAAAATAATATAATAAACACCATGTGTTCACCTACCAACATATGTCTCTATTCCTACTCCCCTTAATCATTTTGAAAAAATCCTAGACATCATATAATATGTGTAAACATTGTATTGTATTTCTCTAAATTATAGAGAGTATTTTTATTAACGTAATGATATCATTGTCAAGGCATAATGATTAACAATTTTTTATGTCAGATACTTACTGTCCAGGTGTCCTAGTTTTCAAAACTGAAAACACACTTCATTCATAGAACATTATGGTAAACCAGTATTTTGACATTGATTGTAAGTGAACACAAGTGCATAACAGTCAATGAAACTTGATTCCGGCTTAGTTTACAAACCTGAAGTTCATACTGCTTTCATGGAGCATTAGATAAAACCATTGTTTTGTCATTGATTATAAGTGATAAGATGTGCACAGCAGTCAATGAAACCAGGATCATGATTAGTTTCCAATCCTGAAGAAAATATTGCTCCTACAGAATATTAGATAAACCCACGTTTTTGACATTGACTGCAAGTGTAAACAACTGCATAGCAATGAATCCAGTATCTGGCTTAGGTTTCAAACCTGAAGGACATACTACATTCACAGAGCATTAGGTAAGACCAGTATTTTGACATTAGTTGGAAATGAAAACAAATGCATAACAGTCACTGAAAGCAGGATCTGTCTTCATTTTCCAAAATGAATAATATGCTGTATACACAGAATGTTGATAAAACCAGAGTTTGACATTGATTGTAAGTGAAAACAAGTGCTTAATAGACAGTGAAACCAGTGTCTGCCTTAGTTTTAAAACTGAGAAGTATAGTGCAGTCACAGAATGTTAGGTAAAACGAGTGTTTTGATTGTGAATGTAAGTGAAAACAAGTGCTTAGGAGTCAATGAAACAAGGATCTGTCTTAGTTTTCAAAACTTAATAACATATTGCATTCGTAGAGCATTAGGTAAACAGTGTTTTAACCTTGAATGTGAGTGAAAAGTGCATAGCAGTAAATGAAACAAGTATCTGGCTTAATTTTCAAAACTGAACCACATACAGCTTTCACAAATTATTAGGTAACACTACTGTTTTGTATTGTAAGTGAAAACAATTGCATAGCAGTCAACAAATCCTATATCTGGCTAATATGTCAAAACAGAATGACCTTCTGCAGTCACAGAGAGTTAGGTAAAACAAGTGTTTTGGCATGGATTGTAAGTGAAAGCTAGTGCAATAGCAATCAAAGAAAACTTTGCCTGACTGAATTTTCAAAACTGAAGAACATACTGCATTCACAGAGTGTTAGGTGTAACCAGTGTTTTGACATATCTTGAAAGTGAAAACACATGTATATAATTCAATGAAACCAGTATCTGGGTTAGATTTCAATGTTTATTGGCATACTCCATTCACAGAGTGTTAGTTAAACCCAAAGATCTTGATCTTGATTTTAAGTGAAACTAAGTGTATAGCAGTCAATTAACCAGTGTCTGGCTTGGTTTTAAAAACTGAAGGGCATTTGGCTTTCAAACAGTATTAGTTAAAACACATTTTTTGACATCCATTGTAAGTGAAAACAAGTGTATATAAGTCAATGATACCAGGACCTGGTTAGATTTCAAATCTGAAGAATGTAATGCATTCATAAATCATTAGGTAAAACCAATGATTTGACATTGATTGTTAGTGAATATAAGTGCATAGCAGTCTATGACATCATTATCTGACTTAGTGTTCAAAACTGGAGAACATGTGGTATTCATGGTGTGCTATGTAAAACCTGTGTTTTGACATTGATTGTACATATAAACAAATACATAGCAGTCAATGAAACCATGATCTAGCTTAGATTTCAAAAATGAATAACATATTATATTCACAGACCATAATGTAAAACCAGTGTATTCACGTTGATGTTAAGTGAAAAGAAGTGCATGTCTGTCAAAGATTTCAGTATGTGCTTAGTTTTCAAATTGAGGGACATAACTGCATTTACAGAGCATTAGTTTAAAAAGATTTTGACATTGATTGTAATTAAAATCAAGTGCATAACGGTCAAGGAAATCAGGAGCTGGCTTGGTTTTCTAATCTGAAGATCATACTGCTTTCATAGGTCATTAGGTAATACCATGATTTTGAAATTGATTGTAAGTGGGAACAACTGCATAGTTGTCATTGAAACCAAGACCTGCCTTAGTTTTCAAACCTTAAAAGCATAATGCATTCAAAGAGTGTTAGGCAAAACCAGTGTTTTGACATTGATTTTAAATAAAAACAAGTGCAAAACATTCAATGAAATCAGTATCTTGCTTTGTTTCCAAAACTGAATAACATACTGTATGTACAGACCATTGGATAAAATACATATATGTCCGTGATTGTAAGTGAAAAAAAGTGAGCAGTAGACAATGAAACCAGTATCTGGCTTAATTTCAAAACAGTACCAACACTGCATTTTCACAACATTAGAAATAATGAGTGTTTTGACATTGAATATAATTGAAAACAACTGCATAGCAGTTGAAAACAGGATCTCTCTTATTTTCAAAACAGAATAACATGCTGAATTCATATAGCATTAGGTACAAACAATGTTTTAACATTGATTATAAGTACAAAGAATGCACAGCAGTCAATGAAACCAGTATCAAGCTTAGTTTTCAGAACTGAAGAGCATACTTCTTTAACAGAACTTTAGGTAAAACCACTGTTTTAACATTGACTGTAAGTGAAAACAAGTGCTTAGCATTCAATGAAACCAGTTTGTAGCTTAGTTTCTAAAACAGATCATACTGCTTTAAAAGAGTGTTAGGTAAAGCCAGTGTTGTGACATTGATTGATAGTGAAAACAAGTGCATAGCAGTCAAGGGAATCCAGGATCTGGCTTAGTTTTCAAAACTGAAACAGATACTGGTAAAACAGAGCCTTAGATAAAACCAGGGATTTCGCATAGATTGTAAGTGAAAACAAGTGCATATAAGTCAATGAAATCAGTATCTGGTTTAGTTATAAAAACTGAAGTGCATACTGCATTCACAGAGCATTAGGTAAAACCAGTGTTTTGATATTGATTGTAATGGAAAACAAGTGCATAGCAGTCATGAAAGAAGGATCTGGATTCATTTCAAACCTGAATAATGTACTGCATATACAGAAATTTTGGTAAAACCAGTGTTTTGACATTGAGTGGAAGTGAAAACAAATGCATAGCATTCAATGAGATCAGTATATTGCATAGTTTACAAAACTGAAGGGCATAATGCATTCACATAGCATGAGGTAAAACCATGGATTTGATATGGATTGTAAGTGAAAACAACTTCAAAACAACCCCTGGCTTCATTTTCAAAACTGTATACCATACTGCAAACAGAGAGTGTTAGATAAAAGCAGTGTTTGACATTGACTGTAAGTGAAAACAAGTGCATAGCAGACAATGACCAGTATCTGGCATAGTTTCAAAACTGAAAACCATACTGTATTCAAAGAGTGCAAGGTAAAAATGAGTGTTTTGATATTGAATATAAGTGAAAACAAGTGCATAGCAGTTGAAACAAGGACCTGTCTTAATTTTCAAAACTAAATAACATACTGAATTCATATAATGTTAGGAAAAGGATTGTTTAGAAATTGATTGTAAGTATAAAGAAGTGCATAGCAGTCAACGAAACCATTATCATGTTTAATTTTCAAAACTGAAGATCATACTTCTTTCACAGAGTGTTAGGTAAAACCAGTGTTTTAGCATTGATTGTAACTGAGAACAAATGCTTAGCAGTCAATGAAACCAGTATATAGCTTAGTTTTCAAAACTGAAGAACATATGGCATTAAAGAGCATTGGGTACAACCAGTGTTTTGACTTTGATTGTAAGTGAAAACAAGTGCATAGCAGTCAATGAAGCCAGGATCTGTCTTATTTCACAAATCTGAATAACATACTGCATTCACAAAGCATTACGTAAAACCAGGGTTTTGACATTAATTATAACTGCAAACAAGTGCATAGCAGCCAGCGAAACCAGGATCATGCTTAGTTTTCAAATCTGAAACACATACTCTTTTGACAGAGCATTAGGTAATATCAGTGTTTTGACATTGATTGTAAGTGAAACAAGTGACAAACAGTAAATGAAACAAGGAAGGCTGAGTTTTCAAAACTGAATAACATACTGAATTCACCTAGTGTATGGCAAAAGTAATGTTTTAACATGGATTGTAAGTGAAAAGAAGTGCATAGCAGTCAATGAAAACAGTATCATGCTTAGTTTTGAAAACGGAAAGACATACTGCATTCAGAGAGCTCTATGTAAAACCAGGCCTCTGACATTGGGATTAAGTGGAAAGAAGTGCATAGCATTCAAAGAAACCATTATCTTAGTTTTAAAAACTGAGCAACATATCACATTCAAGGAGATTTAGGTACAACCAGGGATTTGACATTGATTGTAACTGAAAATATGTGCATAGCAGTCAATGGAACCAGTATCTGGCTTAGTTTTCAAAACTGAAAAACATACTGCATTCACAGTGCATCAAGTAAAACGAGTGTGAAAACAAGTGCATAGCATCAATAAAGTCATTATCTGGCTTAGTTTTCAAAACAGAAAAACATGTATTCACAGAACATAAAGTTAAACCAGGTTTTTGACATAGATTGTAAGTGAAAAGAAGTACATAGTAGTCAAAGAAATTGGTATCTGACTTAGTTTCAAAAACTGAAGGATATACTGAATTCACAGTGCATTAGGTAAAACCATGGTTTGGACATTGATTGTAACTGAAAACTAGTGCATAGCAGTAAATGAAAGCAGGATCTGGCTTCGTTTTCAAAACTGAATAACATACTGCATACACATAGAGTTAGGTAAAATGAGTGTTTTGACATTGAATGCAAATGGAAACAAGTGCATAGAAGACAATGGCACCAATATCTGGTGTAGTTTCAAAACTGAAGTATATACTGCATCCATAGAGTGTTAGGTAAATTGAGTGTTTTGACATTGAAGGTAAATGGAAACAAGTGCATAGCAGTCAATGAAACCAGGATCTGTTTTCATTTTAAAAACCAAATTACATACTGCATTCAGAGAGCATTAGGTAATACCAGTGTTTTGATATTGACTGTAAGTATAAAGAAGTGCATGACAGTCAATGAAACCAGTATCTGCATAGTTTTTAAAACTGGAGAACATATTGAATTGAGTGAGAGTTAGGTAAAACCAACATTCTGACATTAATTGAAAATCAAACCAAGCACGTGGAATACAATGAAACCAGTATCTGGCTTAGTTTTTAAAACTGAAAAACATACTGCATTCATGGTACATTAGGTAAAACTAGTGTTTAGACATTGCTTATTAGTGGAAACAAGTGCATAGCAGTCAATAAAGTCATTATCTGGCTAGTTTTCAAAATGGAAGTATATACTATATTCACAGAGCATAAGAAACCAGGGTTTTGACATTGATTGTAAGTGAAAAGAAGTGCATAGCAGTCAATGAAATTGGTATCTTCCTTAGTTTTCAGTATGGATGGAAGTACTGTATTCATAGAGCATTAGGGAAAACCAGTGTTTTAACATTGATTGTAAGTGAAAAAATGTGCATAGCAGTCAATGAAACCAGTATGTAGCTTAGTTTTCAAAACCGAAGATCGTATTTCTTTCACAGAGCATTAGGTAAAACCACTGTTTTAACATTGATTTTTGAGTGAAAACAAGTGTTTAGCAGTCATTGAATCCATTATCTAGTTTAGTTTTCAAAACTGAAGATAATATTGCATTCACAGTGTTAAGTAAAACCAGTGTTGTGACATTGATTGTAAGTGAAAACAAGTTCATAGCAGTCAATGAACCATGATCTAGCTTATTTTACAAATCTGAATAACATACTACATTCACAGAGCATTTAGTAAAACTAGGGTTTTGATGTTGATTGTAACTGAAAACAAGTGAATAGCAGTCAGTGAAACCAGGATCATGCTTAGTTTTCAAATCTGAAACACATACTGCTTTCACAGCACATTAGGTATAAACCAGTGTTTTCACATTGATTGTAAGTGAAACAAGTGCAGAGCAGTGAATGACACAAGGATCTGGTTGAGCTTTCAAAACTGAATAACATACTGAATTCACAGAGTGTATGTCAAAACTAGTTCTTTAACATCGATTGTGAGTGAAATAAGTGTACAGCCATCAATGAAACAAGCATCAGTCTTAGATTTGGAAATGGAAGGACATACTGCATTAACAGAGTACTACGTAGAACCAGGATTTTGACATTGGTTTTAAGTGAAAAGAAGTGTATAGCAGTAAAAAAAACCAATGTCTGGCTTTGTTTTGAAAACTGAACAACAGACTGCATTCAAGGAGTGTTAGGTACAACCAGGGATTTGACATTGTTTGTTAGTGAAAACATGTGCATAGCAGTCAATGGAACTGGTATCTGGCTTAGATTTTAAAACTGGAAAACATACAGCATTCATAGTGCATCAGGTAAAACCAGTATTTAGACATTCCTTTTTAGTGAAAACAAGTGCATAGCAATCAAAGTCATTATCTGGCTTAGTTTTCAAACGGAAGAACATACTGTATTCAAAGAGCATACAGTGAAAACAGGGTTTTGACATTGACTGTAAGTGAAACGAAGTGCATAGCAATCAAAGAAATTTGTATCTGGCTTAGTTTTTTAAATTGAAGGATATACTGCATTCACAGAGCATTAGGTAAAACCGTGGCTTGAACATTGATTGTAACGGAAAACAAGTGCATAGCAGTCAATGAAACCAGGATCTCGTTTAATTTTAAAAACTGAAGTACATACTGCATTCAGAGAGTGTTAGGTAATACCAGTGTTTTGACATTGATTGTAAGTAAAAGAAGTGCATAGCAGTCAATGAAACCATTATCTGCTCAGTTTTGAAAGCCAGAGAACATACTTCATTCGAGGGGGGTTAGGTATAATCAGTGTATTGATATTCATTGTATGTCAAAAGAAGCAGATAGTGTACAATGAAAGCAGTATCGGGCTTAGATTTCAAAATTGAAAAATATACTGTATTCACAGATTATTAGGTAAAACCAGTGTTTTGCATCGATTGTTAGTGACTTCAATTGCATAGCAGTCTCTGAAGTCTTTATCTGGCTTAGTGTTCAAAACTGCAGAACACACTGCATTCACAGAGCACTAGGTTAAAACGAGTGTTTTGACATTGAATATTATTGAGAACAAGTTTATATCAGTTGAAACCAGGATCTCTCTTATTTTCAAACAAAATAACATACTGAATTCGTATAGCATTAGGTAAAACATGCATTTTGAAATTGATTATAAGTATAAAGAAGTGCATAACAGTCAATGAAACTGGTATCAGGTTTAGTTTTCACAACTAAAAATCATACTTCTTTCACAGAGTGTTAAGGACAACCAGTGTTTTAACATTGATTGTAAGTGAAAATAAGTGCTTATCAGTCAACCAAACTAGTATGTAGCTTAGTTTTCATAACTGAATATCATACTTCTTTCACAGGGTGTTAGGTAAAACCACGGTTTTAACATTGTTTCTATGTGAAAACATGTGCTTAGCAGCCAATGAAACCAGTTCGTAGCTTAGTCTTCAAAACAGAAGATCATACTGCTTTAAAAGAATGTTAGGTAAAACCAGTGTTGTGACAGTGATTGCTAGTGAAAACAAGTGCATAGCAGTCAATGAAGCCAGTATCTGGCTTCATTTTCAAAATTGAATAATATACTGCATATACTGAGCATTAGGTAAAATCAGTGTTTTGACTGTGATTGTTAGTGAAAACAAGTCAATGAAGCCAGGATCTGGCTTATTTTATGAATCTAAAACACATACTTATTTCACAGAGCATAAAGTAAAACCAGGGTTTTGATGTTGATTTTATCTGAAAACAAGAGCATCGCAGTCAGCAAAACAAGATCTCCCTTAGTTTCCTAACCTGAAGTTCACACAGAATTCAAACAGCATTAGGTAAAAGAAGTGTTTTGACATTGATTGTAGGTGAAAAGAAGTGCATAACAACCAATCAATCCAATAACTGACTTAGTTTTCAAAACTGAACATCATTCCACATTCACTGATCATTAGGTAAAAGCAGTGTTTTGACATTGATTGTAAATGGAAAAAAGTGCATAGTAGTCAATAAGACCAGTATCTGGCTTAGTTTTTAAAACTGGAGAGCATACTGTTTCACAGCATTAGAATAAACCAGTTTTATGACATTGATTGTAAGTGAAAACAAGGGCATAGCAGTCAATTAAACCAGTATCTGGCTTAGTTTCCAAAACAGAATAACATACTGCATTCACAGAACATAATGCAAAGCCAGTGCTCTGACACTGATAATAAATTTTAAAAAGTGCATTGTAGTAAATGAACCCTTGATCTTGTGTAGTTCTCAAAGTTGATCTTCATACCTCATTCAAAGAACCTTAGATAAAGCCAATGTATTGATTTTGATTATAGGCGAAAACCAATGCATAGTATTCAATGAAACCAATCTCTAAGTTAGTTTTCAAAATTGAAGATCGAACTGCATTCACAGTACATTAGGTAATTCCAGTGTTTTGACATTGATTGTAAGTGACAACAAGTGAGTGCATAGCAGTCAATGAAACCAGTATCTGACTTATTTTTAAACACTGAAGAACATACTATATTCAGAGAGCATTAGATAAAACCAGTATTTTGATATTGATTGAAAGTGACAACAAATGCATAGCAGTCAATGAAATCAGTATCTGTCTTAGGTTTCAAAACTGAAGGAATACTGCTTTCACAGAGTGTTAGGTAAAAACAGTGTTTTGATGTTTATTATAAGTCCAAAAATATATATGACATTCAATGAAACCACTATCTGGCTTAGATTTAAAACTGAAAATAACACTGCATTCCAGATTTTTAGGTAAAACCAATGATTTAGCATTGACTATAAGGGAAAATACATGAATAGCAATCAATATAATGAGTATGTGAATTACTATTTAAAACTGAAGAATATACTGCATTCACATAGAGTTAGGTAAAACCAGTGTTTTGTCATGGATTGATAGAGAAAGCAAGTGCATAGTGGTCAATGAAAGCAGGATCTGGCTTATTTTTCAAAACTGAATAGCATACTGCATTCACAGAGCATTAGAAAAAACCAGTGATTAGACTTTGATTGAAAATGAAAATAATTCCATAGCAGTCAATAAAACCAGTATCTACCTTAGGTTTCAAAACTGAGGGCCATACTGCATTAACAGAGCATTATTAAAACCAGTGTTTTAGATTAATTATAAGTGAAAACAAGTATATAACAGTTAAGGAACCCATGATCTGGCTTAGTTTTCAAAACTGAATAACATACTGCATTCAGAGGGTGTTAGGTAACACCAGTGGTTTGACATTGTAAGTTTAAATAAGTGCATAGCATTCAGTGAAACCAGTAACTTTCTTAGTTTTCAGAACTGAAGAATATACTGCATTCACAGAACTTCAGGTAAAACCACTGTTTTGAATTTTATTGTAAGTGAAAACAAGCTCATAGCAGTCAATAAAACCAGTGTGTAATTAATTTCCAAAACTGAAGAACTTATGGCATTCACCAGAGAGTTACATAAAAGAAGTGTTTTGACATTGATTATAAGTGAAAACATGTGCATAGCAGTCAATGAAACCAGTATCTGGCTTTGTATTAAAAAATGAAGAACATGGTGTATCCACAGAGTATTACAAGAAAACCATGTTTTGACATGGATTTTAAGTGAAAACAAGTGAATGACAGACAATGAATCCAGTAACTGCCTTAATTTTCAAAACTGAGCAATATACTGCTTTTACAGCATGATACGTAAAACCAGTTTTTTTACATTCATTGTAAGTGGAAACAAGTGCATAGCAGTGAGTGAAACAAGTATCTGGCTTAGCTTTCAAAATGGAACAACATACTGCAGTCACAGGATGTTAGATAAAACCAGTGTATAGTCATTGTTAGTGAAAACAAGTGGATAACAATCAATGAAACCAGGATATGGCTTAGATTTCTAAACTCAAGAACATACTTGATTCACAGAGAATTACAAAAAAACTAGTGTTTAGACATTGATTGTAAGTGAAAAGAATTGCATAGCAGTCAATGAAACCAGAATCTTGCATAGTTTTCAGAAAAGAATAACATATTTCGTTCACAGAGTGTGAAGGAAAACCAGGATTTTGACATTGATTGTAAGTGAAAAAATATGCATGGAAGTCAATGAAAGAGTATCTGTCTTAGCTTTTAAAAGAGGGACAATTTGCATTTCTGAGCACTACATAAAAACAGTGTTTTGACATTGATTTTATGTGAAAACAAGTGCATAGCAGTCAATGAAAGTATATCTGGCTTAGTTTTCTAAACTGAGGGACCAACTGCATCTTAGAGCATTAGGTAAAACCATTTTTTTTTACATTGATAATAAGTGAAAACTAATGGATAGCAATCAATGAAACCAATACCTTTTTAAAATTTCAAAACTGAAGAACATACTGCATTCACAGAGCACTAAATAAAACCTGGGTTTGACATTGACTGTAAGGGAAAATAAGTTGATAGCACTCAAATAACCAGTATGTGGTTAATTTTCAAAACTGAAGGACTTATGGAATTCACAGAATTTTAAGTAAAACAAGTGTTTTGACATTGATTGTAAGTGAAAAGACGTGCATAGCAGACAATGAAACCATTAGCTGGCTTAGTATTCAAAGAAGAATATGCTGTATCCACAAAGCATTATATAAAACACTGGTTTTGACATGGATTGGAAGTCAAAACAAGTGCTGAGCAGTCAATGAAGCCAGTAACTGGATTAATATTCAACAGGGGAACATAGTGCTTTCACAGAGCTTTAGGTATAACCACTGATTTGACATTGCTTGGAAGTGATAATATGTGCATAGCAGTCATGGAAACCAGTGTCTATTTTAGTTTACCAAACTGAAGACCATATTGCATTCACTGAGCATTTAATAAAACCAGCGTTTTGATATTGGTTGTTAGTGAAAACAAGTGCATAACAATCAATGAAACCAGTATGTGGCTTAGTTTTCAAAATTGAAGAGCTGACTTCATTCACAGAACATTAGAAAAAAGCAGAGTATTCACATTGATTGTAAGTGGAAACAAGTGCATAGCAGTGAATGAAACTAGTATCTGGTTTAGTTTTGAAAGCTGTAGAACATACTCTTTTCACAGAGCATTAGGTAAAACTAGTGTTTTGACCTTGATTTTAAGCAAAAACGTGCAGAGCAGTCAATGTAACCAGAATATGGCTAAGTTTTTAAAAATGCATAACATACATCATTCACAGAGTGTGAAGTAAAACCAGTTTTTTACATTGATTCCAGTGAAAAGCAGTGAATAGCAGTCACTGAAACCAGTATCTCCCTTAGTTTACCAAACTGAAGACCATACTCTTTTCACAGAGCATTAGGTAAAACCAGTGTGTAGACTTTGATTGTAAGTGAAAACAAGTGCATAGCAGTCTGTGAAGGCAATATCTGGCTTAATTTCCAAACATGAAGAACATACAGTTTTCACACAGCATTAGGTAAAACAATGTTATGACATTGATTGTAAGTGAAAACAATTACCTAACAGTCAATGAAACCATGCTCTCACTTAGTTTTTCAAAACGGAATGACATACTGAATTCAAATAGCTTTAGGTAAAATCAGTGTAATCACATTGATGGTAAGTGATTTAGAAGTGCATAGCTCTTAAAGAATTCAGAAAGTGGATTGGTCTTTAAAATTTAAGTACATATGGCATTCACAGAATGTTAGGTAAACCAGTGTTTATTGCAAGTGAAAATGATTACACAGCTGTCAATGAAAACAGGATCTTCCTTAGTTTTCAAAACTGAAGATCACATTGCTTTTAATGAGCATTAACCTAAACCAGTGTTTTGACATTGATTGAGGGAAAAGAAGTGCATAGCAGTCTAAGAAACCATTATCTAGCTTTGTTTTCAAGACAGAAGGTCCTAGTGCATTCACAGATTGTTAAGTAACACCAGTGTTTTTACATTGATTGTAAGCAAAAACAAGTGCATTGCAGTTTATGCATCCAGTACCTGGTTTAGTTTTTAAAACTGAAGAACATATTTCATTTACTGAGCATTAGGTAAAACAAGGGTTTTTTTCATTGATTGTAAGTGAAAAGCAGTGTCTAGCATTCAATGAAATCATTGTCAGGCTTAGATTTGAAAACTGAAGGACATACTGCATTCACATAACATTAGGTAAAAACAGTGTTATGACACTGATTGTAAGTGAAAACAAGTGCATAGTATTCAATTAAAATAGTATCTGGCTTAATTTTCAATTCTGAAGGACATGCTTCATTCACAGTGTTAGGTATAACCAGTGTTTTGACATTGAGTGTAAATGAAAAGAAGTGCATAGCAGTCAATGAACCCTGAATCTTGCTTAGTTTTCAAAAAACAATATCATACTTTGTTCACAGAGTGTGAGGTAAAACCAGGGTTTTGACATTGATTGTAAGTGAAAAAAAGTGTATGGAACCAATGAAAGAGTATCTGTCTTAGTTATTAAAAAGAGGGACAAACTGCATCTCTGAGCATTACATGAAAACACTGTTTTGACATTGATTGTAAGTGAAAACAAGTGCATAACAGCCAATGAAACCAGTCTCTGGCTTATTTTTCAAAACAGAATAACATGCTGCATTCACAGAGTGTTATGTAAAATCAGGGTTTTGACATTTATTGTAAGTGAAAAGAGGTGCAGAGCTGTCAATGAATCCAGTCTCTGGTTTAGTTTTCAAAACTGAAGATCATACTGCTTACATAGAGCATTAGGTAAAACCAGTGTTTTGACATTGACTGTAAGTGGACAGATGTGCAGAGCACTGAATGAAATAGTACCAGTCTTAGTTTTCAAAGTTGAAGGACGTACTTCATTCACAGAGAGTTAGGCTAAAACAATGTTTTGACATGTATAATACATGAAAACACATCATAGTAGTCAATGAAACCAGTATCTGGCTTAGAGTGCCAATCTGAAGACCATATTGTGTTCACAAAATGTTAGGTAAAACCATTGTTATGACATTGATTGTATGTAAAGCAAGTGCATAACTGTCAATAAAAGTATATCTGGACTAGTTTTCTATACTGAGGGACAAACTGCATCTCAGAGCATTAAGTAAAACAAGTGTTTTCAATTTGATTGTAAGTGAAAACAAGTGGTGAGCAGTCAATGAAACCAGAATCTAGCTAAGTGTTCAAAAATGAATAACATACTTCATTCAAGAGTGTGAGGTAAAACCAGTGTTTTGACATTGATTCCAAGTGAAAAGCAGTGCACAGCAGTTAATGACACCAGAATCTCACTTAGTTTAACAAACTGAAGATGATACTGTTTTCACAGAGCATTAGATAAAACCAGTGTTTAGACATTGATTGTAAGTGAAAAGAAGTGCATAGCAGTCAATGAAACCAGAACCTTGCATAGTTTTCAAAAATGAATAACATACTTCATTCACAGAGTGTGAGATAAAACTAGTGTTTTGACACTGATAGTAGTTGGAAATGAGTGCTTAGCAGTCAATGAAACCAATTTTTGGCTTAATTTACTAAACTGAAGACAATAATGCATTCATAGAGAGTTAAGTAAAACCAATATTTTGACATTGATGGTAAGTGAAAACAAGTGCATCGCTGTGAATGAAGTCAGTGTCTGTGTTAGTTTTCAAAACCTATGGACTTAATGCATTCACAGAGCATTAAGTAAAATTAGTGTTTTGACATTGATTGTAAGTGAAAAAAGTGTAGAGCAGTAAAAAAAATGAAGGTTTTAGATTTCAAAAATCTAAAAACATACTACATTAACAAAGCATTAGATAAAACCTGTGTTTTAACATTGAGTGTAATGGAAAACAAGTGAATAGTAGTCAATGTAACCAGTATTTGGATTATTATTCAAAACTGAAGAATATACAGCATTCACAGAGTGATAGGGTAAACCAGTGTTTTTATCATTGAATGTTAGTGAAAAAAGTGCATAGCAGTCAATGAAAGCAGGATTTGGCTTAGTTTTCAGAACTGAATAACTAAGCAGTGTTTAGAAATTGATTGTAAGTATAAAGAAGTGCATAGCAGTCAATGAAACCATTCTCACATTTTGTTTTCAAAACTGAAGATCATACTTCTTTCACAGAGTGTTAGGTAAAACCAGTGTTTTAACATTGTTTGTAACTGAGAATAAATGCTTAGCAGTCAATGAAACCAGTATGTAGCTTAGTTTTAAAAACTGAATGACATACTGCTTAAGAGAGTACTAGGTAAAACCAGTGTTGTGACATTGATTTTTAGTGAAACAAGTGCATAGCAGTCAATGAAGCCAAGATCTGGCTTATTTTACAAATCTGAATAACATACTGCATTTACAGAGCATTAAGTAAAACCAGGGTTTTTACGTTGATTGTAACTGAAAATAAGTGCATAGCAGTCAGTGGAACCAGGTTCTTGCTTAATTTTCAAATCTGAAACACACATTGATTTAACAGAGCGTTGGGTAAAATCAGTGTTTTGACATTGATTGTAAGTGAAAATAAGTGCCAAACAGTGAAAGAAACAAGGATCTGGCTGAGTTTTCAAAACTGGAAAACATACTGAATTCACAGAATGTATGGCAAAGCTAGTGTTTTAACATTGATTGTGAGTGAATAAAAGTGCATAGCAGTCAATGAAACCAGTATCATGCTTTCTTTTGAAAACAGAAGAACATAATGCAATCACAGAGCACTATGTAAAATGAGGAATTTGACATTGGGCGTAAGTGAAAAGATGTGCATAGCAGTAAAAAAAAAAAACAGTATCTGGCCTAATTTTGAAAACTGAACAACATACAGCATTCAAGGAGTGTTAGGTACAACCAAGGATTTGACATTGATTGTAAGTGAAAATATGTGCATAGCAGGCAACAGAACCAGTATCTGGCTTAGTTTTAAAACTGAAAAACATACTGCATTCATAGTGCATCAGGTACATCCAGTGTTTAGACATTGCTTATTAGTGAAAACAAGTGCACAAAAGTCAATAAAGTCATTATCTGGCTTAGTTTTCAAAAGAGAAAAAGATACTGTATTCACAGAACATAAGGATAAACCAGGGTCAATGAACCAGGATGCGGCTTAGTTTATATAGTTAAAGGACATATTGTATTCACAGAGATTTAGGTAAAACCAGGGTTTTAAAATTTATTGTAAGTGAAAACAAGTGCATAGCAGTCAATGAAACTTGGAACTGGCTTAAATTTTTTAACAGAAGATCATACAGCCTTCATAGTGCATTAGGTAAAATCACTGTTTTGATATTCATTGTAAGTGAAAACAAGAGAATAGCAGTAAAGGAAATCTGAACCTTTCTTACCTTTCAAATCTGAAGAATGTACTGCTTCCACAAAACATTAGGTTAAACCAGTGTTTTGACATTGATTGTAAGTGAAAAGAAATGCATAGCAGTCAATTAAACCAGGTTGGGGCTTAATTTTCAAAACTGAATAACATACAGCATTCAAAGAGCAAAAGGTAAAACCAGCATTTTGAGATTGTTTGAAAGTCAAAAGAAATGCATAGCAGTCAATGAAACCATTATCTGGCTTATTTTTCAAAAATGGAGGACATACTGTATTCACATAGTGTTAGGTAAATCCAGTGCTTTGACATGGGTTTGATTGAAAACAAGTGCATAGCAGTTAATGAAACCAGTAACTGGCTTAGTTTTCAAAACTGAAGGCCATACTTCATTCAAGAGCATTAGGTATAACCAGGGTTTTGTCACCCTTTGTAAATGAAAAATAGTGCATAGCAGTGAATCAAACCAGTAACTGCTTAGTCTTGGAAACTTAATAAAAATCCTGCAATTACAGAACATTAGGTAAAACTAGTGTTTGACATTGATTTTAAATGAAGACAAGTGCCTAGGTGTCAATGACACCAGGAGGTGGTTCAGTTTTCAGACTGGAAGTATGTATTTCATTCACAGAGTGTTAAGTAAAGCAAGGGTTTTGACACTGATTATAAGTGAAAGCAAGGGCATAGCATTCAGTGAAACCATTATCTGGCTTAGTTTTCAGAACTGAAGAACATAATGGATTCAGGAAGGGTTAGGTGAAACCACTATTTTGACATTCACTGTAAGTGAAAACAAGTGCATAGCAGTCAATGAATACAGTATCTGGCTTAGTTTCAAAACTGAAGAACATACTGCATTAAGAGTCTTAAATAAAATCAGTGTTTTCATATTGAGTGTAATTGAAAACAATTGTATAGCAGTCAATAACCACAGTATTTTTATAGTTTTCAAAATGGAAGGACAGACATCATTCAGAGTGCATTTGGTAAAACTAGTTTTTTTTTAATGTTGATTCTAAGTGAAAAGAAGTGCATAGCAGTCAATGAAAACAGTATATGGCTTAGTCTGAAAGCATAATAACATACTGCATTCAAGGGGCACTAGGTATAACCAGTGATTCAACATAGATTGTAATAGCAAACATGTTCATAACTGTCAATGAAACCAGTATCTTCTTTAGTTTTTGAAACTGAAGAAAATACTTCATCATTGAGTATTAGGTAATACCAATATTTTGACGTTGATTTTAAGTGAAAACAAATGCCTAGCAGTCTATGAAACTAGCATTTGGCTAACTTTCAAAAATGAAGAACATACTGTTTAAGACAGCATTAGGTAAAAAAGAGTTATGACATTCATTGTAAGTGAAAATAAGTGCATAGCAGTCATTGAAACAAGTGCCTGGCTTAGTTTTCAAAACTGAAGATCATACTGCATTCAGAGAGCATTAGAAAAAAACAGAGTTTTGACAAAAATTATAAGTTAAACCAAGTTCATAGCAGTCGATGAAACCAGTACCTGGCTTAGTTTTCACAACTGAAATACATTCTTCATTTACAGTGCATTAGGTAAAAACAGTGTTTTGATATTGATTGTAAATGAAAACAAGTGCATAGCAGTGTGTCAAATCAGTAACTACCTTAGTTTTCAAAACTGAAAGACATACTGCATTCACAGAACATTAGATAAAACTAGTGATTTGACATTCATTGTAAGAGAAAAAAAGTGCATAGCAATCATTGAAACCAGTATGTGGCATAATTTTCCAACTGAAGTATATACTGCATTCAGAGAGCATTAGGTAAAACCAGTCTCTTCACACTGAGTGTAAAGGAAAACAAGTGCATAGCAGTCAAAGAAGCCTGTGTCAGTCTTAGTTTGCAAAACATGAACATCATATTATATCTTCAGTCTGTTAGGTAAAGCCACTGTTTTGAAATTGATTGTATTTGAAAAGAAGTGCATAGCAGTCAATGAAAGCAGCATCTGTATTAGTTTTCAAAACTGAAGGACATACTGCATTCAAGAACTTTGGTAAAACCAGTGTTTTAATGGTGATTGTGACAACCAGTATATAGCAGACAATGAAACCAGGATCTGGCTGAATTTTCAAACCTGAATAACATACTGCTTTCACAGAGCCTAAGGTAAACCCAGTGTAATGACATGGATTGTAAGTTAAAAGAAGTGCATCTCAGTGAATGAACACAAGTTTGGGCTTAGTTTTCAAAACTGAAGGGCATAATGCATTCATAGACTGTTGGGTAAAACCAGTGTTTTGGTATTAATTGTAAGAGAAAACTAATGCAAAGCAGTCAACGAAAACTGTATCTGGCTTAGTTTTCAAACCTGAACAACATACTGCCTTCACAGAGCATAAGGTAAACCCAGTGTTTTGACATGGATTGTAAGTAAAAAGATGTGCATAGCAGTCAAGGAATCCCGGATCTGGAATAGGATACAAAATGGAAAGACACAAAACATTCACAGAGTGTTAGGTAAAACCAGTGTTTTGACATTGCTTGTGACTGACAACAAATGCATAGCAATCAATGAAACCACTATCTGGCATAAATATCAAAACTGAAGAAAATCATGCATTCAGGGAGCATTAGATAAAACCAAGGTTTTGAAAATGATTGTAAGTGAAAACAAGTGCATAGCAGTCATGATTCTGGGATCTATCTTGTTTTTCAAATCTGAAGACCACACTGCTTTCAAAGAACGTTAAGTAAACACACGGTTTTGACTTTGATTGTATGTGAAATCAAGTGCATAGCAGTTAATGAAACCAGGATCTGGCTTTGCTTTCAAAACCGAATAACATAATGCATCATAGAGCAAAAAGTAAACCCAGTGTTTTACATTGACTGTAAGTCAAAAGAAGTGCAAAGCAGTCAATGAATCTAGGATCTGGGTTATTTTCAAAATTGAAGGACATACTGCATCCACAGACCATTAGGTAAAACCAGTGTTTAGATATTGATTGTAGACTGAAAACAAATGTATAACAGTCAATGAAACCAGTATCAGGTTTAGTTTTCGAAGCAGAAATTCATACTGCATTAACAGCATGTTAGGTAAATCCAGTGTTTTGAACTTGACTGTAAATAAAAGGGCATAGCTGTCAAAGAAACCAGGATCTGGCTCAGGTTTCAAATCTGAAGAACAGAGTGCTTTCACAGTACATTTGGTAAAACCATTATTTTGGCATTGATTGTAAGTTTTAAAAAGTGCATATCCATCAACAAAACCATTATAAAGCTAGTTTTCAAAACTGAAAAAACATATCCTATCACAAGCTTTTGGTAAAACCAGTGTTAAGACATTGACTGTAATTGAAATCAAGTGCATAGCAGTCAAGGAAACCAATATCTGGTTTAGCTTAAAAAGTGAACTGTATACTGCATTCACAAAGCATTAGGTTTAACCTGTGTATTCACATTAATTATAAGTTCATAGCTGTCCAAGAAATCAGTATGTGGCTTAGAGTTCAAAACTGAAGGACATGCTGTTTTCACAGAGCATTAGGAAAAACCAGTGTTTTCACATTTGTTTTAAGTGAAAACAAGTAAATCTCATTAGACAAAACCAGGATCTGGCTTAGTTTTCTAAAATGAAGGGCATACTACATTCACAGAACATTTAAAAAAAAACAGTGTTTTGGCATTGATGGTTAGTGAAGACAAGTGCATAGCAAAAAAAAAAATCAGTATCGGACTTAGTTTTAAAACATGAAGGACATACTACATTTACAATAGATAAGGTAAAAGGGTGGTTTTGACATTGTTTTTAAGTGAAAAGAAATGCATACCTAACAATGAAACCAATACCTGCTTACTATAGAAAACTGAAGAATGTACAGCATTCAAAGAGTGATATGTATAACCAGTGTTTGACATTGATTTTAAGTGAAAGAATTTCACAACAGTCAATGAAATCATCATCTGGCTTAGTTTTCAAACCTGAAGGATAAACTGCTTTCACAAGTCACAAGGTAAAGCAAGTGTTTTGAAATTGATTGTAAGTGAAAACAAGAGCATAGATGTCGATGAAACCTGTATCTGGCTAACTTCTCAGAAATGAAGATCATATAGCTTTCACAGCATGCTAGGTGAACCAGTGATTTCACATTGATTATAAGTGAAAATGGGTGCATAGCAGTCAATGAAACCATTATGTGTCTTAGTTTCCAATATTGAAGGAAACACATCATTCACAGAGTGTGAGGTAAAACCAGTGTTTTGACATTGATTGTAACTGAAAACAAATACGTAGCAGTCAATGAACCAGGATGTGGCTTAGTTTACAAAATTGAAGGACATACTGCATTCACAGAGCTTTAGGTAAAAACCTGTGTTTTAAATATGATTGTAAGTGAAACAAATGCATAGCAGTCAATGAAATCTGAAACTGGCTTAGCTTTCTTAACTGAAGATCATACAGCCTTCCTGATGTGTTAGTTAAAATCACTGTTTTGACATTGATTGTAAGTGAAAACAAGTGCATAGTAGTAAAGGAAACTTGGACTTTTCTTAACTTTCAAATCTGAGGAACATACTGCTTTCACAGAACATTAAGTATAACCAGTGTTTTGACATTGATTGTAAGTGAAAACAGTGCATAGCAGTCAATTTAACCAGGTTGGGCCTTAGTTTTCAAAACTGAATATCATACAGCATTCAGAGAGCAAAAGATAAAACCAGTGTTTTGATATTGATTGTAATTGAATAGAAGGGCATAGAGTCAATGAAACCATTATTTGGCTTATTTTTCAAAACTGAAGGACATACTGCATTTACAGAATGTTAGGTAAATCCAGTTTTTTTACACCGGTTGGAGTAAAAGCCAGTGCATAGAAGTTAATGGAACCATTGTCGGGCTAGGTTTTAAAAACTGAAGATCTTTTTTAATTCAGAACGCATTAGATAAAATCAGTGTGTGGACATTGATTGTAAATATAAACAAGTGCAAAACAGTCAATCAATCCAGGAAATGTCTTATTTTTCAAAACTGAATCTCATACTGCACTTACAAAGCATTATGTAAAAGCAGGGTTTTGACATTGATTGGAAATGAAAACAAGTGCATAGCATCAATGAACCCAGTATGTGGCTGAGAGTTCAAAATGGAAGGACATACTTCATTCACATAGCATTACATAAAGTGAGGGTTTTCACATTGATTTTAATTGTAAAGAAATACATAACAGTCAAACAAACCAGTTTTTAAAACTTAATAACATACTCAATTAAAGAAGTGTTAGTTATAAGCAGTGTTTAGACATTGATTATAAGTGAAAACAAGTGCACAGTTTCAATGAATCCAGTATCTGGCTAGTTATTGAAACTGAAGAACATACTGCATTCATTTAGTGTCAAGTAAAACCAGTGTTTTGACATTGATAACAAGTTAAAACATGTTCAATGAAACCAGTATCTGACTTAGATTTCAAAACTGAATAACATACTGTATACACAGAGTGTAAAGCAAAACAATTGTTTTATCACTGAATGTAAGTGAAAAGATTTGCATACCAGTCAATGAAACAAGTACCTGGCTTAGTTTTCAAAATTGAAGGTGCACTGCATTCAGAGTGTTAGGTAAAACCAGTGTTTTGACATTACTTGTAACTGAAAACATACACCTACCAGCCAATGACACCAAGATCTAGCTTAGTTTACAAAACAGAAGAACACACTGTATTCACAGAACGTAAGACAAAAACAGTGTTTTGACATTGAGTGTAAGTGAAAAGTTTTGCGCAACAAAGATACCATTGTCTGGCTTAGTTTTCCAAAATCGAGGACATACTGCTTTCACATTCATTGTGAAAGTGCATAGCAGTCAATGAAGCCAGGATCTGTGTTAGTTTACAAAATGGAATAACATACTGCATTCACAGAGCATAAGGTAAACCCAATGTTTTGACATTGTTTGTAAGTGAAAAGAAGTGTATAGCAGTCAATGAACTCAAGATCTGGCTTAGGTTTCAAAACTGAAGTTCATACTACATTCACAGATCATTAGGTAAAAACAGTGCTTAGACATTGTAAATGAAAAGTGCATAGCACTCACTGACACCAGTATCTGGCTAAGTTTTAAAAACTGGAGGACATACTGCATTCACAAAGTATTAAAAAACAGTGTTTTGACATTGATTATACGGGAAAATAGGTGCACAGCAGTCCATATTTCAAGAATCTCACTTAGTTTTCAAATCTGAAGGACATACAGCATTCACAGAGCATTAGGTAAAGCCAGGACTTTGAAATTGATTGAAATTGATAACAAGCACAGAGCATTCAATGAAACCAGGATCTGGCTTCATCTTCAAAATGGAATAACATACCTCATTTACATATTTCTAGGTAAAACAACAGTTTTTACATTGACTGTAAGTGAAAAAGAGTGCATAGCAATCAATGAAATGAGTATCTGGTTTATTTATAAAAATAGAAAGACATTCTTCATTCACAGAGTATAAGGTAAAACCAGGGTTTTGACATTGATTGTAATTGCAAATAAGCACACAGCAGTCAATGAACCCAGTATCTGGCTTAATTTTCAAAACTGAAGAACATACTGCATTTCCAAAGAGTTAGGTAAAACCAGGGTTTTGACATTGGTTGTAAGTGAAAATACGTGTATAGCAGTTAATGAAACCAGGATCTGGATTAGTTTTCAATACTGAAGGACAGAGAGGCAAGATGGTGTTGGTTTCCATTTATTTATCTCTTATATTTAAACTTATCATTATTAATTTATTTTCCTATTAATTGTATTTGGCTATTATATTGGCTTCATATTCAAGGAAGGTTTGGATCACAGAAGGGTTACGATGGGGACAGGAGAGGATCATTAGTGGGGGGTGTCTGGGATGTGGATTTCATGGGAAGAAGTTCACCTGAATATACATGAAAGATATATAAAATTGTTCAAATGATCAAGGGGTGGGGCATGGTCACAGTGGGTGGAGAATCAGTCAATAAATGAGAGATTACTGAATTCCCAGCCTGGAGAGCTCTGCTGCATTCTCCAAGGAAGCAGCAACAGTCCCTGACTGCAGGGGTAGTGTGTGACAAGAGGATAGTCCACTAATGGGTACTTGTTATTGATGACTACCCTTATGAGTCTTTGCTCTTGTAATAGAAACTTAACATTCTGTTATGGGGTTGCCACCTGAAAGCCTCCGTGTTGCTCAAATGTGGTCTCTCTGTAAGACAAACACAGCATATGAATGCATTATCTTCCCCCCAGCATGGGACATGAATCCCGGGAATGAGTCTTCCTGGCAATGAGGGATTAATAATAAGTGCCAACTGGCAATACAACTGGAAAAAGACCTTGAATAAAAGGGGGAAAAGGTAAATAAAAATGGGTTCATATGGCTATGAGATTTCAAAGAGAGTTGGGAGGTCATCCCAGAGGTAACACTTATGCTCACCTCAGTAGGATTTCATAGAACACCAAAGTGGCTATCACCCCACATGGAGGGGCTCCTGAGGGCTTTGGAGACACCCACATCCTATATAAGGGGGGATACCTCCAGAGATTGATGTTTTATCAGTGGGCTATACTTTGGAATATGTGCTCCTGAGTGACAGAGTTGGACTCAAATAAGTCTTCCCTGCACATGGTCCATCAGACTCTTCTATTCAAACCTATACTTGGTGGTGGAGATTGTAGCTGTACTTCCAGAGACTGGAGCCTTTGGCCTGCCCATGTGCCAGCTGTGCCTGGAATCTTGGTGGAGCTGCAACTCCTACTCTATAGCTCAATGGACTCATCCAAGTCACCTGGTGAGGAGTTGATGATGGACAACAGCCATCCCAGGAAATGGAGAGAGTCTGCAGCTGCAGGCAGAATAATTCCAGCCATCTTATTCATGAGATATAAGCTACCTCTCACTTGGAGGTCGAGTGACATTACCACCCCTGACTCCTCAGGTTTGAGGGAAGAGCTATGGACTAGAGTGGACTTATTGGTATTCTGTTGTAAACATATTTTGATTCAAGCAATGGAAGAAATTACAACATTGAGGTGGAGCCAGTGGCCAATGAATGCTTTCAGGGTAGGGAGAGGGAAAAGCAGTTGCAATACAGGGGCTTTTTTGGGGCTTGGGAATTATCCTGAGTGACAGTACAATGAACAGATATAGACCATTTTACATCAGCATATAACATGCAGAACTGTGTGGGAGAGAGTGTGGTTTACAATGTGAACTATGGTCTATGCTTAGTGGCAAAGCCCCAGGATGTATATATCCATTGCAGGTGATGTAACACACTAATGAAATATGTCTATGTGGGAGGTTATGGGAGGTGTGGGAGGTGGGGAACATGGGAATCCCTGTAATTATTGTGTAACACTTATGTAATCGAAGCATCTTTTAAAATAAAAAAAAACACACTACCTGTCTAACAGAGAATTATTACTTTGACATCTGGACTATGAATAAAATGCTAATATGCATAAACAAATAAAACTTTTTTTTTAAAAAAAACAAGAAAACAATTACAATCAAAATTCCAAAAGCCCACCATCTTTCTCCAACACATGACAGCTGACTTGGGTGAGAATGGACTTCTTATGTTGCCCTGAGTTGGACTTTTCAGACTTGGATCACTAAGCTTTTACCCCAAATAAAAAACCCGTTATAAAAGCCAAACACACACACACACACACAAAAAAAAAAAAAAAAAAAAAAAGAAAAGAAAAGAAAATTGAAGGACATACTGGATTCACAGAGCATTACTTAAAACCAGTGTTTGACATTGATTGTAAGTGAAAATAAGTGTATAGCATTCAATGGAACCACAATATGCCTTTGTTTTAAAAACTGAAGATTATACTGCACTCACAGATTGTTAGGTAAAACAAGTATTTTGACATTGATTGTAAATGAAAATAAGTGCAAGTCAATGAAACCAGTATCTAGCTTATTTTTGGAAACTGAATAACATACAGCATTCAAGGACCATTAGGTTTAACCAGTGTTTTGAGATTGATTGTAAGTGAAAACAACTGCCATGCAGGCAATGGAACCAGGATCAGGCTTAGTTTTCAAAACTGAATAATATGCAGCATTCACAGAGTGTAGGGTAAAAACAGTGTTTTGACATTGAGTGTAAGTGAAAACAAGTGCATAGCAGTCAATGAACCCAGTATCTGGCTTAGTTTTTGAAACTGAAGTACATACTGCATTCATAGAGCATTAGTCAAAACCAATGTTTTCATATTGAAAGTAAGTGAAAACAAGTGCCTAGCAGCCAATGAAACCAGTATCTGGCTTATTTTGAAAGTTGAATAACATACTGCATTAAAAAACCATTAGGTATAACCAGTGTATTCACATTAATTGTAAATGAAACAAGTGCATAGCAGTCAATGAAACCAGTATCTGGCATAGAAATCAAAACTGAAGAAAATCCTTTATTCAGAGAGTATTAGGTAAAACCAGGGTTTTAACAATGAGTGTAAGTGAAACCAGTGCATGGCATTCATGATTCCAGGATCTATCTAGTTTTTCAAATCTGAAAAACATATTTCTTTCAAAGACCATTAGGTAAACCCTTTATAAAAGCCAAAAAACAAAAACAAAAAAAAAAACCAAAACAAAACAAAAAAACTGAAGGACATACTAGATTCACAGAGCATTACATAAAACAAGGGCAAAGTTGATTGGTTGTAAAAGAAAACAAGGGCAAAGCAGTCAATGAAACCAGGATCTGGCTTAGTTTTCAAAACTGAATCACATACTGCATTCCTGGAGCGTAAGTTAAAATAGTGTTTCGACATTGGTTGTGTGTATCAGAAGGGCATAGTGGTCAATGTACCCAGTATCTGGCTTTGCTTTCAAAACAGAAGGACTAACTGCAATCACAGACCATTAGAAAAAAACCAGTGTTTTGATATTGATTTTAAGTGTAAAAATATGCATAGATGTCAATGAAACCAGTATATGCCTTAGATTTCAAAACTGAAGGACAGATTTCCTAACAGAATTTTAGGTAAAACCAGGAATTTGATATTGCATTCACAGAGCATTAGGTAAAAACCAGTGTTTTGACATTAATTGTAAGTGAAAATAAGTGCATAGCAGTCAAAGAACCCAGTACCTGGCTTAGTATTCAATACTGAAAAATAAATGGCATTCAGTGGGCTTTATGTAAAACCAGTGTTTGATATTGAAACAAGTGAAACAAGTGCATACCCATTATTGAATCCAATATCTTGTTTAGTTTTGAAAATTAAAGAACACACTGCATTCAGAAAGTTAGACATAACCAGTGTTTTGACATTTATTGTAAGTGAAAACATTTGCATAGAAGTCAATGAATCCAGTATATGTCTTAGTTTTCAAAACTGAAGAACATACTGCATTCACAGAGCACTAGGAAAAAACAAGTGTTTTGCCACTGATTTATAGTGAAACATGTACATAGCAGCCATTGAAACCAGTATCTGGCTTAGTTTTCAAAACTGGTGGACAAACTGCTTTCACAATTCTTTAGAGAACACCAGTGTTTTGACTTTGTTGGTAAGTTAACCCTGGTGCATAGCAGAGAATGAAACCAGGATCTGGCTTAGATTTCAAAACTGAATAACATATATCATTCACAGAGCACAGACTAAAACAGGTGTTTTAATATTGTAAGTGAAAAGATGTGCACTTCAGTCAATGAAACAAGTATCTTAGTTTTCAAAACTGAAGGACATACTTCATTTACAGTCGTTAGGTTAAACCTTGGTTTTGGCACTGATTATAAGTTAAAGAAGTGCATATAGTCAATTAAGTAATTATCTGGCTTAGTTTTCAAAACTGAATTAGATACTTCAGTCACAAAACGTTAGGTAAGACCAGTGGTTTGACATTGATTGTTAGTGGGAAAAGTGCATAGCACTCTATGAAACCTGTACCTGACTTAGATTTCAAAATTGAAGAACATACTGCTTTCACACAGAGTTAGGTGAAACAGTGTTATGACATTGAGTGTAAGTGAAAACACATGCATAGCAGTCATGAAACCATGATCTCACTTAGATTTCAAAACTGAATAACAACCTGCAATCACAAACTGGTATACCCAGTGTTATCACATTGAATGTAAGTGATAAGAAGTGCACAGATGTCCAAGAAATCAGTATGTGGCTTAGTTTTCAAAATTGAAGGACATACTGCATTCACATTGTGTTAGGTAAAACCAGTGTTTTGATATTGATAGTAAGTGAAAACAAATGCGTAGCAGTCATTGACACCAGTATCTGGCTTGGTTTTCAAAACTTAGGAGGATGCTGCATTCACAGAGAGCTAGGTAAAGCCAGGGTTTTAAAATTGATTTTAAGTGGCAACAAGTTCATAGCAGTCAATGAAACCAGTATCTGGCTTATTTTTCAAAACTGAAGAGCATATTGCTTTAACAGAGCATTGGGTAAAACCAGGGTTTTGTTACTGAGTGTAAGTGAAAATAAATGAATAACAGTCAATGATTCAAAGATCTGGCCTAGTTTTCAAATCTGAAGAGCACATTGCTTTCAGAGAGCATTAAGTAAAACCACGATTTTGAAATGGATTGAAAGTGAAAACAAATGCAGAGCTGTCAATGAAACTAGGATCTGGTTTAGTTTTCAAAACTGAATAGCATACTGCATTCACAGAGCATTAGGTAAACAGTGTTTTGACATTGATTGTAAGTGAAAACAAGTGCATAGCAGTAAATGAAATCATTATCTGGCTTATTTTTAAAAATTGAAGGTCACATTGCATTCACAGACTGTTAGGTAAATCTAGTATTTTGACATGGATTGGAGTGAACAGAAGTGCATAACTGTTAATGAAACCAGTAACTGGCTTAGTTTTCAAAACTGAAGATCATACTAATATCAGAGAGTGTTGGATAAAACCAGTGATTTGACATTGATTGAAAATAAAACAAGTATATAGCAGTCAATGGAACCAGTATCTGGCTTAGTGAAAACATTTGGATAGCAGTCAATGAATCCAGTATATGTCCTAGTTTTCAAAACTGAAGAACATACTTCATTCACAGTGTTTGGTTAAACAAGTATTTTGTCATTGATTTATAGTGAATCATATCCATAGTACCCAATGAAACCAGTATCTAGCTAAGTTTTCAAAACTGAAGGAGGTACTGCATTCACAGATTGTTAGGTAAAACCAGTGTTTTGCCATTGAAAGTAAGTGAAAACAAGGGCATATCAATCAATGAAACCAGTATCTGCCATAGTTTTCAAAACTGAAAAACAGACTTCATTCACAAAGCATTGGGTACAACCAATGTCTTGGCATGGATTGTAAGTGAAAACAAGTGCATAGCTTTCAATGAAACCAGTATTTGGCTTTGTTTTTCAAACTGAAGATCATATTGCATTCACAGAGTGTTAGGTAAAACCCATGTTTTGACATTGATTGTCAGTAAAAACAAGTGTCTAGCAGTCTACAAAACAAGTATCCTAGTTCATTTACAAAACATAAGGACATACTGCACTCACATAACATTAGGTAAAGCCAAGGTCTGTAAGTGAAAAGAATTGCATAAGAGTCAATAAAACCAGTAGCTGGCTTAGTCTTGAAAACTTAGTACTATACAAACCTGGATGTTGAGGTATAGCCAGTGTTTTGATATTGATGTAAGTGAAAACAAGTGCATAGCTGACTATGAAACCAGTATCATGCTTAGTTTTCAAAAAATGAAATACATGTTCATTGACAGAGTGCTGAGTAAAACCAGTGTTATAACCCTGATTGTAAGTGAAAACAGTTGCATGGCAGTCAATGAAACCAGTATCAGGCTTAGGTTTTGTATCTGAAGGACATACAGCACTCACAGATTGTTAAGTAAAACCAGTGTTTTATCATATATTGTAAGTGAAAAGAACTGGATAGCAATCAGTGGAACCAGTGTATAATTTAATTTTCAAGTGAAGACCATACTGAATTCACAGATCCTTAGGTAAAACCAGTACATAGTAGTCAATGAAACAATTATCTGTCTTAGTTTTCAATACTGAAGGACATACATCATTCAAAGAGTGTTAGGCAAAACCAGTGTTTGGCATTGATTGTAACTGAAAACAAATGCATAGCAGTCAATGAACCAGGGTGTGGCTTAATTTACAGAACTGAAGGACATACTGCTTTCACAGAGCATTAGGTAAAACCTATGTTTTAAATATGAATGTACATGAAACAATTGCATAGCAGTCAATGAAATCTGGAACTGGCTTAGTTTCCTTAACTGAAGATCATAAAGGCTTCATGGTGCATTAGTTAAAATCACTTTTGACTTTGATTGTGAAAACAAGTGCATAGCAATAAAGGAAACACAGAACTTTCTTACTTTTCAAATGTGAAGAACAAACTGCTTTCACAGAACATTAGGAAAATCCAGTGTTTTGACATTGATTATAACTGAAAACATGCACCTAGCAGTCAATGAAACCCATATCTTGCTTAGTTTTCAAAACTGAATAACACACTGCATTCACAGAGCAGAAGGTAAACCCAATGTTTTGACATTAATTGTAAGTGAAAAGAAGTGCCTAGCAGTCATTGAACTCAGGATCAGGCTAAGGTTTCAAAACTAGAGGTTGTACTACATTCACAGACCATTAGGTAAAAACAGTATTTAGATATTGATTGTAATTGAAAATAAGAGTATGTCTATCAATGAAACCAGTATCCGTCTAGTTTTAGAAACTGAAGAACATACTGCATTCACAGAGTGTTAGGTAAAACAAGTGTTTTGACATTAAGTGTAAATGAAAATATGTGCATAGCAGTCAAAGAAACCAGTATTTGGCTTAGTATTCAATACTGAAGAATAAACTGCATTCAGAGAGCTTTATGTAAAACTAGTGTTTTACATTGATTGTAAGTGAAAAGAATTACACAGCAATAAATGAAACTAGTATGTAGCTTAGTTTTGTACACTTAACAATATATTGCATTCAAGGAATGTTAGGTATAACCAGTGTTTTGACATTGATTGTAAGTGAAAACAAGTGCATAGCAGTCAATGAAACCAGGATTTAGCTGTTTGCAAAACAGTGTACCTTACAGCATTCCCAGAGAATTAAGTAAAACTTGTGTTTTGATATTGATTGTAAGGAAAGGCAAATGCATAGCAGACAGTGAAACCAGTACATGGCTTAGTTTTCAAAACTGTAGAACATACTGCATTCAAAGAGCATTACATGAACTGAGCGTTTAAAGTTGAAATTAACTGAAACAAGTACACAGAAGTCCATGACACTAATATCTGTCTTAGTTTCCAAAGTAAAAAACATAATTCATTCACACAGAGTTAGATAAAACCAGTGGTTTGACATTGAACATAAGGGATAACAAGTGCATAGAGTTGGTGTAACCAGTATCTGGTTTAATGTTCAAAACTGAAGAATATACTGTATTCACAGAACATTAGTACAAAGCAGTGTTTTGATATAGATTGTAAATGAAAACAAGTTCATAGCAATCAATGAAACCAACATGTGCTTAATTTTTAAAACTCAAGAACATATTGTTTTCCAGGGCAGAAAGTAAAACCAGTGTTTGACATTGATTGTAAGGGAAAACAAGTGCATAGCAGTCATTGAAACCAGTATCTGGCTTAGTACTCACAACTGAAGAATATACTGCCTTCACAGAACATTAGGTAAAAGGAATGTTTTGATATTAATAGTAAGTGAAAACAGTTTGTAGCAGTAAAAAAAAAAAAAAACAGAATATGGTAATTTTTCAAAACTGAAAAAGAAACTGCTCTTGCAGAGTGTAAGGTTAACCAGTGTTTTTTTTATTTTTTATTTTTATTTTTTTATTTTTTTTAACCAGTGTTTTGACATTAATTGTAAGTTAAAACAAATGCATATGACTCAATGAAACATGGATCTGGCTTGGTTTTAAAAACTGAATATAACTTACCTTCATAGAGCATTAGGTAAAACCAATGTTTTGACATTGATAGTAAATGAAAACAAGTGCATAGCAGTCAATGAAAGCAGGATTCGGCTTAGCTTTCATAACTGAATAACATACAGTATTCACAGAGTGTTACATAAAAAGAGTGTTTAGACATTGAATGTAAGTGAAATGAAGGTCATAGCAGTCAATGAAACCAGTATTTGGCTTAGATTTCAAAATTGTAGGACATAGTACATTCACAGAGTGTTAGCTAAAACCAGCGTTTAGAAATTGATTTTAAGTTAAAACCAGTGCATAACAGTCATAGAAACCCATATCTGGTATTCTTTTCTAAATTGAAGATCATTCTGCTTTCACAAATCATTAGTTAAAACCAGAATTTTTACATTGATTGAAATTGAAAACAAGTGCATAGCAGGCAATGAAACCAGGATCTGGATTTGTTTAGAAAACAGTATAACATACTGCTTTCACAAAGAATGAAGTAAAACCAGTGTTTTTACATGGATTGCAAGTGAAAACAAGTGCATAGCAGGCAATGAAACCAGGATCTGGATTTGTTTAGAAAACAGTATAGCATACTGCTTTTACAAAGAATGAAGTAAAATCAGTGTTTTTACATGGATTGCAAGTGAAAAAAAATGCATAGAAGACATTGACACCAGTATTTGGCTTAGTTTTCAAAACTGAAGAACATACTGCATTCACAGGGCATTTTGGAAACCTAGTGTATAAAAATGAACAGAATTGGAACCAGGATTTGGCTTAGTTTTCAAACTGAACATCATACCACATACAGAGAGTGCTGAACAAACCTGGTGTTTAGACATTGAATGTAAATGAAATCAACTTCACAACACTCAGTGAAACCAGTATCTGTGTTAGTTTTCAAATCTGAAGGAAAAACTGCATCTCAGACCATTAGGTAAAACCAGTTTTGACATTGATTGTAAGTGAAAACACGTGTGTAGCTGTCAATGAAACCAATATCTGGCTTAATTTTGAAAACTGAAGATCATACTGAATTCACAGAGGGCAAGAAAAAAAACAGTGTTTTGACATTGAATGTAAGGGAAAACAAGTGCATAGCAGTCAATGAAACCAGTATCTGGCTTAGTACAAAATACTGAAGAATATCCTTCATTCACAGAGTGTTAGGTAACAGGAGTGTTTTATTATTGAATGTAAGTGAAACAGTTCATAGAACGCAATAAAACCAGTATGTGGTTATTTTTCAAAACAAAATGCTGTCACAGACTGTTAGGTTACACCAGTTTTTTCACATTAATTGTAAGTGAAAACAAGTGCATAGCAGTCAACGAAAACAGGATCTGCCTTAGTTTGAAAAACAGTATAATATATAACATTCACATACAATTATGCAAAACCAGTCTTAATGTTCAAAACTGAAGAACATACTGCATTCACAGAGTGTTAGGTAAAAGCACTATTTTGAAGTTGTTTGTAAATGAAAAGAAGGGCATAGCAGTCAATGAAACCAGTCTCTGGCTTTGTTTTCAAAACTGAAGAAAATACTGCATTGGAAGAGCACTAGGTAAAACCATTGTTCTGACATTGATAATAAGTGAAAATAAATTCATAGCTGTCAAAGAAATCAGTATCTTTCTTAGTTTTCAAAACTGAAGGACATATTGCATTCTCAGAGTATTGGTAAAACAAGCTTTTTGTTAATTGAACCAGGATTGGATTAGTTTTCAAAATGGAATAACACACTGTGTTGACAGAGCAAAATGTAAAATCAGTGTTTTAATATTGAATGTAATTGAAAAGAAGGATATAGAATTCAATGAATCCAGTACCAGGCTTTGTATTCAAAACCAAAGGAAATACTAAATTGGAAGAGCATTAGGTAAAACCAGTGTTTTGACATTGATTGTAAATGAAAGGAGGACATAGCCGTAAATGAAATCAGGATTTGGATTAGTTTGCAAAGCAGTATATTCACAGAGAATTAATTAAAATCAGTGATGGGACATTGATTTTAAGTGAACACAAGTGCATAGGAGTAATGAAGCCAGAATCTGGCTTAGTTTTCAAAACTGAATAACGTATCACATTCACAGAGCATTAGGTAAAACAGGGTTTTGGCATTGATTGTAGTGAAAACATGTGCACTGCAGTCAAAGATACCAGGATGTGGCTTCGTTTTCAAAACGGAAGGACATCCTGCCTTTAGGGATCATTAGATAAAAGCAGGGTTTTGCATTGATAGTAAGTGAAAACAAGTGTCTAGATGTCAAGGAAACCAGTAACTGGCTTAGTTTTCAAAAATGAAGGACAAACATCACCACAAAATTTTAGGTAAAACAGCTGTTATGATATGAAGTGAAATGAAAACAAGTGCATAACAGTCAATAAAACCAATATCTGGCTTATTTTCAAAAGTGAAGAATACTGTATTAAGAGAATATTGGTAAAACCAGTTTTTGACATTGATTGTAAGTGAAACAAGGGAATAGAATTCAAAGAAACCGGTTTCTGTCTTAGTTCTCAAAACTGAAAAATATACTGCCTGCACAGAGCTTCAGATAAAATGATACTTTGATGTGATTGTAAGTAAAGACAAGTTCATAGCAGACAGTAAAACCTGTATATGTTTATTTTTAAAAACTGAAGAACACACTGCATTCACAGAGCTTTAGGTAAAGCCATGTTTTGACGTGCATTGTAAGCAAAAACATGTGGATAGCAATCAAATTCAGGTGTATCTGAATAAGTATTAAAAAATTAAGAACATTCTACATACATGGAGTGTTACATTAAACTAATGTTTTAACATTTATTGTAACTGAAAACAAATGAATTGTTCTCAAGGAAATGAGTAAGTGGCTTAGATTTCATAACTGAGGAACATACTGCTTTTACAGTGTATTAGTTAAAACCAGTTTTGACATTGAGAAGAAGTGAAAACAAGTGTATAGCAGTGAATGAAACAAGTATGAGGATTAAATTTCAAAACTGAAAAACAAAATGCATTCACAGATTGTTAGGTAAAACCAGTGTTTTGACAACAATTGTAAATGAACAGATGTGCATACTAGTCAATGAAACCTGAATATGGCTTTGGTTTCAAAACTGAATGAAATATTACATTCACAGAGTTTAGGTAAAACCAGCATTTTTACATTGATTATTATGAAAACATGTGCATAGCAGGAAATGAACCAGGATCAGGCTTAATTTTCAAAACAGAACATACAGCATTCATAAAGCATTAGGTAAAACCCGGGTTTTCAAATTGATTGTAAGTGAAAACAAGTGCATAGTTCTCAATAAAACCAAGATATGGCTTAGATTTCAAACCTGAATAAAATATTACATCCATAGAGCATAGGGTAAAACCACTGGTTTAATATTGATTGTATGTGGAAGCAAGTGCATAGCAGTCAACGAAACCAGTATCTGTCTTAGTTTTCAAAAGTGAAGAACATACTTCATTTACATAGTGTTAGATAAAAGCAGTGACTTGACATTGACTGTAAGGGAAACAAGTGCATAGCCCTCAACGTAACCAGTATCTGGCTTAAAGTTCAAAATGAAGAAATACTGCATTTACAGACTGTTAGGTAAAAGCAGAGTTTTATATTGATTGTAAGTGAAAATAAGTTCAAAGGGGTCAATTAAAACAGTATGTGGTTAATTTTCAACACTGAAGAACATACTGCTTTCACAGAGCCTTAGGTAAAACCAGTGTTTTGACATTGATTTTATGTGAAAACAAGTGCTTAGCAGTCGATGAAACCAGATTTGCTTTAGTTTTCAAAACTGAATAACAAAGTGCACTCACCGAGTGAAATGAGAAATCAGTCTTTTGACATGAAAAGTAAATGTAAAGAAGTGCAAAGCAGTTACTGTAACCAGGATCTGTATTAGTTTTTAAAACAGTGTAGCATACAGTAATCCCAGAGAATTAAGTGAAATCAGTATTTTTACATTGATTGTAAATGAGAACAAGTGCATAGCACACAGTGAAAAAAGTATATGGTTATGTGCTCAAAACTGAAGAATATACTGCATTCACAGAGCATTAGATAAAATGAGTGTTTTGATATTTATTTTAAGTGAAAACAGTTCATAGCAGTCAATAAAACCAGTATGCAGTTATTTTTCAAAATTGAAGAGTATAGTGCTTTCACAGAGCTTTAGGTAAAACAAGTGTTTTGACATTGATTGTAAGCAAAAGCATGTGCATTGCAGGCAATGAAACTAATATCTGAGTTTGTATTAAAAATGAAGAACATAGTGTATACATGGAGTATTACTTTAAACCAGTGTTTTGACATTGATTGTAAGTGAGAACAAAAACAAAGTAGTCAATGAAACCAGTAACTGGCTTAGCTTTCAAAACACGAGGGACAACCTGCTTTGTGTGTTAGGTAAAACCAGTGTTTGACATTGTAAATGAAAACAAGTGAATAGCAGTGAATGAATGAAGTATCTGGCTTAGTTTTCAAATCTGAAGAACATACTGCTTTCACAAAGCTTTAGGTAAAACCAGTGTTTTCACATTGATTATAAGTGAAGACAATTGAAACAAGATTCTGGCTTAGTTTGCAAAAGTGACTAACATACAACATTCACAAGGGATTAAGTAAAACCAGAGTTTTGAAATTGATTGCAAGTGAAAAGAAGTGCATAGCGGTCAAATAATCCAGGATCTGGCTTAGTTTTCAAAACTGGAAAACATACTGAAATCACAGAGTGTTATATGCAACAAGGGTTTAACATTGAATGTAATTGAAATCAAGTACATAGAAGTGAATGAAACCATTATCTGTCAGAGTTTTCAAAACTGAAGGACAAACAGCATACAAGAATGTTAGGTAAATCCAGGGTTCTGTCATTGATTTTAATGAGAAGAAATGCATAGTAAGAAAAGAAACCAGGATCTGGCTTAGTTTTCAAAATAGAACATACAGCATTCACAGAGCATTAGGTAAAATGAGTGTTTTGACAATGATTGTCAGTGGAAACAAATGCATAGCAGTAAGCGAAACCAGTACCTGGCTTAGTTTTCAAAACAGAATATCATACTGCATTCAGAATGCATTAAGAAAAACCACAGTTTTGAAATTCATTGTAAGTGAAAATAAGTGCAGAGCAGTAAGTGAAATCTGGATCTTTCTTAGCTTTGAAATCTGGAGAACATTCTACTTTCACAGAACATTAGGTAAAACCAGTGTGTTGACTTTGATTATAAGTGAAAGCAAATGCATAGCAGTCAATGAACCATGATTAGGCTTAGATTACAAAACTGAAGGACATACGTCATTCACAGACCATTAGGTGAAACCAGTGTTCTTATATGGATAGCAAGTGAAAACAAGTGCATAGTAGTCAATGAAACCAGTATCTGGATTAGTTTTCAAAATGAATGATCATACTGCATACATAGAGTGTTAGGTAAAACCTGTGTTTAAAATTTATTGTAAGTCAAAAGAAGTGCATTGCATTAAATGAACCCAAGATATTGCTTAGTTCTCAAAACTGAACTTAATACCTCATTCACAAACCATTAGGTAAAACCATTGTTTTGATATTGATTGTAAGTGAAAACAAATGCAGAGTAGTAAATGAAACCAATATCTGTCTTAGTGTTCAAAACTGAAGATCATATCACATTCACAGTGTGTTAAATAAATCCAGTGTTTTGATATTGATTGTAAGTGAAAACAAGTACATAGCACTCAATGAAACCAGTATCTCACTTACTTTTCAAAACTGAATGAAATATTACATTCACAGAGCATTAGGTAAAAACACTGTTTTGACATTGCTTGTAAGTGAAAAGAAGTGCATAGCAGATACTGAAACAAGTATCTGGCTTAGTTTCCCAAACAAAACAAAATACTGCATTCACAGAGCATTGGGTAAAATTGTTGTTTTTTTACATTGCAGGGAAAACAATTGCATAGCAGTTTAAATAACCAGAATCTGGTGTAGTATTCAAATTGAAGCTCTACTGCATTCAGAGAACATTATGTAAAATGAGTGAGTTAATATTGATTGTAAGTGAGAGCAATTTCATAGCAGTCAATGAAGTCATTATCTTGCTTAGTTTACCAAACTGAAAAACATACTGGATTCAGAGAGAATTAAGTAAAACCAGGGTTTTGGGAATAATTGTAAGTGAAAACAAATGCATTGCAGACAGTAAAACAAGTATGTGACTTAGTTTTTAAAACTGAAGAACATACGTCATTCACAGAGCATTAACTAAAACGAGTGTTTAACATTGAATGTAATTGAAAACAAATCCATAACAGTCAATGAAACCAGCATCTGACTTAGATTCCAAACTGAATAACATACTACTTCCACAGAGCAAAAGGCAAAATGCGTGTTTTGACTGTGAATGTAATTGAAACCCTGTGCAAAGCAGTAGATGCAAACAGTATCTAGTTTAGTTTTTAAACTGAAGAAAACAGTGCTGTTACAAAGCATTGCATAAAACCAGTGTTTTGACATTGATTGTTAGTGAAAACAAGTGTAGCAATCAATGAAACCTGGGTTGGGCTAATTTTTCAAATCTGAATAACATACTGCATTCATAGAGCATAAGGTAAAACCAGTGTTTTGACATTGATTTTAAGGGAAAGAAGTGCATAACAGGCAATGAAACAAGTATCTGGCTTAGTTTCAAAACTGAAGAACATACAGCATTCACATAGCATTAGGTATAACGAGCAGTTTCACATTGAATGTAAGTGAAACATGTGCAAAGTATTAGATGAAACCAGTATCCGGCTTAGTTTTCTAAATTGAAGAAGATACTGCATTCACAGAGCTTTTGGAAAAATCTGGGTATTGACATTGATTGTAAGGGAAAATAAGAGCATAGCAGTAAATTAAACCATATCTGGTGTAATTTTCAAATCTGAATAACATACTGCATTAACAGAGTGTTAGAAAAAACCAGTGTTTGGACATTGATTGTAAGTGAAAACAAGTGCATAGAGTTAATAAAACCAATATCAAATTTCATTTTCAAAAGTGAAGAACATTCTCATTTGATAGTGTGCTCAGTAAAATCAGTGTTTTGACACTGATTTTAAGTGAAATGAAGTTCATTGTAGTCCATGATACTAGGATCTAGCTTGGTTTTCAAAATTGAAGAACATACTTCATTTACAGTGTGTTAGGTTTACCCAGGATTTTGACATTGAATGTAAGTGAAAATAAGTGCATAGTGGTCACTGAACGCAGTATCTGGTTTAGTTTTCTAAATGAATGAAATACTGCACCACAGAGCATTAGGTAAATCCTGTGTTTCACATTGATTGTAAGTGAAAAGAAGTGCAGAGCAGTCAATGAAACCAGGATCTGGCTTAGTTTTCAAATCATGTGAACATAATGTTTTCACAGAGCATTAGGTAAAACCAGTTTTTGACATTGTAAGCAAAAATAAGAGCATAGAGACAAGGAAACCAATATGTGGCTTAGTTTTGAAAACTGAAAAACAAACTGCATTCAAAGAGCATTTGGTATAACCAGTGTTTTGACATTGATTATAAGTGAAACAAGTGTACAGCAGTCAATGAAGTGATTATCTAGCTTAGTTTTACATCTGAAGAACATACTACATTTACATAGGGCTTGAAAAAAGCAGTATTTTGACATTGATTGTAAGTGAAAACTACTGCATAGCAATCAATGAAAGTAGAATCTGGTTTGGATTTCAAAACCAAAGAATATACTACATTCACAGGTCATTAGCTAACACTGGTGTTTTGACAGGGATTGTAAGTGAAAGCAATTGCATAGCAGTCGGTGATATCAGAATCTGGCTTGGTTTGCAAAACTGAAGAAGATACTACATTCACATAGAATTAGGAAAAAAACAGTGTTTTGACACTGATTTTAATTGAAAACAATTGCATAGCAGTTAAAAAACCCATATAAAAGTGGTAATTCACTAAGAAGAAATATTATAAAAACTGTTAATGCTTCTACCCTGGGTACCCCAAGATATAAGGCACAAACTGACAGAAATGAAGGGAAAAATAGTCATCTCATCACTACAGTAGTAGTTGGAGACTTCAATACACCACTGTCAGCATTGGATAGAACATCTGGATAGATAATAAATAAGGATACAAAGTGTTTGAATATTATGATAAATAAACTAAACCTAACAGAAAAATATAGAGCATCACACCCCAAAGTAGCAGAATATACATTCTTTTCAGGTGCTCGTGAGCCCTTTTTCAAGAAAGACAATATGTTGGCTCACAAGAAAAGTCTCAATAATTTTAAAAAGATTGAGATTATATTAAGCACTTTTGCTTAACATAATGGAATGAAACGGTAAATGAATAACAGATAGAAAAAGAGAAATTTCACAATTAAATGGAGATTAAACAACACACTCCTAAAAATTGGTGGGTCAAAGAAGAAATTGCAAGAGAAATCAGTAAATACCTGGAGATGAATGAAAATGAGAATACAACAATGGGATACAGCAAAGGCAGTGCTGAGAGGGAAATTTATAGCCTTCAATGCTTACATGGTGTGGATGTAGCTCATTGGTTGAGCACCTGCTTTCCATGCATGAGGTCTCAGGATCAATCCCCAGTACCTCCCTAAAAAAAAAAAAAGAGCTAAAACTGAAGACCTAACTGCACACCTGGAGGAACTAGAAAAAGAACAGTAATCTAGTCCAAAATCAAGCCCAAGGAAAAAAATAATAAATATCAGAGCAGAAATAAATGCAATTGAGAATAGAAAAAATAGAAGGAACAGAACCAAAATTGGTTCTCAGAGATCAACAAAATTGACAAATCCTTAGATAGACTGTCAAAGAAAAAAGAGAGTAGATGCAATCAAAATCAGAAATGAGAGGGGGGACATTACTATTGACCCTACAGAAATAAGAGACATCATAAGAGGATACTATGAAAAACTGTGTGCCAACACACTAGACAACCTAGATGAAATGGTCAAATTCCTAGAAACACACGAAAAAACTACACTGACTCTAGAAGAGATAGAAGACCTCAACAAACAAATCATGAGTAAAGAAATTGAAACAGTCACCAAAAACCTCCCCAAAATGAAAGGCCCAGGACTATATGACTCCAGAGATCAATTTTATCAATCATTCAAAAATGATTCTAATACCAATCTTCCTCAAGCTTTTTAAAATAATTGAACATGTAGAAGTGCAAACAAACTCATTCTATGGAGCCAACATCACCCTAATACCAAAACCAGAGCAAGACACTACTAAAAAAAAAAGTATAGGTCAATATCTCTAATGAATATAGATACCAAAAATCCTCAACAAAATACGTGCAAACCAAATACAAAAGCATATTAAAAGAATTGCACATTACAATCCAGTGGGTTTTATCCCAGGTATGCAATGGCATGTTCAACACAAGAAAATCAATTAGTATAATTAACCACCTTAATAAATTGAAGAAGACATATCACATGATCCTCACAGTTGATGCAGAAAAGGCATTTTACCAAAAAAAAGCAAACTTTATTGATAAAAGCATTCCAAAAATAGGAATAGAAGAAAGCTTTCTGGACATGATAAGAGGCAAATATGAAAAGCCCACAGCTAACCTTGTACTCAACAGTGAAAGACTGAATGCTTTCCTGCTGATATTGGGAACAAGACAAGGATCACCACTGTCTCCACTGTTATTCATTTTTGTGTTAGAATTTCTAGCTCGAAAAATCAGTCAAGAAAAAGAAATAAAAGTCACCCAAATAGGGAGGGAGGAAATACAATTTCGCTATTTGCTGATGATATGATCCTATATCTAGAAAATCCTGAAAATCCACAACAAAACTACTGGAAATAATAGACGAGTTTGGCAAATTGGTGGGATACAAGATTAATACACAAATCAGTATCATTTCTATAAACTACTGATAAGCAATCTGAATAGTAAGTCAGAAAAAAATTCCATTTATAATAGTGACTAAAAGAATCAAATATATAGGAATAAACTTAACCAAGGACATAAAGGACCTGTATTCAGAAAATTACAAAACATTGCTAAAAGAAACCTAAGACTTAAATAAATGGAAGGATATTCTGTTTTCATGGATTGGAAGACTAAATATTACAATGTCAATTCTACCCTGATTTACAGATTCAACAAAATCCCAATAAAAATCCAAACAGTAGTTTTTGCAGAAATGGAAAAACCAATTATCAACTTTATTTGGAAAGGGCCCCAAATAGGCAAATGTTTTAAAAAAGAAGAATAAATTTGGAGGACTCTCAATTCCTGACTTTAAAGCATAATAGTTAGCTACAGTATGGCAAAGTCACATCGATAGACAGATTGATCAATGGAATCAAATTGCAAATTAAGAAATAGACCCTCACACCTATGGTGAAGTGATTTTGGGGACAAGATTGTCAAGCTTACACGGTTGGGTTGGAACAGTCTATTCAACAAATGGTGCTGGGAGAATTGGATATTATTATCCAAAAGAAAGAAGAGGAAACTTATCTCACACCTTATACAAAAATTAACTCAAAATGTGTCAAGGACCTAAATATAAAAGCTACAACCATAAAACTCCCCCAAGAAAATGTAGGGAAACATCTTCAAGATCTTGTGGTAGGTGGTAGATTCTTAAATCTTACACCCAAAACACGAGCAATGAAAAAAAAAGTATATAAATGGACCTCCAAGAATTAAATGTGTTTGTTTTGCCAAAAAAAAAAAAAAAAAAGTAAAAATGTAGCCAACTCAATGTGATAAAATACTTGGAAACCATATATCCAATAAGGGTTTGCTGTCAATATTATATAAAGAGATCATAGGAAAGTTCGGTAGGTGTATGATCTCTTTATATAACAGGCCTGCCCTCCCATCCACCTGTTCCAAGCCAGGAGTACCTGTACCACAGGAAATGCTGCCTCCTGTAGTCACATTGAGGGCCTCACCTTTTCACTTGTAAATCAAGAGCTGCTGTCAGTCATGGGAAGTCGTTGAGAGGTCATAAAAATGGGCCTGGACACCTAGTACCCACTTTCGCCTGCCTTTGTGTGGGGCCCACCTGCCCTGACCCAGTAAGGAACCCACACAGGATGCTGAGATGTGTTGGGGCCCACTGACCAGACTCAGCAGAACCAGTTTCATCGCCTTAAATGGTTTTGAATCAAAGCAGCTGTATTCCCTTAAGACAGTGCTTCTGTGAACTATAGTTTGTGGACAGATATATATTGGTATATTGGTCTCGTGTTGAGCAGATCCATGAAGTGGCCTCGGGTGTGGCCCCCATCCATGGAGAATCGCTGGGCCTTAATGGCTTGGTGGCCTTTGGCAGGCAGTTGCTGTTCAAGCCAAAGCTTTTGGATTCAGTGTCCTGTTTTATGACCCCTACTTGTGGGATGGTATAGAGCGCTACCTGGCCGTGCAGAGGATCCACGTGTTGAAGGATTTGCTGTATCAGAACGACTGCATCTCCTTGCACTGTAATTTCACTGAATATAACCACCACCTAATCATTGACTTTACTATCAAGCAGATGAGGCAAGGGGCAGTTCTAGTGAATACGGCCCATGGTGGACTGGTGGATGAGAAAGCCTTAACCCAAGGTCTCAAGGAAGGAAGGATCCGAGGGGTGTCCCTTGACGAGCAGGAATTGGAGCCTTCTAGCTTTGCTCAGGGCCCATTAAAAGATGTACCGAATCTAATCTGTCTTCCACACACAGCTTGGTATAGTGAGCAAGTGTTACTAGAGATGAGGGCGACAGCTGCTACTGACATTCACTGAGCAATCACAGGTCTCATCCCAGAAAGCTTAAGAAACTGTGTGAACAAGGAATTTTTATTATAACAGCTACTTGGTCAGTAATAGATCAGCAAGAAATTCATCCAGAGCTCATGGTGCCATGTACTGATACCCACCAGACATAGGTGTCACTCCGGGAGGCCTCCCTGTGGCCATGGAAGGGACCACCCCCAGACGTATTCCAGTAACCCACAACCTTCCAATGTTGGCATACCCTTCCCAAGCTTCTACTAACCAGCACACAAAACATGGGGGCAATCAAGAGCATCGCAAGGAGCAATAGCAGAGAAGGTCAAAAGATCATCTTTCAGATAAACGTGGGGCCAAGAGACAGTGAGGAAATGAATTTGACACTATCTTTTTAACTGATTCTGGACATAATGCATCATTGATGTTGCAGTGTTAAAACTACAAGAGCTAGAAGCTGAGGCATGGGAGAAAACTGAAGTCCTCTGCTTCCAAAGTGCTGAAAGACTAAGATGTGATTTATTAATGATCAACCTGTTACTGTGTGTTAAAATTTTCATTTGTGCATAAAAATCACAAAGAATAAATTGGTCTTTTTCCTTTATCAGTCCCTTCAGCACAGTAGGTCCTGAGAACCTTGCTCTAGAATGTTACATGAAGAGTTCCAAACATCGAAATAAAATATATAATAGAGGAAACCCCCATTCCATGACTCTAGCCCCTTCAGTACACAGGGGTTGATTACCTCTTTTGGGAAGATTTTAGGAAAATTAAGTTACTACAAAATGGGGGAAAGCTGTTTGCCTGAGTCAAACCACTGCAAGCAGAGGATGGAAAGCAGTATAGCTCCTATACAGAGAAGTGTTTTCATCACATCTGAACTGTGTACTGAGTGGGCATGTTGGCTGAAGTTCAATAGTACCCTCTGATGATGAAAAAAAAAGTATTATTTCACAAGCTGTGTGTACTCAAATATATTTTCTCATTTCAGATCCACAGCTTTTTTACTGAGTGGAAAGTCTTGAACCAAAAAGGGTTCAAAAAGAATAAGGTTGCATTTCCTTATGTCTCAGGAAACAATTTTTATGGTAACTTAGATTTCTATAAACAAATCCACTCTTTAATAAATTGATAAAGTCTTCTTTTCTTCACATATATTTTATTCAAGAACACTTCAGATGTGTTATTAGATGTGACTGATTTTATCAAATCCTATTAGATTTGTATCAACTAGTTACATGTTATATTCATAGTCTTTTGTGAATCACCTTTTTGTTTAAAAAGATGGCCTATGCTGAGCCTTTGTATAGGTACATTCCTCTTTTTGTGACCAAAAAAAAAAAAAAAAAAAAAAAAAACAACTGTGAAACTGTCCAAAACAGAAAAATAATGGCTATCAGAATTACGTTCTGTTTTATTATATGTTACTATTACTATATTTTTTGTTGTAAAAGTAGACATTAAGGATTCAGTGCAGATTTCAATAAAAAGTAATAAGAGGCCAGGGGAAGCCAAAATGGAGGCAGAGTGAGGAGCTCCTGGAGTTGGCTCATGCTGCAGGACAGTTGGTAATCATCTAGAGCTCCTAGAGTACCTGTTTGGGGGCCCCAGAAGACCAGAAGAATATCCTGCAATGTCCTTGAAAGTATGGAAGGAGAAGACTGCCTATCTGCAGAAAGGATTCATGGAGGTCGGTGTCCGGGGCACAATCAGCCTTGGGAGTTATTCTGTGGCTGGAGTTGAAAACTCCATTTCCAAAAAAATGGGGCAGGAAGACACAGTGTAGCACCGATTTCAGATACTGATTGGTGAGTTCAGCGGGCTAAAGTATAATCCTAGGAACAGCTAAACATTGAGCCTGTTCAGGTCAGAGGGAGGCTGGTAGTCACCATTTTGACTCTGTCCCTGGCCTGAGGGGAAGTGGAGCTGATTGAAAATCACAGTGCTGGTAAGGAACGGTTTCTTTCTACCCAAGTCTGATTGCAAGTCTAGCCTAAACCCCAGCCCCACCTTTGGCAGGGAGAAAGCTGGGGGGACCTGCACAACCTCTCTGGGAAAATGCAAGCCACACTGTAGAGGCTGGTTCCCATCTTACTCTAGCAGCACAAGCCGCCTCAGCAGCTATTCCGTGGCTGAAGTTAGAAGCTCCATTATCCATAACAGTGGAGGAAGAAACAGTTGTCCACCAACCTCAGTTACTGATTAGTGGACTCGGCTGGCTAAAGTATAATCCTAGAAACAGCTAGGATTTGAGCCTGTCCAAGTTGGAAAGAGTCCAGTAGCCACCATTTTGACTCCACCCCAGCATGAAGGGAAGCCTGGTTGACTGAAAATTCAGTGAAGTTAGGGAGTGGCTTCTTTATACCACGATCTGACTGCAGGTCTAGCCTAAGCTCCAGCCTCACTTCTAGCAGAGAGGAAGCTGGTGAGACCTGCACCAGGCTCTCCAGGCAACTGCAAGTGCTCTCTGCCAGCACAGGCTGAATAGTCAGTCACCTGGGGCTGCATGCCCACACCCCAATAGGATAGGAGAGGTGCTGGGTATCCTTGGCCTTTTCAGACAATGGCAGGAGTTTTCAGCCCACATGAACTGGTTTACTGAGTGCCTTTGAATCCATCTCCACCTCTATCTCCCCATAGGATAGCAGGGGGCTGGTGTTCCCTCAGCCTCTCAGGGCAACTTCAGGCACTTTCTGTCTGCACAAACTCAACTGTTGGCCACCTGTGCTCCACCCCCATCCCCAATAGGACAAGAGATAGTGACTGTGTTTGCCCAACCTCTCTGCATAACTGCAGCTCCTTTTGGCCCACACAGCTTGGACTGGTGTGTACTTGTAGATCCACCCTCACCCCCCAATAAGAAAGGAGGGGGCTAGTGTCCACACAGCCTCTCCGGAGAATAGCAGATACTTTCAGCCTACAGGGACTGAACCATTGCGTGCCTGTGGATCCAACCTCAAGCCTTAATAGGATAGGAGGGAGATGGTGTTTCCTCAGCCTCTCCAGGCAATAGCAGGTATTCTCAGCCTAAAGGGACTAAACTGTTGGATGCCCGTAGAACCACCCCCACCACCCAATAGGATAGGAGGGGGCTGGTGTTTCCTCAGCCAATCTGGGCAACAGTGGATACTTTTAGCCTACAGGGACTGAACTGTTGGGCATTTGTAGTTCCATTTCCACCCCTAAAGGGGAGAAGGGACAGTACTCCCTCAGCTTCTCAGGGCAACTGCAGGTATATTTAGCCCACACAGATTAGATTGTTGGGCACTCTAGAGGGTCAATTCCCATCCCCGGCAGAGATGGATGAGAATTGTGGTTGAGGGTACCAAAGCAAGAGTGTCCTTCTGTGAGCTAGAGTAGATGTACATCACTATTGCAGGGTGGTGGGAATGTGGAGAAGCATGGGAAAACTACAACTGGTGTGACCTACAGACTGTGGTTAACAACAATACTATAATATTCTTACATCAATGCCAAAGATGTACTGTGTTGATAATGGAGGTGTATGGAAAAAGTGTGCCAAATGTATGCTATGGATCATGGTTGGTGGTAATAGTCTGATATTATCTCATAATCTAACAAATGTTCAGCACAGTGTGGTGTGTTGGTGAAGAGGTGTTGTATGGGAATTCTACACGTGTATGATAGTTATTACAACATACACATGTATTATTTTATTACAACCTCTGTAATAAAATATATTTTTAAAAAGTAGGATGGGTTGGGGGAAAAATACACCAAATGTAAGATAGGGACTATAGTTAGTAGAAATATTTTGGCGATACTCTTGCATAGTTTGTAACAAATGTTTCACAACGATGCAAAGTGTTGGTGGAGGGGTGATGTATGAGACCTCTGTACGATGTTATTTATGTTTATTTTGTAAGTTCACAATCATTACTATATATTTTTTGTTTATTCATGTTCATGTATGAATGATATACTTCAATAAAAAATACATTATAAAAAAATAATAAGACAGAGTGATCATTCACCCCAACAATAAAAAGACAAGCAACCCAATTTAGAAATGGGCAAAAGAATTGATTAGGCCTTTCTCCAAAGAGGAAATACAAATGGCCAAAATGCACATGAAAAAAATGTTCAACATCACTAGCTCTTGGCAAATGCAGATGAAAACATAAAGAGATACCATTTCACACCTTATAGAATGGTCATTATTAAAAAACTAGAAAACTACAAGTGATAGAGAAGATATGGAGAAAGAGGAACACTTCTTCACTGTTTGTGGGAATGTAGAATTGTACAGACTTTGGGGAAGAAAATTTAGTGGTACCTCAAGAAGCTGAATATAGAACTGTCATGTGATCCAGCAGTCCCATTACTAAAAATAAATTCAGGAGAATTTAAAACAAATACAAGAACTGACATTTGCATATTGATGTTCATAGCAACATGAATCACAATTGCTGAAATATGGCAACAGCCCAAGTGTCCATCAACCAATGAATGGATAAGCAAAATCTGGTATATACATAAAATGGAATACCATTCGGCTGTAAGAAGAAATGAAATTGGAATGCATATGATGTATTAGAGTTTCTAGGGAAAAAGAATTAACAGGAGATATCTGTAAATAGTATAAGATTTTATAAAATTCTCTCACATTACTGTAGGGATGCACAAGTCCAGATTCCCTAGGCAGGTTGCCAACCAGGGGTTCTGATGAAGGTCCAATGAAGTCCTTTATGAGCTCCCAGGAGACATTGGCTGTCCAAAAATGAGCTGGGAAATTCTCTCCAAATACTGAAATCACTTCCCCCTTTAAGGCATTCAATTGATTGGATAAAACACCACCCATTGCTGACAGCAATCCCCCTGGTTGACTGCAGATATAATCAGCCATCTATGCAGTAAGTCCATAAATGTCCTTGTATTACAATTAGCCCAGTGCCTTCCTGAGCAGAAAAATAGGGCAAAATTGCCTGGTTGAATTGACACATCAGCTCAAACATCCCAGTCCACTCCTTGTCAACTTGACAACCATACACATCTCCTTAAACCATATGTAGTATAAATAAAAACAATAACAGACATGCACATATATATTTCTGCCTAACAATATTCAACTCATCTGCATACAACTGGAAATGCATCATTCCCTACAGAATACAGTTCAAGTCCTTGGGTAATATTCACTCTTAAAATTGACAACCTTAAATATTATGACATGAAATGAATAGAACTTGTCATATGATAAGGGAAAAGGTTAAGGAAGAAAACAAAGATATTTGTTTTATGTATATATACAATCATACTCATAAAAAAACAAGGAAGAAAGATTTATGGCCATTACAGTCCTCATTTCTGTAACTGGTCATGTGATTGAAGTTCATATTTATTACTTACCTTCTTCTATTACCCATTCCATGTTCCCACTACATTCACCAAGCAACTCAGCCAAGGTTCTTTGCCTGGTGGGGTGAGCAAAACTTTCATTCCTGAAGATTCTGGGCCTTTGTTAGTCCTGCTTGGATTGGGTTGTTGCAATTTTCCGTTGAGTTTAATCATAGGATATGACAGTACTAGGCGATGCCCTAGAGAATCTCCTCCATTCCAGGCAAACTGTTCTTTACCCCCATTATGTAGATGCAGTCCTATTTCCCTTTGATAAGATCAGTCATCCCAGGCAGGACAGTAATTTTTTTCTTTGCCTGTTGATTCAGAGGTAAGAGGAGCCCAAAGTAGCTGGGTGGCAGTTTTAACTGCCAGCGCAATGGAATAACTATTGTGTTCCCTGGTGGAAGCACTCCTACTTTTGGAACTAAGACCTGTAGGCCGGCAGAGCTCAAGTTTGCAGGGACGGGAAGCAAAAAATTTCTTAGTGTATCATTAGGGGTAATATCAAGTGGTGCAACTCTCATTTCCACCCTTTGATTCCTGGACCCATGAATCTTGGCTATATAAGAAACAGCACCATTAGAGTGGATGCTGATTTAGAGCATACACAGCCTCCTGGAGAACATTGCCCCAGCCCTACAAGGTATTGCCACCTAGTTGGTGCTGTAATTGAGTCTTCAAAAGGCCATACTGGGAGGTGTGGGAGGTGGGCAACATGGGAATCCGAGTGGGTTCCGTATAATATTTTAGGTAATCTAAGCACCTCTTAAAATATATGTATATATATATATAAAAAATAACATTTTTGTAAGCAAATACACATATATGCATATATATTTATATATCATTTTACAAATGTTTGTATGTATTGTGAGAATTTTGATTTTTACCCATAATAAAAAAAAAAAAAAAAAAAAGGCCATACCACCATTCTATCAATCCAGCTGCTTCAGGATGATGGGGAACATGGTAAGACCAGTGAATTCCATGGACATGTGTCCATTCCTGTACATCATTTGCTGTGAAATGGGTTCCTTGATCAGAAACAGTATTATGTAGACTGTCATGACAGTGAATATGATATCTGTAAATCCATGGATGGTAGTTTTGGAAGACACATTTCATGCAAGGAATGCAAACCCATATCCAGAGTATATGTCTATTCCAGTTAAAACAAATCACTGCCCCTTCCATGATGGAAATGGTGCAATGCAATCAACCTGCTACTAGGTAAAAGGCTGACCACCTTGGGAAATGGTGCCATTTGAGGGCTGAGTGTAGGTCCCTGATTCTTGTATATTTGGCACTCAACAGTGGCTGTAGCCAAGTCAGCCTTGGTGAGGGGAAGTCCATGCTGCTTAGCCCTTGTATAACCTCCATCCCTACCTCCATGGCCACTTTGTTCTTGAGTCATTGGGCAATGACAGGAGTGGCTGTGGAAAGAAGTTGAATGTTGGTCATAGAGCAGGTCATCTTATCAACTTGATTATTAAAATCTTCCTCTGCTGAAGTCACCCTCTGGTGAGCATTCATGTGGGAAACAAATATGTTCGTGTTTTTTGCCCACTCAGAAAGGTCTGCCCACATATCTCTTCCCCAGACCTCTTTGTCACCAAGTTTCCAATCACGTTCCATCCAAGTTCCTGACCATCCAGTGAAACCATTCGCAATAGCCCATGAATGAGTGTACAAATGCACCTCTGGCCACTTTTTCTTCCTGGCAAAATGAACAACCAGGTGCACTGCTCTAAGTTCTGTCCACTGGGAAGATTTGCCCTCACCACTGTCCCTCAGGGATGTTCCAGAAAAGGGCTGCAGTGCTGCAGCTGTCCATGTTTAGGTGGTACCTGCATATCATGCAGAACCATCTGTACCAGGCCTGTGTTTTCTCTTCCTCAGTCACTTGATCTTAAGGGACTCTCCAACAGGCCAAAGCTGTGGTCTGGGAAAGAGAAAGTAGCATGGCAAGGGTGGTGACCATGGGCCTTTGGGCTACTTCCTCACTTACTTGTTCTTTCAGGACCCACTCAAGCCCTATCTCAAACATACCACTTCCACTTTTATGGAGTGCTGCTGTGCATGTCCAACTTTATAGTTTGGTGGGTCAGACAATACTCAGCTCATGATAGGCAACTCAGGTCTCATGGTAACTTGAAGGCCCATGCTTAAGCATTCAGTCTCTGCTAAGGCCCAGTAGCAGCCCAAAAGCTGTTTCTCAAAAAGACAATAGTTATCTGCAGAGGATGGCAGGGCTTTGCTCCAAAATCCTAAGGGTCTGTGTTGTGATTCTCCTATAGAGGCCTGCCAAAGTCTCCAGACAGCATCTTTATTTGCCATGAAACTGCCAGCACCACTGGATCTGCTGAATCATATGGCCCAAGTTGTAGTGCAGCTTGGATTTGTCAGAGAGCCTCCTCTTGTCCCCAATCAAAACTAGCAGCTTTTCTGGTCACTCAGTAAATGGGCTGGAGAAGCACACCCAAATGAGGAATGTGTTATCTCCCAAATCCGAGGAGACCAACTAAGCATAGTGTCTCTCTTTTGGTTGAAGGAAGGGCTAGATGCAACAGCTTATCTTACATTTTAACAGCAGACACCTGGCAAGGTTGAGATTGTACTTTCCTTTGTAACTCTGCTACTCGTACAATGAGAGTCTGAGTCTGGTTTTCAGAAATCTCAAGCCTATGTCTGCATCTTGCAAGATTTTCTTTCAGAGCACACATAGAAGCTTTCACATTATTTATGTGGAATTTAAGTTGCAAATTTGAAGACTTTAGCACATCCTTTTCCTTTGTAACTGTATCCAGAGTATCTAGGAAGAGCCAGCTAACATCTTTGTACCTTTTGACTTCACAAAACTGTTAAGGTGTTGAAAACACTTTCACCCACATCTTTGCCTCTTATAAGCATGGAAGTAGGGGAATCCCGCAATGATATTTTGTGTATTTCCATCACTGGAAAGGGAGTCATTAGTACCTTTGAGTCGAATTAGAATAGAAAGCCAACTGCAAAACTCCCAGAACTACTTTAGAACCCCCCTGTTTAAGATTCTGTTCTTCAAGAACCACTCCTGCTACCAAGCTGTATTAGTCAGGGTTCTCTAGGGAGGCAGAATCAACAGGATATATCTGTAAATAGTATAAGATTTCTCACATGACCATGAGAATGCACAAATCCAGATTCAGCAGGCAGGCTGGAAACCGATAGTTCCAATGAAGATCTGTTAAAAGTCCTTGATGACCTCCCAGGAGACCTTGGCTGTCTAAAGATGAGCTGAGAAATTCTCTATGAATGCTGAAATCACTTCACCTTTTAAGGCATTCAACTGAATGGATAAAATGTCACTGATTGCTGACAGTAATTGCCCTGGTTGACTGTAGATGTAGCCAGCCATCTACGCAGTAAACTCACTGATCACTAAAGTCCATAAATATCCTTGCATTACAATTAGCACAATAGCACAATGTCTGCCTGGCCAAACAACTGGACACAATTTCCTGGCTGAGTTGACATATCAATTCAACCATCACATATGAAAACATGAATAAACCTTGAGGACATTATGTTGAGAGAAATAAGCCAGACACAAAAGGACAAATATTGTATGTCTCACTATTATGAACTAAACCCAATGAATAAACTCATTGAGGTAAACTAGAATATAGGTTACTAAGACATAGAATGTAGGTTGAGAATGGGAGCTGATGCTTACAAAATTTTTAATAAGGTTTATTTTAAAGGTGTGGAAATGAATAGAGTTGAAGTTAACACATTACAGTGAGTATAATTTGATTTAAAAATATGATTGTGACCAAAGGGGTAGTCGGTGGATGTAAATGTCAATTGAAATGAAGCTAGAGAATAATCTAGAGACTGTATAACAGTGATTTCAGTGGTGGATGATAATTGTGTTTAATAGTTTAAAGAATAGTTTAAAGAATATAAGAATGTTCTTTTTTTACAAAGTGTTAGGAATCTGTGATACATGGGAAAATTACAATGAATGTAACTTATGGATGATAGTTAATGGCAATGCAATATTTTTGAAGCAATGGCAATGAAGATATATCAATTCTTAGGGATGGCAGTAAGGGGTATATGGGGCTATGGGCTTTTTCCTTTATAGAGTAATAAATACATTCTGAAATTGACTAAAATAATTAGAGCACAACTCTGTGATGAAAATGAGAGCAACTGAGTGTACACTATAAATAGATTGTATAAAGCAATAGATTGTATAACAACAGTGAATCCTGTGGTGAAAGATGAGTTGTGGTTTACAGATCAAATATGTGAACATTCTCTGATGAACTATAACAAATGTATTATATTAATAATGGGTGTTAATAATTGGGTGGTATATTGATGAGAATATAGAGGTTAGAGACACAGAGGGCCCACTTCTCTCCCAGAAAAATAGATAGAACTTAGGCAAAAACTGGAAAACTATTCTAGGGCTTAGGACACCAGGGTAATGCTAGACACCACCCAGAGGAGAAAGGGGCAAAGGAAAGGGGTCTTTGCTGGCTGGAAAAATCTCATGAGTAAAGCTGCAACAGCAGCGGCTGGCACCCATTCCCCTACCATTGGAGCACTGGGTCCTCCACCCCTGGCAGGCAGCTACAGAAGGAGGGGGTTACAAGCTTGGCCTGCCCTAAAAACATTGCTTTTGAGTGTCACCTGGACACAGTTACAGTGAATGCATTACCTTATCATCTGGGGCCAGAGCTAAGAGGTCTGCTGACGAGTGCCATCTATTGGCAGACCAGGAAAGTGCACTCAAAGAAGGGAAAAATAGCAGGAAATAAATATAAAAGGCAATCTGGTGCCTTTAACGACCCCTCTCCAAGGCCCTTGGAAACTGGCCTGCACTCCATTATGGGGTTCTTAGCTCTAGTTTGAGCAGTAAAACAAAGGGGAACCCGAAATATCTAGAACAAATTGAGCTGAGAATCTAAGAACAGTAGTACCACAGTAAATCCCTAAGCAAGAAAGAGAAACTGAACATCAGAGTAAAATCAGCATGAAAATCAGAAGCCTAGACATCAGAAAAATTTACAAGCTATACTAAGAAAAAGGAAGATATGCCTCAAGGAATGGAACAAATCAAAGCTCCAGATGAGACACAGGACTTGAAACAACTAATCAAGATGTTCATACAAATCTAAATCAAATCATGTAAATGAAGGTCAACATGACTAAAGAAATAAAAGACATTAAAACGACACTGGGTGAGAGCACAGAATGAATGGTATACTTCAATTAAAAAAAGACATTGGGTGAGCACAAAGACAAAATTGAAACCTTGAAGAAAAAAATAACAGAACTTATGGCAATAAAAAGATACACCAAGTGATTTTAAAAATAAAATAGAGGCATACAAGAGCAGATTTGAAATCATGGTAAAAAGAATCAGCAACATAGGGAATAGAAGAGCTGAAGATGAAAAGAGAAAAGAACAGAGAGGGAAAAAAATGAAAAAATTGAGCAGTGGTTCAGGGAGTTGAATGATAGCACAAAGTGCACCAACATATGTGTAATGGTAGTTCCAAAAGAAGAGAAAGAAAAAGGGGCAGAAAGAGTATTTGAGGAAATAATGACCAAAGGTTTCCCAAATCTCATTCAAGAAATGAATATACATGTCCATGAAATACAGTGCACTTCATTGATAATAAATCCAAATAGATCTGCCTCAAGATACACAATATTCAGAACATCAAAGATAAATCCAGTAAGATTTCTTGTCAGAAACCATGAAGGTGAAAAGGAAGTAGTATGATACAATAAAGGTACTGAAAGATAAAAAATTGCCAGCCAAGAATTCTTTATCTGGAAAAACTGTCTTTCAAATATGATGGTGAGTCTAAAAATATTCACAGATAAACAGAAACTAAGAGAGTTAATAAACAAGAATCCAGCTATGCAGGAAACACTAAAGGGAATTCTGCAGCCAGAAATGAAAAAGACAAAAGAGGCTTGGAGAGGAATGTAGAAGTGAAGAATATCAGAAAGGGTAACCAAAAGGGTTAAAAGACAGACAAAAATAAGATATGACATATGAAAGCAAAAGGATAAAATGGTTGCAGTAATGCCTTTACATTAATAACATTGAATGTTAATGATTAAACTCTCCAATCAAAAGACATAGGCTGACAGAATGGATAAGAACACATGAGCCATCCATAGGTGGTCTACTGGAGACTCAACTTAGCCCAAAGGATGCAAATAGATTGAAAGTGAAAGGGTGGAGAAAGACATTCCATGCAATTAGTAAACAAAAAAGAGCAGGGGTAGCTAAATTGGTGCCATACCAAGCAGATTTCAATGTAAAAAAAAATAATAGGAGATTCAGAAGGCCTTTATATATTAATAAAATGACAATCCATCAGGAAGGAGTAACAGTCATAAATATCTATGCACCTAACCAGGGTGCCCCAAAATACATGAGGGAAACTCTGGCAAAAAGGAGAAATAGATGTCTGTACAATAATAGTTGAGACTTCAACATGTCACTCACATTAATAGATAGAACAACTATACAGAAGACAACAAGGAGACAGAGAACTTGAACAATATGATAAATGAGCTGAACCTGTCAAACATATACAGAACATTGCACCCCCAAATCAGCAGTTATACATTCTTCTCAAATGTTCATGGATCTTTCTCCAGGATAGACCACATGTTGAGTCACAAAACAGCTCTCAATAAATTTGAGAGGGTTGAAATTATATGAAAAACCTTCTCTGAACATAATTGAATGAAGCTGGAAGTCAATAATAGGTAGGAAAGGGGAAAATTTGCAAATATATGGAGGTTAAACAACTCAGTACTAAACAATCAGTGTGTCAAAGAAGAAATTGCAAGATAAATAAGTAGATATCTCAGGATGAATGAAAAAGAGGAAACAACTTATCAAAATTTATGACATACAGAGAAAGTGTAGAGATGGAAATTTATAGCTCTAAATATGTAATAAAGAAGGAGCTAAAATCAAAGGACTAATTGAATACTTGGAGAAACTAGGAAGAGAAGAGCAAACCAATTCCAAAGGAAACAGAAAGAAAGAAATAAAGATTAGAGCAGAAATAAATGAAATAAAGAACAAAATAAAATAGAAAATAATCAACAAAATCAAAATCTAGTTCTTTGAGAAGATTAATAAAATTGACAAACCTTTAGTTAGACAAATAAAGAAACAAAGAGAGAAGATGCAAAGAAATAAAATTTAAAAATGAGAGAAGGGACATTACCACCGATTCTATAGAAATAAAGAGTATCATAAGAGGATACTTTGAAAAATTGTATGCCAACAAGATGGATGACTTAGATGAAATGGAAAAATTTCTATAAACACACAAGCAGCCTACATTGATGAAAGAAGAAATTGATTAACTCAACAGACTAATCACAAGTAAGAGATTGAATTAGTCATCAAATACCTCCCAACCAAGAAAAGCCTAGGACCAGGATGCCTCACAAGTGAATTCTACCAATCATTCCAGAAAGAAATAACAAAAATCCTCCTTAAACTCTTTGAAATTAGAAGCGGAGGGAACATTGCCTAACTCATTCATCATAACATCACACTCATACCAAAGCTGCATAACATGCCGCAAAAACAGAAAAGTACAGACAAATCTCTCTAATGAGCCTGGATGCTAAAATCCTCAACAAAATACTTTCCAATCATATTCAATGACACATCAAAATAAATTATGCATCATGATCAAGTAGGTTTCAACTATGGTATGCAGGGATGGTTCAACATAAGGAAATCAATGTAATACACCACATTAACAGACTGAAAGAAAAAAAAAATCACATGATTATCTCTATTGATGCAGAAAAAGCATTTGACAAAGTTCAGCATGCTTTCTTGATAAAAGCACTTCAAAACATAGGAATACCATTCATACTGCATTATAATAGCAATCTGTTATGCCTGAAAAGTGCACATGTGAAATGCTGGTTTTGATATAAACGTCACAATTTAGAAAGCACACATGATTATTTAAGTAGGTTGCCTTTTTCAATACCCCCTAAATATATTGACCCAATAGAGATACCTGGATCATTGTTAGAAATGAAAATTCAGTTTAACTTCTTACACTTGTCATTAGTTTCATGCTTTGATTTGTAGGCTTCTCAGATGAATTCATATCTAAACATAATTCTACAATAGCATAATATTAAACAGTATTTCTCTCAATTATGAGAACATCAATGATCAACCTAGTTTTGATGTTTTCAGACTTCACAGCTTAAATCCGTTATTACAATAACGAATCCATGTCTCAGGGTTGTGGAGAAAGGCTTCAAAGAAGAGATTTTGTTGCTGTAATAATCAAATTAAGGAGCCATTTCAGTAATTGCTGGAAGGTGAGTGATTCTGCTATAACTAGGCTTCACTTTCCACGCAGTATACCCAGAAACAATCCATTTCAACTTCTGAACGTTCGGTTTGGAACACTTGCTTGATGAATATTCAGTTAAATGCTAGGGTACAAGTCTTGCCATAAGATCAAATCTCTGCCATATATCTTGGAATGTTTCTGAAGACATTCTATTCCTTCTGTTAATTCTACACACTTCTGTGCTTGGATGACCAATGCGATGCCAACACAGAAGGCTTAACTTTAGAAAATATGATCCTGCAGTGGCATTCTTAAATTGAGATTCTAGTCTTTCAAAATTAAGACAATTTTTCCTTTATCAAAAATTTTTTTTCATTCTCTTCAAGTCTGAAACTGTGAACTTATACTGGCATATATAGATCAGGTCATTTGCCAATGGGATATTCTTTTTCCTCTTCAGTTGATTTTATGGCCAAATAAAAGCTCAATTCAACACAGCAAAAGTGCAAGATCTGTTCCTTGATTGTGATAGTGGCTATTCAATGGTAATCACCCTTCCCAGGCCTCCTTACACCTCACCCATGAGATCTGAGAAGCCTAGGAGACTTGGGGACTCTGGGGAAGAAGGGAGAGGCCTGGGAAGGTGAAGGTCTCCACAGCACCTCTGAGATGAAACTGCCCTTTGTCTGGACCAGCTCAGAGCTGTTTCAAAATGGTAAGTGATGGAAAATCCAGTGATGTGGAATTAATGCTACATGGCAGTTACATTTAAAATTCAGGCCATTTTATGTAAAGCAAAAATATAGGTGATATATAATTCTTAGCTCTCAATAAAACAACAAAGGAAAAGCCAAAGTCTGCTGTGGGGACCTGCTTTGGGGCACTGCAAACCAGGACAATGCATACCAATTCCCAGAAGAGTGAGGGCCAGAGACACGAAGAAGCCAAAACAAGTAATCGAACATAGGCAGATCTCTCTCACAAAAAAACGGCTCAGTGGGGGCAAGATCCTGCCCGAGTGAGCTATTTGGGGAACCCAGAGAGTAGGGGACTTCAAGGCATCGATCTGGAGAGAGCTGGACTAAGAGATAAATTCCTTAAGGTGCTGCTGGCTTGATTCTTGGTTACTCTGCTTACTCTTCCTTGATTTCTGCTTTTCTGTGGATACCAATTTTGTATAATAATGCTATCTCTTTTCCTTCCCTCATCATTCTATCTTCTGCTTTTTGTTGTTCTTACATTCCACCTCTCTTTGTTTAGTCCTCAACTTTTCAGGTTATTTCTACCTCATCTACCCTGTTCTCATTCTTTTATTAACCTTTTTTCTTTTTGTCTTTTCTTTTCTCTTTCCCTCTCTCCTCATCAAACTGGCCTTTTAATTCAGTCTATATATTTTTCTCTATTTGGTTTCCCATTTCATTGTTGGTAATCCATGTTTTAATTCCTATTAGTCTAAACTGCTTACATGAGTTACATATTAATTTTCCAAGGTCTTAAAGGGTTCTTATTCTAACAATTACTATTATTATTGCTATTATCTTTTTACTTTTCTTACCTCTTTGGCTTTCTTTGGCATTAATTATTTCCTCCAAGGGAACATAGACAACAACAATGAAATAGAATAAGAAAAACAAAGTGTCAAAGAGAAAACTTAACACACACACAAAACAGCAAATAAATAAAACCTTACAGTAAAGAGAGAAAGTAATCAACTGAATAAACTCAGCAATATAAAAAGATAACCAGACAGCAACAAAAATTTAAAAACCATAATAAGAAACAGGAAGACACGGCCCAGTTCAATGAAAAAATTAAAAACCAGGAAGAGGTGCAGAACATTGAACAACTAATCAAAGCTGTCCACACAAATATCATGAACCAACTTAATGACATGAAGGAAGAGATTAAGGATATTAAGAAGATACTGGAGAACATACCGAAGAAATTGTAAGCATACATAAAAAGATAACAGATATGATGGTGATGAATGGCATAATCCAAGAAATCAAAAAGACACTGGAAGCACATAACAGTAGATTTGAACAGGCAGAAGAAATAATTAGTGATGTGGAAGACTGTACATTTGAAATCAAACAGATAGTAGAACAGATAGATAAAAAGCTAGAAAAAAAAATCCAGCAGGGACTTTGGGATTTGAATGACAATGCAAAAAGCACAAAGTTATGCATTATAAGCATCCCAGTGGGAGAAGAGATGAGAAACAGGACAGAAGGAGTGTTGGAGAAAATAATGGCTTAAAAATTCCCAACCTTATTGAAGGAGATGGAATATAAGTGCAGGAAGTGCACAGCACCCCAAACAGTATAAATCTCAACAGGCCTACTCCAAGACATATACTCATCAAACAGTCCAATGCTCAAGACAAAGAGAAAATACTGAAAGCAGCAAGAGAAAAGAGAACCATCACATACAAGGGAAGCACGATAACATTAAATGCTGATTTCTCACCTGAAACCATGGAGATAAGAAGACGTGGTATGACATAGTTAAGGTACTAAAAGGAAAAAACCTTCCAGCCAAGAATTCTCTATCCAGCAAAGCTTGCATTGAAAAATGACAGAGAGTTCAAAATATTCAGAGATAAACAGAAATTAAAGTATGCCAATAAGAAACCTGCCTATCAAGAAATACTAAAGGGAGTTCTGCAGGTTGAAAGAAAAAAGAGGAGAGAAATAGTTGGAGGAGAGTGTAAGAACAACTAAAAAGACAAAAAGAGAAGTAAAAACAACATATGACATACATAAACCCAAAGAAAATATGTCTAATATAAATAATTCCTTGAGAGTAAGAACACTGAATGTTAATGGAATAAACTCACCAGTCAAGAGACACAGAATGGCAGAATGGATAACTAAATAAGAGCCATCTATATGTTGTCTACAAGAAACCCACCTTGTATCCAAGATTCAAGGAGGATGAAAGTGAATGTCTGGAAAACAATCTTATAAGTAAACAATAACCAAAAAAGGGCAGGAGTAAATATACTAATATTGGACAAAATACACATTAAATGCAAAACTATTGTAAGAGACAAAGACACATATATTAGTGAAAAGGGTAATCTTTCAAGAAGAAAGAACAATCATAAACATTTATGCACCTAATCAGGGTGACTAAAAATACATCAGGCAAACACTGGAAAAACTAAATAGAGAAACAGATGCCTCTGCAATTATAGTGGGGGACTTTAATACACCATTATCACATTTAGACAGAACATCTTGACTAAGATTCAATAAAGAAACAAAGACTTTGATTAATACATTAGAGGATCTGGATCTAATAGACATATATATAACACTACAAATACTGACAAATACGGCAGAATATGCAATCTTTTAGAGTGCACATGGATCACACTCCAAGATAAGCCAAATGCTAGAAAAAAATCTGAGTAAACTCAGAAAGATTGAAATTATATGAAGTAATTCCTCTGACCATAATGGAAGGAATTTGGAAATCAGTAAGGGCCAGAGAATCAGATTAGGCACAAAGATATGGAAGCTAAACAACACACCCTTAGACAAACAGTGGGTGAAGGAGGAAATCTCAAAAGAAATCAGTAACTGCCTAGAAATGAATGAAAATGACAACACAACATATCAAAACTTATGGGATGCAACAAAAGCTGTACTGAGAGGGAAATTCATAGACATAAATGCATATATCAAAAAAGAATAAAGAGCTAAAATTGAAGACCTAACTGCACAACTGGAGGAATTGGAAAAACAACAAACTAACCTCAAAGAAAGTTGAAAAACAGAAATAACAAAGATTAGAGCAGAACAAAATGAAAGAGAAAATAAGAAAGCACTAGAAAAATTAAACAAACCAAAAACTGGTTCTTTGAGATCAACAAAATTAGCAAACCCTTAGCCAGACTAAAAAAGGAAAAAAGAAAGAAGATGCAAATACACAAAATAAGAAATGAGGAAGGGGATATCACCACTGACCCCACAGAAATAAAGAGCATCATAAGAGGATACTTTGAAAAATTATATGCCAACAAGAATGATAATTTAGAGGGAATGGACAAATTCCTAGAAACTCACAAGCAGCCTACATTGATGAAAGAAGAAATTGATTAATTCAACAGAGCAATTACAAGTAAAGAGATAGACTCAGCCATCAAAAACCTCCCAAATAAGAAGGGCCCAGGACCAGACAACTTCACCAGTGAATTCTACCAAACATTCCAGAAAGAACTAACACCAATCCTGGTTAAACTCTTTGAAAAAATAGAAGTAGAAGAAACATTGCCTAACTCATTCTATGATGCCAACATTACCCTAATACCAAAGCCAAAGATGCCACAAGAGAGAAAAATTACAGACCAATCTTTCTAATGAACCTAGATGCTAAAATCCTTGCTAATTGCATTCAACAATGCATCCAATGAATTATACTCCATGACCAAGTGGGTTTCATCCTGGGTATGCAAGGAGGGTTCAACATAAAAAAAAAATCAATCAATGTAATACACCACATAAACAGATCGAAAGAAAAAATCACATGACCATCTCTATAGATGCAGAAAAAGAATTTAACACAATTCAGCCCCCATTCCTGATAAAAACACTGCAAAAGATAGGAATAGAAGGAAACTTTCTAAACATGATAAAGGGTATATATGAAAAACCCACAGCTAACATCATCATCAAAGGTGAAATCCTAAAAGCTTTCCCTCTAAGACTGAGAACAAGACAAGGATGCCCACTATCACTGCTCTTATTTAACATTGTGTTAGAAGTAGTTGCTCAAGCAATGAAGCAAGAAAAAGATATCAAAGGCATCCAAATTGGAAAGGAGGAAGTAAAAATTTCACTATTTGCAGACGACATGATTCTATACATAGAAAGCCCTGAGAAACATATAACAAAGCTTCTAGAACTTATAAATGAGTTCAGTAAAGTTGCAGGCTATCAGATCAATGTTCAGGAATCAATAGCATTTTTGTACACCAATTATGAGCAATCTGAGGTGAAACTCAAGGAAAAAATACCTTTTACAATAGTAACTAAAAGAATCAAATACCTACAGATAAATTTAACTAAAGAAGTTAAGGCCTTATATACAGAAAACCACACAACACTGTTAAAGGAAATCAAAGTAGACTTAAAAAATGGAAGAATATTCCCTATTCATGGATGGGAAGACTAAACACCTTTAAGATGTCTATCCCACCCAAACTAATATATCCCAATAAAAATCAACAGAGCATTTTTTACTGAATTGGAAAAACTAACTATGAAATTTATTTGGAAGGGCAAGAGGCCCCAAATAGCAAAGACATATTGAAGAAGAAAAATGAAATCATAGGTATCCCACTACCTGACTTTAAAATATACTACAAAGCTACAGTGGTCAAAACTACATGGTATTGGCACAAGGATAGACATACTGACCAATGGAAACGAATTGAAAGTTCTGATATAGATCCTCACATATACAGTCATCTGATATTCGACAAGACCACCAAGTCCACTCAGTTGGGAGAGAATGGCCTCTTCAACAAATGATGCTTGGAGAACTGATATCCATATCCAAAAGAATGAGAGAGGAACACCATCTCACACCTTATACAAAAATCAACTCAAGATGGATCAAAGATCTAAATATAAAAGCCAAGAATATAAAGACCTTGGAAGATAATGTAGGGAATTATCTACAGGTCCTTGTAATAGGAAATGGTTTCATGAACTTCACAACCAAAGCACAAGCAGCAAAAGACAAAATAGATAAATGGGATCTCCTCAAATGAAAAAAATTTGCACCTCAAAAGACATTATCAAGGAAGTTGATATTTCTACCCAATGGGAGAAATATTTGGCAACCATATATCTTATAGAAGCCTAATATCCAGCATATATCAAGAAATCCTATACCTCAAAAATGAAAAGACAAACAACTCATTTTAAAAATGGGTAAGAAACCTGAAGAGACACTTCTCCAAAGAAGGAATACAAATGGCTAAAAAGCCTATGAAAATATGCTCAAAATCACGAGCTATTAAAACTACAATGAGATACCATGTTACACCCATTAGAATGGCAGCTATTAAAAAAACAGAGGGGACTATAAGTGTTGTAGAGGATGTAGAGGAATGGGAACCCTCATCAACTGCTTGTGGGAATGTAGAATGGTCCAGGCATTGTGAAGGACAGTTTGGCAGTTCCTCAAAAAACTAACTATAGAACTGCCATATGACCAAGCAATTCCACTGCCTGGGTATATACCCAGAAGAATTGAAAGCAAAGACACGAACAGATATATAAACACCAATGTTCATAGCAGAATTATTCACTCTTGCCAAAAGTTGGAATCAACCCAAATGCCCATCAACAGAGGAATGGGTAAACAAAATGTGGTACATACATACAATGGAGTATTACTCATCTGTAAGAAGGAATACAGTGCTAACACATGGGATAAAGTGAATGAACCTTGAGAACCTTATGTTGAGTGAAGTTGGCCAGACATTGAAGGATGAATATTTTATGACCTCACTGATATGAATTAAGCAAATTGAGCAGACTCAGAGAGCTATTATCTGGAAGATAGGTTTACAGAAAATAGAAAGGGAGATGAAGGCTGTGAGCCAACACCCTTACTGACATAATCTATGGTAAGGTGAAAGTGTGTAGTTGCATATTGAAGGGATATGGCAGCAGGGTAGTGATATTATTGGGTTGGGTGGTGAAGGTTTGACAGGTGGGTAGATTGGGGAGGGTGGTTTGGAAGGTCCAGTGAACTGGGGGGAGGGCTGGGAGAGAGACCAGGTGAACACTGGGGATTTGTGGGTATGGGTGTGAAAGTACAAAGTTGAGAATACTCTTATGGCAATATGACAAGGAAGGGTTACTGGTTTAGGGTGTTGATTGGGGGGCATTCGGGGCAGGGCCCCCTGGAGCAGGCTTCTATGGAGGGTGTGAGTGATCATTTTGTCATAAAGTATTGTATCATTGGGTGGAGACCCACATAATGAGTGGGAAGGAGTTGGACTCCCATCCTCAGGAGGACCTATTTGTTCACAAATAGTGAGGTGGGAGTCTCTCAAGAGCATGGAGGATTCTTAATTGGGGAGGACAAAGCAGTGTGTCAAGAACTCAGTGTTGTTGTATGTAACTATGAATCTTGTGATTCAAGGAGCAAAGCCAGGGGGTTACTGTGGGCTCAGAGGGGAAGGGGAGGGAGGAATAGATTAGATTGAGCAGGTGATATTTAGTGGGCAATGGAAGTGTTCTACATGATCTTACAGTGATGAACACAAGCCATGTTAAATGTCATCAAAATTTATAAAAGGGTATGGTTTAAATGTAAATCATAATGTAAACCATTGACCATGTTTAGTAGCAATGTTTCACTATGTGTATATCAGTTATAACAAAGTACCATCCACATATAAAAAGGTATTAATATGGGAAGGAGGAAAAGGAGAGGATGTTGGGTATATGAGAGTTCCCTATATTCTGTGTGTGACTTTACTATAACCTAAAACTTCTTTGAAATCAAAATTAAAAATAGTAAGACACTGGGAAATAAATGGAAGAAAATGCCACTGTACAGACAGGGCACCAGATATCACAGGGATGAAAGACAAATGTCAAAAACAATTTTTAAAATGTTTTCCATTATTTTTTAATATACCAATCTTTTAATTTTGTTTTCTTTTTAGTTTTTCTTAAAATTTTATGTATTATATTTCTTACATTTGAACTTATCGTTATTATTTCATTTTCCTATTAATTGTGTTTAGCTATTTTAATGGCTTCATTTTTGAAGAGGTTTTGGATCACAGAAGGGTTACAACTGGGGCCGGGAAAGATCATTGGTGTGGGGTGTCAATGATGGGGGATAAATGGGAGGAAGATGACCTGGACATACATATAAGGTATATAAAATGTTCAAGTGTTCACGGGGCATTGTCACAGTGGGTGGAGACTCACACAATAACTGAGAGAATATTGAATTCACATCCTGGAGAGCTCTGCCACATTCTCTAATGGAGCAGCAACATCCCCCAAGTGCAGGACAATGACTGGTGAAGGAGGATGATCCACTGATGGGCCCTTGATATTGATGACTATGCTTATGAGCCTTTTAACTTGAAATTGAAACTTAGCCTATCATTGTGGGGTGCCTAAGAGTTGTCGCCTGAGAACCTCCTTCTTGCTCAAATGTGGCCTCTTTCTATGCCAAACTCAGCATATAAATGCATTACCTTCCCCCCAGTGTGGACATGACTCCTGGGAATGAGCCTTCCTGGCACTGAGGAATTACTATCAAGCACCAACTAGCAATGCAACTGGAAAAGGACCTCAAATAAAAGGGGGAAAATGTAAAGACAAATGTGTTTAAATGGCTAAGAGACTTCAAAGTGAGTCAGGAGGTCATCCCAGAGGTAACACTTGTGCACATCTCAGCATGATCTCATAGCCTGCCAAAGTGAATACTACTTCAAATAGTGGGGCTCCTGAGAGCATTGGAGACACCCAGGTCCTATGGTCATGGCTGATAGCTTCAGAGTTTGGTGCCCTACCAATGAGTCCTACTTTGGAATTTGTGCTCCTGAGAGTGACAGAGTTGGACTCAATTATGTCTTCCCTACATATGACCTCATCTATCCCTTCTATTTAAACCTATACTTGGTGCTGGAGTTTGTAGGTGTACTTCCAAGAGACATGAGTCTTTGGATTGTCCATGTGCCAGCTGGGCCTGGAACCTCAGCAGAGTTGCAACACCTACTCTACAGCTCATTGGACTCACCCAGAACAGCTACCAAGGAGATGAGGATCATCAACAACCACCCCACGGAACAGAGAGATTCTGCAACTGCAAGCAAGATAGTCCTATCTATCTTCCCAATGGGATATAAACCTCCTCTCAGTTAGAGGTGGAGTGGACATCATCATCCATCCCAGAATACTCAGGATTGGAGAAAGAACTATGGACTAGAGTGGAATTACTGGTATTCCACTATAGACATATTGTGATTCTAGCAATGGAAGAAATTACAACATTGATGTGGAGCCAGTGGTGACTGGAGTCTCTGGGGGCAGGGAGAAGGAAAAACAGTTGTGATAAGAGGGCTTTTTCAAGAGTTGGGAATTATCCTGAATGACACTGTGACAACAGATATAGGCCATTTTATATCACCACATAACATGCAGAGCTGTGTTGAGAGAGTGTAGATTACAATGTGAACTACGGTCCATGATTTATGGCAAAGGCCCAGGATGCATTTATCGATTGGAATGAATGTGCCACAGTAATGAAGCATGTTTATGTCAGAGGGTGTGGGAGGTGTGGGATGTGGTGCATATGGGAATCCCTATAGATTTTGTGTAACATTTATGTAATCTAAGTATCTTTTAAAAAATAAAAAAAATATTATTAATATATATATATTGAGAGAGAGACCCGATGAGCTTGGTAAAGTCATTAAGTTATTATTAATATTTTTTTCTAGAGAACAGGTGATGTTTATATTCATGATAACAAATTTTATACAGAATCTACTGTCTCAATCTAGTCCCATTGAAAAAATGTTTCTCTTGTAATGAAATAAATTAGCACCCCAAACACTTGCTTTACCCCATCCAAGCAAGGGCATGCTAGATTTAACACTCTGGAAGTTTTTACTAAGGACTGTTTTGATAAAATTGCTATCCTCTAATTTAGAATTTTGAGACTATATTTTCAGTAATGCCCATATTGTGCCAAAAGAATGTCTTAAGTAAGTAGGCACCCTTATGATGGGTAATATTTAGGATTTTCCATATAAGTCAGTGAATGTAAAGAGGTCTACAATGTTAAAATGTTGTAAATAGTCAGTGCAAAATGTGTAGCCTGAGCCCACCCAGAATGGTTGTAAACCAATTGTGATTTAGTTTTGACATCATGCTATGTATAAGCATACAATGAAAAGTAAACCAACGAACCACAGTAATACCTAAAGTTATACCTAACTTTTGTAAACTGTGTTTGTGGATAACTTTTAAGTTTTCCCAAATGTCTAATACATTTCATTATTTTGAATATATCAGTGTTAAATTTGAGATGGCAGAGATAACTTAACAACCACCATCATTTTTCAATTAAATTAATGAAATGCAAAAAAAAAAAAAAAAAAAAAAAGATAAGACTTGAAGGAAAATACCTCAACATGATAAAGAATATATATGGAAAACTCAAAGCTAACATAATATTCAATGGTGAAATGCAAGGATGCCCACTGACACCACTTTTATTCAATGTTGTGTAGAAGTATTTGCTCAAGCATTTTAGCATATCTCTGGATGGACATGAGACTGATGAACTCCCTGAAGGTCTCTTTAATCATGATAACTTTCAAGCACTGTTGCAGGGTCGAATAAATTCTGGTGAAGAGTTTCTGAGAAAGTGCTTTGAGACAACAGCTGTTATTAAGTTGTTCTGTTAGAAAACACAGCAGAAACAGATTCTAGAGATATGTGAAAGCTGCATTCTAGAAGAAAACCTCAGTGAAGTGAGAGACTCATACTTCTTTTCCATTATCACTGATAATGTGGTAGACATAGGAGGGGAAGAGCACCTGCCCATGTTGGTGAGGTTTGTCGATGAATCTCTTAATCTGAGAGAGGAATTTGTGGGCTTTCCTGCCTTATGAAACTAGTACAGAAATATTGGCCCTGAAATTTCACACTGCAATATTTGAGAAGGGATTAAACATGGTGTACTGTCATGAACAGGCTTACATTGTGTCCGGTGGATTTTCTTCCAAAATTAAAATTGTTGCTTCCACCCAAACTGTCTACACACTCTGCTCTTCCTGTGCCTTAAATAACTAGTTAGCAAAATCAGTGCCTGTAATGGGAATATCTGTTGCATTGGGAATGATGGAGGAAGTTTCTTTTTTTCACTGATCACCGCAACTACTTTTAGAACTTGACAATGTAATTTTTGTTCTTTTTCAGAGCAATGAAGAAAGGGGGAATGAACTGAAAGAAATTTGTAATTCTCAGTGGACAGGCAGGCATGATGTTTTTGAAATTTTAATGGATCTCCTGCAAGCACTTCTTTTACATTTAGATGGTATAAATAGTGGCAAAAAATGGTAGATGGAATAATTGTATAGCTGGCCGAGCATTTGTACTCTGTAGTGCCATAACAGATTTTAATTTCATTTTTACCATTGTTGTTCTTAAGAGTGTCCTATCTTTTACAAGAACCTTTGGGGAAAATCTCCAGGGGTAAACTTCTGATGTCTTATTTGTAGCCAGCAGCTTGACTGCAGTGCTGCATTCACTCAATAAAGTGATGGAAAATATTGAAGTTTATCATAAATTTTGGTTTGAGGAAGCCACAAATTTGGCAACCAACCTTGATACTCAAGTGAAATTCCCTGACAAATTTTGCAAGGCCCAGCAAAGTAACCTGGAATCTCAACTAACCTTTGAGAGTTACTATTAAAAAACTCTAAATGTTCCAACAGTGGAGCACATTATTCAAGAAATTAAAGATATATTCTTAGAATAGCACCTCAAAGATCTTAAATGCTACTTTTGGTGCCCTCTGTCATGGGACAGCTCAAATTCAATATGTCAGAGGAACATTATGCTGACATGTACAGAAGTGACTTACCCAATCCTGACACTCTCTCTGCTGAGCTTCATTGTTGGAGAATCAAGTGGAAACACATAGGGAAAGATACGGAGTTCCTTCCAATATTTATGAAGCCCTCCATCTGCCTGACATCAAGTTTTTCCCTAATGTTTATGCATTGTTGAAGGTCTTATAAATTCTTCCTGTGAAGAAGGTTGAGAATGAACATTATGAAAATGGATGAAAGTGTCCCAAAGAATACCTGAGGAACACTTTGACAGACCAAAGTTCAAGTAACTTGGTTTTGCTTAATATAAATTTTGATATAAAACATGATCTAGATTTAATGGTGAATACATATATTAAACTATATACAACTAAGTCACAGCTTCCTATGAGTAATTCAGAAACAATTGAAAATACCTAAGAGACATTTAAAATGGGTTTTCTCTTCTATTTGGAGAAAAAACTGTAAGGTGAATGTAGGCTGCTTAATCACTCAGTATCTTTAGCTATAGGTCTCCCATTGAATACATGTCATTAATTATCTATTTAAGGGGCCTCTGTTTGAAATCTCATGCTATGGAGACCAATCTATTCTTCCAGAAGATAGCATTAAAAGTGCCACATTTCATTTCTGTGTGATCTCTGTTAGTGGCATCCTGGAATTATTTAGATAGGTCATTTTGGACCTAACATTTATCATCACTGTGATCCAATTGTCAGACCCAGCTCAATTTTCAGTACTTTGAAAAAATTAATTTTGAGGAGATATGGAAGGAAAGCAATACATTTTGTAAAATGTTACAGTGAGGCTCACGACTGACTTTTAACTAGTAGGAGTTTTAAGTATATTGTTAAGGGAATTACCAGAGAGTGAGAGAAACTGAGCTTGTTAAGCAAGAATTCCAGTGTAGATTTTGTCTGTTTCAAATGAACCTAAAGGAGCAAGTTACGGTTCAAATGCCTTTTTCCACATCTGGTTGTTGCTGTTTACATTCCTTTGTTAAGTCTACACCTTCATAAGTTCTTTAGCAGGTATGTGTTGAACACTTCTGTTTCATGGTCGAGAGAGAATCATGAGGCTATGGATACTGAGAACTGATTTGTCTCTTCTGTCTACTTCCATTATATCTATGGCCTCATCTTGATTTATAAGCAAAACCTGGAAACCCTACAAAAATTGTGTTTTGTGGTTTTTCTAGCAATAATATAAAAATATTTCCATTTTTGTTGAAGAAAATCAATCTTGTACAGTTTATTTCATTATAAATAAATTGTGAATTTGGTTTTAAAAATTACAACAGTATTAGTTTTGCTGAATTGAAAAAGCTAATTATGAAATTTATTTGGGAGGGAAAAGGGTCCCAAAGAGCCTTAAACATATTGTTAAAGAAAAGTAAAATTGGAAGAATCATGCTACCTGACCTTAAAACATACTACAAGGAAGCAGATGTGGCTCAAGTAATCACTTGACGGGCTCCCATCTACAATTTGGGAGATCTAAGGTTTGATTCTGGGGCCTCCTGGTAAAGGCAAGCTGGTCCACATGGCAAGCTGGCCTGTGTGGTGAGCTGGTCTAAGCAGAGAGCTGGCCCATGCAGAAGTGCTGGCCCACACAGGAGTGCTGGCCTGAACAGAGTGCTAGCCCACATGGAGAGCTGGTGTAACAAGATGACACAACAAAAAGAGACACAGATGAGAGACAATAAGAGATACTGCAGCAGACCAGACAGCTGAGGTAGCACAAGAGATTGAGCGCCTCTCTCCCATTCCAGAAGGTCCCAGGATTGGTTCCAGTGCCACCTAAAGGGAAAACAAGCAGACACAGAAGAACAAACAGTGAATGGACACAGAGAGAGAAAGAAAGTGCAAAAAAACAATAGGGTGGAGAGGAGAAATAAATAAATAAAAAAAAAAAGATCTTTAAAAAAACCATACTACAAAGCTACAGTGGTCAAAACTGCATGGTATTGGCACAAAGATAGACATATTGATCAATGGAACCAAACTGAGAGTTTTGATATAGATCTTCACATATACAGTCAATTGGTATATGACAAGACCACCAGGCCCACTCAACTGGGACAGAACAGCCTCTTCAACAAATGGTGCTTGGAGAAGTGGATATTGGTATCCAAAAGAATGAGAGAGGATCACCATCTCATGCCCTATAAAAATTAACTCAAGATGTACCAAAGATCTAAATACTAGAGACAAATCCATAAAATTCCTAGAAGATAAGGTAGAGAGGCATATTTCAAAAATTTTAAATAAAAAAGAACCATAATTCTCATCCTAAAAGTCACAGTAACCCTAGCACTACTAGCCTTAAAAACAACCCTATAATTAACACTAACACTAACCCCAACCACAGCCATAATCTTTCACCTAATGGAACACTCACTCTCTCCCTAACCATAAGCCTAACTTAACCATCTCCCAGACACTGACCTATAACTAACATCAACCCTATCACCAAAACTAATCTTATTGTAACCCTAATCCTAAAACCAACCATAACCCTATATATGCCTAAACTGAATCTTAACCACAACCCTAACAAACCCAACCCTAACCATAATCTTAACAACATTCCTAATCCTAAACCTAATACTGACCCTAACTTTAACTCTATCAACAACCTTAAGCTTAACGGTAATCCTAATTGTAACACTAATCCTCACAACTAAATGAAACCTAAAATGTACCGCAAGCCTCAATATACCAAACATAAAACCTAAACAAAACCTATTCTGAACACTAACACCCAGTGAAATGCTAACCCTAAATCTAATCCAAACCTTAACCCTGTTAACCATAACAATAGCCGTAACCTCAAGCCTAACCCTATACATAACTATAACTGTAATGCTAACCTTAACCCTATACCATATTCTTACCAAAAGCAAATCCTAAATTTAAACCTCAACCTGACCAGAGCCCTAACATCAGCCTTAACAATAACCCTAAATCTGAATCTAATACTGTCTTCAAATAACAATACCTCTAACCACACCAAACCTACCCTAAATCTAATCCTAACAGTTTGTCAATAACATCACCTAACTCTATTCTTTAACTTAATTGCAAACCTAACCCTATCCCTAAGCTTAATCCTAACCATCACAGCAACATTAATGCTTAATTTAACCATAAACCTAAATCTAAACCTAATAGCAACTCTAACCCTATACTGAAACCCAGTCTTAGACTAACTTCAACGCTGACTGTCACCATAATCTTAACAAGAATCATAAACTTAGCACTAACCCTAACTTAAAAATTAACCCAAACCTAACCTCACCTTAACACTACAGACCCTAACCTAAATCCTAAACAGGTAAATCTCACCCTAAAGTTAACAAAAACAACCAAGTTTAAACTCTTACACCCTAAGTCTAACAACAATCCTAACTTAATCATAAAACTAAACTTAACCTTAAACATAAAACTCACTTTTACTCAGAAGCTAATTCTAATATTTACAAAAAGCATGAAGCATGATGTTATGCTAAATCATAAACATAACTATAATCAAAATCATATTCCTCACCCAATCCTAACCCTCACCATTACATAAACGTATTCCTCACAATATCTCTAAACCTAATCTTAAGCCTAACCCTGACATCAACATTAAACCTAAACAAAGCACTGACAACAAATATGACCCTAAACATATCAAACTAAACTAAACCTAAGTCTAACTGCATCTCTAACCTTAAACATAACCATAATTAAACCTAAACATTAACCCTTACCCTGCCCAATCCTATACCTAACTTTAAACATATCCACAATAACACTTAACCCTAATCTTAATCATCAACCAAACTCCAAATCCAACCTTAATCATAACATCAACCCTAACTTAACCCTAAACCTAAACTTAATAACACTAAAACTAATCCTAACAACCACCCTAACACTAACCTTAACCCAAACACTAGCCATAGCCATTACCTAAACCCTATCTATAACCCTAAGATGAAAACTACTCTAAAACTAACCCTAATGCAATAAACAACCAAAGAGTTAACTTATCCTAATATTAAACTTACACTAATAATAATGCTAAACCTAAGCCCTAAACTTAGCCCTAAAGGTATACTATTACTGCGATGGTTTGAAGCTGTTTGAATCCAAGAAAAGGAGGCTCTGAAGTTAAGCCATCCTATGGGTGTGGAGCTATTGTGAGTAGGATCTTTTGGTGAGTAGATCTGAACTTAAGATGTGACCCACATCATTCAGGGTGTGTCTTAATCCTCTTTCAGAAGTCCCTTATAAGAGAATGAAATTCATACAAAGAGAGAGAAAGCCATGGAAGCAAGACATGGAAAGCAATGAAATATTGAAAAGAAGGAAGAGACCAGTAGATCTTGCCATGTGATAGAGGATTTCAGGATTACAAGCAGCTTGTCTTCAGGAAGAAAACATTATCTTGATGATGCCTTGGTTTGGACATTTTCTCAGGTTCACAACTATAAGCTTGTCACCTAACAAATTGCCACAGTTAGAGCCAATATATGTCATGTTATTTGGTTTTAGTAGCCTAGCAAACTAGAACACTATCCCTAACCCTAAACCTCAGAGCAACACTATCCTTAACCCTAAAAAACCCATAACCCTATACCAAACATTAACAATAAACTTAACACTAACCTAACCATAACTGTACCCCTACACTTAACCCTAACCCTAACCCTCACAGTCAATGTAACCCTAAATCTAAATATAAAACCAACTCTAACCTTAATCCTAACACTGACACTAAAACTGACAATTGTAAACCTAACACTAAACCTTACACAACCCAAAATGCCCTATTTTAGTTTGCCAAAAGGTTGCCAATGCAAAGTACCAGAAATCTGTTGGGTTTTATAATGGAGACTTATTTGCGGTAAAAGCTTACAGTTCCAAGCCCATGAAATGTCCAAAATGAGAGGTGCTTTTTCACCAAAGATAGCTACTGTTTATCCTGGCATTGTTGCCACATGATGAGGCAAGGTAGCCCCCTATCTTTGCAAAGCTTCTGCCTTCCCCTACAGCATCTACAGTCTCTTGGAGATCAGCTGTGAGCAACTAGGCACAGAGATTGTCTCTTTCTGGGCTTTAGCTCTTTCTGACTCTTGGAGACTTCTGTTTCCTTGTAGTCCTCTCTCTCACATGGCAGAATCAAACGTGATAGCTCCCTTTTCCTCTGTTTGTGTATATCTCTCTGTGTTTCTATTTATATCAGACCTAGCAAGGGGGTGGGGACTTAAGCTAAGGCAAGCCTCACTGAGGAAGTCTAATCAATAGCCCTAAAGTGATCTTACCAAGGAACTTAATCAAAGGCACCTCAACTGAATTTAGTGCAATCAAATGGTATCATACCAATAGGAATAGATTAATTTAAAAACAATATTTCTCACTTTGGGATTCATAAAATAATCTCAAACTGCAAACCCTTACCTAACCCAATTTAAAATTAATCCTACCTCTAAACCTAAGCTAAGACTAACCATATCCCAACCTAAATCTGAATCTAACACAAACACTAACAAGAATAGTAACTCTTAACTTAACCTTAACCATCACTCTAACATCAATCCTAACCCTAACCAAAAACCTAGTCTAAATATAACACAAACTGAAGGTAACCAAAAACATACACCAGATAGATATTATGGGGCAGAGGAATGGAATTGTTTTCCTTGAAGTTGAAGATAGTCCTTGTTTTTGGGGTGGGACTGGTACATCCTCATCATTTTGTTGGGTATCCAGGGCAGGCCTAAAGACCTGGAGAGTAGGAGCTGACCACATATTTGCTAGGTTTCGACGCTCAACCAGCATATGAAACACCTGAAGCCTTTGTCTCTGGTATACTTAGGTAAATTGAAAATTATCAGTTCAGATAAAAGGAGTAGATTAAGGAATTTATAAATGAGTATACTAATATTATATTAGGGAAATAGATTTACAACTATTCTCAGATAGGGCCCACTTAGGGGGTGTTGAATTCATAAGGCCATGTGACTTGCCTATGGTGACTGGACATCACTAGGGCCCTCGGGACCAATTTTGTTTAAGGCTTTGTTTACTGTAGCAATTTGTAAAGTCAAGTTGAGAGCTGCATAAGCATAACTTCCAGAATGACCTCCTGACTTACTTTGAAATCTCATAGACATTAATAAATCTGTTTTATTAAGTATCTCTCCCTTTTGGTTAAGGTCTTTCTCCAAATGCATCATTGATTTGCAAATGTTAAAAATTCCTCCATATGAGAAATGGATGTGGCTCAGGAGATTTGTCTCCCACCTACCATATGGGAAGTCCAGGGTTCAATTCCCAGGGCCTCCTGGTGAAAGGCAAGCTGGCCCAAGTGGAGAGCTGGCCCATGCAGAGTGCTGGTCCACATGGAATTCTGGCCTATGCAGGAGTTCTGGCCCACACAGGAGTGCTGGTCTGCACAGGAGTGCTGGTCCACATGGAATGCTTGCCTATGTGGAAAGCTGGTGCAGCAAAATGATGCAACAAAAAGAGACACAGAGGAGAGACAATAAGAGATGCAGCAGACCAGGGAGCTGAGGTGGCACAAGAGATTGAGCACCTCTCCCCCACTCTGGAAGGTCCCAGGATTGGTTCCTGGTGCTGCCTAAAGAGAACACAAGCAGAAACAGAACACAACAGAGAGCAGACAGTGAGTTTTGTGAGTGTAAAACAAAGGGGCAGGGCCAGGAATGAATAAATAAATAAATCTTAAAAAATATTACTCCATACCAGGAAGATTCATTCCTGGGCATCATGTCCCACATTGGGGGGTGGGAAGTAGTGAGTTCTTTTGCATAGTTTGGCTTAGAGAGACACAACATTAGGCATTAGTTATAGATGGGCTTAATTTCATTTTACAGGACTAAGGTTCATAATTGAAAACGTTAAGATCAAGGGCTTGGCTTATTGACCTTGTTTCCTTTATTAGGCAAAGCCTATATAAGCCAGAGCTTTTTGCCATCTTATTTGATAGAGTAGCAGGACTTCTCCAGGATGGAAATTTAGTATTGTACTGCCTACTGTGTGGGCATCTATCTATCCAGAAAACATAACTATGGCAAGCAGGATATCTTTATATCCCATGGACATAGCTAGATATATAATTTTCAATATCTAAACATTATCTTTTTTTCATCTGAAAATAAGTTCATTTTTAAAGATGTTTTATTTATTTTATTTTTTTTAAGATTTTATTTATTTATTCATTTATCCCCCCCTTGCTGCTTGTGCTCGCTGGGTCAGCTAACCACGCCGTGCGGGCAGGCCCGCCCTCACCAGGAGGCCCCGGGAACCGAACCCGGAGCCTCCCATATGGTAAACGGGAGCCCCACTGATTGAGCCACAGCCGCTTCCCAAAGATGTTTTAGATTACAGAAAAGTTACATCAAAATATAGGAGATTGCTATATAGCCCTGGCCCCTCCCCTCTCACATTTTTCCTTATTAATAACATCTTACATTAATGTGGTACATTTGTTACAATTGATGAACAAATATTGAAGCATTGCTACTAACCATGGTCTATAGTTTGCATTATGGTTTACATTTTGCACCCTACAATTTTATAGTTTTTGAGAAAATGTGTAATGGTTTGTATCCATCATTGTACTTTCATGCAGAACAATTCCAATGTGTAAAAATGCTCTATCTTCCACATATTCTTCCTTCCCCCTCCTATCAGACGCTCTGCTAAACATTATCTTTATATCAATGTTATGTATTCTTCCATTATTACAATAATAAGTCTACTTTGGTCAATGGTTGCATTCCCCCTTATGTCTGTATATTCCTCAGTCTTAAGGATTTGAAAATGGTAATTTTCAGTCTCTTTCAGATTGTGAGGGGCCTTAGATCTTATGGGACAGATGGAAGGAACTGTTACACTTGTAGTTGTAGATATCTTTGCTTTTTTGGATGGGGGTTGTCCATCATCATTTTGCTAATTGTCCCAGGTGAATCCAGAAGAGTAGGTATTGTCTGCAGCTCTGCTGAGATTCAGGGCTCAACCAGCATATTGAACAGAGAAAAGATTTAAATCTCTGGGACATATATTTAACTGGTGTAGTGTTAACTATAGGTTCAAATAAAAGGGTTAAAAGAATCATGGATAGTGAAATTATAAATGAGTCTAACTCTGTTTTATTGGGGAAATATGTTATCATATATTCCAAGGTAAGGCCCACTGATGGGGTGCAGATTTAATGGGGTTGTGTGCCTTGCCAATAGAATCCAGATGTCTCTAGAGGCCTCAGGAACAGCCCTGTTTGAGACTTTGTTTACTGTGGCAGTGAGAACCACCTGAGAAGTGCATAAGCATAACCTCTGGAATGACCTCCTGACTCACTTTGAAATCTGTCAGGCATAAAACCTCCTTTGTATTTAATGTTTCCCCCTTTTGGTCAAGGTCTTTTTCCAAATACCATATGGTTGGTATTTGGTATTTATCCCTGGTGCCAGGGAGACTCATCCTGGGGAGTCATGCCTACACTGGGGGAAAGGTAATGAGTTTATTTGCTGAGTTTGGCTTAGATAGAGTAACGAAGAGGTTTTCATTAGCACTCTTAGGAAATAGCTATTATTAGGCTAAGTTTAATTTTACAGTAATAAGGGGTTCATAAGTACAAGCATTAATATCAAGGGCTTGGTGTATTGGTCTGATTTCTTTTATTAGGCACTGCCTTTAAAATCTGGAGATTCTTACCACTCCATTAGAGAATGTAGCAGGACTCCTCATAATGAGAATTCACTATTTTGTTGGTTATTGTGTGGGTCTCAACTCACTGAGATAATACCCTATGATCACATGAACATATTCATATTCCATGGAGGCACAGTCAAAGGGCACCCTTTGCACATCCCTCCACCACTGACACATTACACCAGTGACCCTCCCCTGCCATAGTTGCCAAAAGAATATTCCCACAATTGTATTCTTAAACACCATCCTCTACCTCCCTAGACTTCACCTGTTCCTTACTCAAGTCCTCCACACAGCTCTATCGATAGGCAAAACCACAAACCTAGCCCTGTTCACACTCACACTCCAGCATTGTTGATCCACTCTCATCACTGCATCACCATCACTGCTCTCCACTGCCAAGCCACCCTCATCCACTTTATCATAGCTTCTGCCCAGATTAAGCATCAGCTCACCACTCTCTAATTCCTTTCTATTACTGCTGTGAACCTACTTCCCAGATTCTACCTTTGTGGATCTGTTTAATATATCTAGTTCATATCAGTGAGAAAATGCAATATTTGTCCTTTATGGACTTCACATAACAGAAGGTCTTAGAGATTCATCCATATTGTTGCTTGTGTCAATACTTCATTCCTTCTTGCACCTGAGAAATATTCCATCATATGTGCACACCACATTTTGTTTATCCATACATCCATTGATGAGCACGTGGGTTGCTGCTCACTTTGGCAATTGTGAAAAATGCCACGATGAACATTGACGTGCATATGTCAGTTTGCACTCCTGCTTTCAGTCCTTCTGGTTATATTCCATGTAGTTGGTTTGCGAGATCATATGGCAGTTCTAGAGATAGATTCCTGAGGAACCACAAAATCACCCTCCAAAGTGGCTACACCATTCTACATTCCCACCAGCAAAGGATGACTGCCCCTATTCCTCCACATCCTCCTGAACAAGTGCAGTTTTCTGTGTTTTTTTTTTTTTAAAGCACCCAAGTATCTGTTTGGGGAACCCACAGAACAGGAGGCTTCAGAGCATCAATCTGGAGAGAAAAGGACAAAGAGAAAAAAAGTCAAAAGGAAAACCAGAACATAGACAACAGTAAGGAAATAGAATAAGATGAACAAAGTGTCAAAGTGAAAACTTAGCACACACAAAAACAACAACAAAATAAAATCCTAGAGTGGAAAGAGAAGCTAATCAACTGAATAAACCCAAGATAAACTGATGCTTAGACACCAACAAAAAATTACAATCCATACTAAGAAACAGGAAAACATGGAGCAGTCCAATAAACAAGCTGAAAAACAGAATGAGATGCAGAACATGGAACAACTAATCAGAGATGTCCAAAAAAAAATATCATGAATCAACTTAATGAAGTGAAGGAAGAGATTAAGGATATTTAAAAAGACACTGGGTGGACACACTGAAGGAATTTTAAGGATACATAAAAATATTAGTTATGATGGTGATGAATGGCACAATCCAAGAAATAAAAAATACACTGGAAGCATATAATAGTAGATTTGAACAGCAAGAGGAAATAATCAGGATGTGGAATACAGTACAGCTGAAATCAGACAGTAGAACAGATAGAGAAAAAGATATAAAAAAATCCAGCAAGGACTTGGGGATTTCAATGACAACATGAAATGCACATATATATGAGTAATACAATATGAATGACAGAGGATAAGGAAAGGAAAAGGGGACAGAAAGTGTGCTGGAGGAAATAATGGATGAAAACTTCCCAACTCTATTGAGCATCATGGATGTACATGTTCAGGTAGTGCAGTGCAATCCAAACAGTCAATATAAATCCTAACAGGCTTACTCCAAGACGTAGACTTGTCAAATTGTCCAATGCTCTAGACAAAGAGAGAATACTGAAAGCAACAAGAGAAAAGAGATCCATCACATACAAGAGAAGCTCGATAAGATTAAATGCTGATTACTCACCTGAAACCATGCAGGCAAGAAGGCAGTGGTATGACATAGAGAAGATATTAAAAGAAAAAAATTCCAGCCAAGAATGCTATATCCAGCAAAGTGGACATTCAAAAATGTTAGAGAGTTCAAAATATTGACAGATAAACACAAATTAAGATAGTATGTCAACAAGAAACCGGCCCTTCAAGAAATAAAGGGAGTTCTGCAGGTTGAAAGGAAAAAGCAAGAGAGAGAGAGTTGGGGGAGAGTGTAAGAACAATTAAAAAGACAAAAAGAAAATAAAAACAACATATGACATACATAACCCAAAGAAAATATGGCTAATGTAAGTAATTCCTTGAGAGTAATAACACTGAATGTTAATGGATTAACCTCACCAGTCAAGAGACACAGATTGGCAGAATATATAAGGAAATATGACCTATCTATATCATGTCTAAAGAATCTGACCTTAGACCCAGGGATTCAAAGAGGCTGAAAGTGAATGGCTGGAAAACAATCTAACAAGTAAACAATAATCAAAAAAAGTGGGAGTAGCTATACTAATATCAGACAATATGACTTTAAATGCAAAACTATTGAAAGAGACAAAGATGGAAATTATATATTAGAAAAAGGGGTTATCTTTCAAGAAGAAAGAACAATCATAAACATTTATGCACCTAACCAGGGCTCTTCAAAATACATGAAGCAAACACTGCAAAGACTAAGTGGAGAATAGATTCCTCTACAATTAGAGCGGGAGACTTTAATATACCATTATCATCATTAGACTGAACATCTCAACAAAGAATCAATAAAGAAACAAAGACACTGAATAATACATTAGAGGATCTGGACCTCAGAGACATATAAGAACACTACACCTGGATACAGTGGGATATACATTCTTCTCAAGTGCACATGGATCCTTCCCCAAGATACCACAAGTTAGGCCACAGAACAACTCTTTATGAATTCAGAAAGATTGAAATTATACAAATTAATTTCTCTGACCACAATGGAATGAAGCTGGAAATCAGTAAGGGCCAGAGAACCAGAATAGGCACAAAGTTATGGAAGTTAAACAACACACTCTTAGATAAACAGTGGATCAAGGAGGAAATTTCAAAAGAAATCAGTAACTACCTTGAAATAAATGAAAATGATAACACAACATATCAAAACCTACGGGATGCAGCAAGAGCAGTACTGATAGGGAAATTCAAAACAATAAATGCATATAACAAAAATGAAGAAAGAGCTAAAATCGAGACCTAACTGCACACCTGGTGATTTTGAAAAACAACAAGAACAAATGAACCACAAAGGAAGTAGAAAGAAGGAAATAAGAAAGATTAGAGAAGAACTAAATGAAATAGAAAACAAGAAAGCACTAGAAATAATAAACAAAACCAAAAGCTGGTTCTTTGAGAAAATCAATAAAATTAACAAACCTTTAGTTAGACTAACAAAGAAAAAAAAGAAAGAAGATGCAAATACACAAAATAAGAAATGAGGTAGGGGATATCACCACTGACCCCAGAGAAACAGAGTATCATAAGAGGATACTTTGAAAAATTATATGCCAACAAGAAGGACCATTTAGAAGAAATGGACAAATTCATAGAAACACACAAGCAGCCTACATTGACGAAAGAAGAAATCGATGAACTCAACAGACCAATCAAAAGTAAAGAGATAGAATCAGTCACTAGAAACCTCCCAAACATTCCAGAAAGAACTAACACCAATCCTGCTTACACACTTTGAAAAAAGAGTAGAATGAACATTTACCTAACTCATTCTATGATGCCACCATTACTCTAATACCAAACCAACGGTGCCACAAGAAAAGAAAACTACAAACCAATCCCTCTAATGAACATAAATGCTAAAATCCTCAACCTAATACTTCCTAATCATATACAACAACACTTAAAATGAATTATACAACATGACCAAGTGGGTTTCATCCTGAGTATGCAAGTATGGTTCAGCATAAGAAAATCAGTCAATGTAATACACCACATAAACAGATCAAAAATCACATGATCATCTCTAGATGCAGGAAAAGCATGCGACAAAATACAGTACTCTTTCAATAGGAATAGAAGGAAATTTTCTGAACGTGATAAAGGGCATATATGAAAAATCCATAGCTAACATCAGATACAATGGTTAATTCCTAAAAGCTTTCCCTTTAACTTCAGAAACAAGACAAGGATGCCCACTATCACTGCTCCTATTGTCTTAGAAGTACTTGCTCAAGCACTGAGGCAAGAAAAAGATATAAAAGGCATCCAAATTGGAAAGGAAGAAGCAAAAATTTTACTATTTGCAGATGACATGATCCTATACATAGGAAGCCCTGAGAAACCTACAACAAAGCTTCTAGAACTTATAAATGAGTTCAGTAAAGTCACAGGTTATAAGATCAATGCACAAAACTCAGTCTCATTTCTGTACATGAATAATGAACAATCTGAGGAGGAAATCAAGAAAAAATACCATTTACAAAATAACTTTAACTAAAGATGTGAATGACCTATACACAGAAAACTACACAGCACTGTTAAAGGAAATCATAAAAGATGTAAATAAATGGAAGAATATTCCCTGTTCATGGATAGGAAGACTAAACAACATTAAGGTGTCCATCCTACCCAAACTAATCTACAGACTTAATGCAATCCCAATAAAAATCAACACAGTATTTTTTACTGAATTAGAAACTCTAAATATTAAATTTATTTAGAATGGCAAAAGGCCCCAAATACCAAAGACATATTGGGGAAAAAATGATAACGGGGGAATCACACCACTAAACTTAAAACATAGTGCAAAACTACATTGGTCAAAATTGTATGGTATTGACACAAGGACAGACATACCGATGAATGGAACCGAACTGAAAGTTCTGATATAGATCCTCACATATACAGTCATCTGATATTCGACAAGGCCACCATGCCCACTCAAATGGGAGAGAATGGCCTCTTCAACAAATGGTGCTTGGAGAACTGGATATCCATACCCAAAAGAATGAGATAGGAGCACCATCTCACACCTTATACAAAAATCAACTCAAGATGGATCAAAGATCTATACATAAGAGCCAAGATCATAAAGAACTTGGAAGATAATGTAGGGAAGCATCTAGAAGATCTCATAGTAGGAAATGGCTTCATGAACTTCACACCCAAAGCACAAGCAGCATTTCTGTACACCAATAATGAGCAATCTGAGGAAGAAATTTAAAAAAAAACATTCCTTTTACAATAGCAATGAAAAGAATCAAATATCTAGGAAAAATCTTAACTAAAGATATAAAGGGCTCATAGGCAGAAAACTACAATACACTGTTAAAGGAAATCAAAGTAGACCTAAATAAATCCAAGAATACTCTCTGTTCATGGATTGGAAAACTCAACTCCATTAAGATGCCTGTCCTACCCAAATTGATTTACAAATTTAATGCAATGCCAATAAAAACTGCAAAAGCTTTTTTTTTACTGAATTGAAAGAGCTAATTATGAAATTTATTTGAAAGGGCTAGGGGCCCCAAATATCCAAAGACATATTGAAAAAGAAAAACAAAATGGGAGGAATCACACTACCTAACTTTAAAACATACTACAAAGCTACAGTGGTCCAAACAACATGGTAGTGGAACAAGGTTAGCTATACTGACCAATGGAAGAAAATTGAGAGTTCTGATATAGATCCTCACATAAACAGTCAACTGATATTCAACAAGGCTACCAAGCCCACTCAACTAGGAGAGAATGGCCTCTTCAACAGATGATACTTGGAGAACTGGATATCCATATCCAAAAGAATGAGAGAGGATCACCATCTCATGCGCTACATGAAAATTAAATCAAGATGGATCAAAGATCTAAATATAAGAATCAAGACCTTAAAGCTCCTAGAAAATAATGAAGGGAACCATCTATGAGATCTTGTTTCATAAACTTTACATACAGCCCAAACAATGAAAGAAGAAAATAGATAAATGGGTCCTTCTCAAAATTAAAGACTTTTACACTTCAAATGAGTTTGTCAAGAAAGTGAAAAGGCAGCCTATTCAATGGGAGAAAATATTTGATAACCTTCTATCTGATAAGGGCCTAATACCAGCATATATAAAGAAATCCTATGTTTCAAAAATAAAAAGACAAAAAAAACATTTTAAAAATGGGCAAGAGATTTGAATAGACACTTCTCCAAAAAATATATACAAATGGCTTTAAAAGCACATGAAAAGATGCTCAACGTCACTAACTATTAAGGAAATGCAAATCAAAACTACAATGATATATCATCTTACACCTATTAGACACAACAGCTATTAAAAAACAGAAGACTACAAGTATTGGATATGATATGGAGGAAAGGGAACACTTAGCCACTACTGGTGGGACTGTAGAATGGTTCAGCCATTGTGGAGGACAGTTTGGTGGGTCCTCAGGAGGCTAACCGTATACCTGGTATATATATATATACCAGGTATATACCCCACTGCTGGATATATACCCAGAAAAACTGAAAGCAGGGACATGAACAGATATATGCACACCAATGTTCATAGTGACATTATTCACTTTTGCCAAAAGTTGGAAGCAACCCAAATGTCCATCAATAGAAGAATGGATATGCAGACTGTGGTATATACATACAATGGAAATATTAATGATTTGTAAGAAGGAATGCAATATTAAAACACAGGATAACATGGATGAATCTTAAAGATCTTATGTTGAATATAATAAGCCAGGTACTGAAGAACAAATATTACATGACTTCACTGACATGACTGAAGCAAATTGACAAGACTCACAGAGCTAGAGTCTGGAAGACAGATTTGTAAGAGACAGAAAGGGAGTAGAAGATGGTGAGCTGATGCCCATATGAGCAAATTCTATGATAAGGTAGAAGAGTTTGGTTGGGCAGTGGATGGGCATTAGAGTTGTGAGTGATGTGATTTGGTTTTTTGGTGCTGGTCTGTGAGGGGGAATAGGGTGGGGTGTTGTGTTGGACTATATATGGAACTGGGGGTAGGGATGGATGAAGGAGCAGGTGAACTCTGGGGGTTTGCAGTTCTGTGGTTAAAACTACAATGTTGGGAATGTTCATTTGGCAATTATGGCAGGGGAGGATTACTGGTTTATGGCATCTGGTTGTGAGAGGATATACAGGATAAGGGTGCATGTGGAGCAGAAATCTATGCAATACATAAGTGTTCATCTTGTCATAGTGTGCTATCTCAGTGGGTGAAGACCCACACAATAAGCAAGAAAATATTAAACTCCCATCCTGGGTAGTTCTGCTATGTTCGCAATTAGAGGGACAAGAATTCCTTGAGAACATAGACCGTGCATAATAAAAGAAAACAGACCAATATGTCATCCTCTTAATATTATTGCAAGTAACTATGAATCTTATTCTACAAAAATTGAAACTTAGTGGTTCACATAGGTTCTAAGAGAAGGGGAGGGAAGAATAGAATAGATGGAACACAGGGCATTTTGGGGGCATTAGAATTGTTCTGCATGACCTTGCAAAAATGAATACCAGCCATTTTAAATTTCATCAAAACCTAAAAAAGTGTACAGCAAAAGTTGTAAGTCATAATGGAAACCATTGACCATGGTTAGTGGCAATGCTAAATATTTGTACATCCATTGTAAAAATATACCAACTGGATGTAAAATGTTAATAGGAGAGAGTGGAATGGGGGAGGGGGTGTTCAGTATATAGGAATCACCTATATTTTCTGTAACTTTTTTGTAACCTAAAGCTTTTTTGAAGATGAAATGAAAAAAATAACACACTGGGGGAATATATGGAAGAAATTGTCACTGTAAGTACAAGAGAATGGATCTTAGAGTGATGAAAGACACAATGTTTAAAATTTTTTATATTATTTACAATTTTTCTTGTATTTTATTTTTAAAACATTTGTTATTTCATTTTCTTATTAAATGTATTTGGTTATTTTGATGGCTTCATTTTTAGAGAGGTTTTGGATACAGAAAGGTCACAACTGTTGTAGGAGGGTATCACTGTTACAGGGTGTTTGTGATGGGGGGATGTGTGGGGAGGAGTGCACCTGGGGCATGCCTCTAAGGCATATGAATATGTTCAAATGTTCATGGGGCATTGTCATGGTGGATGGAGACCTACATAATAACCGAAAGAATGTTGAATTCCCATCTTGGGGAGTCCTGCTACATTATCTAATATTTTGGCAAGTATCCCCCAAGTGCACAGGCAGTGCCTAGTGAAGGAGGACATACCAATATGCCAGGCCCTTGATATTGATGGTTGTACTTTTCTGGTGAAGTTGAAACTTAGCCTAGTATTACCTATTGCCTAAGAGTTACCACTTGAAGTCCTCCTTGTTGCTCAAATGTGGCCTCTTTCTAAGCCAAACTCAGCATACAAATGCACAACCTTCCTTGAATTATGGAACATGACTCCTGGAGATGAACCTCCCTCATACTGAAGGATTATTACCAAGCACCAACTAGAAATGCATCAGAAAAAAAACCTTGACCAAAGGGGGGAAATATTAAATAAAAATGAGTTTTTATGGCTAAGAGATTTCAAAGTGAGTCAGGAGGCCATTTCAGAGGTTACACTTACGCATGTCTTAGCAGGATCTCATTGACTGCCACTGTAAACAGTGCCTCAAGGCTCCTGAAGGCTCTAGAGACATCCAGACACTATAAGTAAGGAAGACAAGCTCAGGAATTTGGCACCTTGTCAGTGTGCTTTACTTTGGAATTTATGCTCCCCAGTGTAACAGAGGTAGACTCATTTATAGTTTCCCTACACATGGCTCTACTGCCCCTTTTATTTGAACCTAAAATTAGTAATGTACTTGCTTAATATATGTCCAAGAGATTTAAATTTTGGTCCATTCATGTGCCAGGTGATCTCTGAATCTCAGCAGAGTTGCAGAACCTAACTTTAGTTCACTGAACTCACCCGGAACAACTAACAAGGAGTTGTTGATTGACCACTCCCATCCCAAGAAACAAAGCATGTCTGCAACTGCAAGCAAGATAGTTCCATCCATCTGCCCCATGGGATCTAAGCTCTCTCTCAATTAGAAACAGAGTAGGCACCACCATTCCAAAATTCTCAAGACTGGGGGATGAACAATGGACTAAAGTAGACTTATTATTCTATTAAAGACATTATTATTCTAGCAATGGAAGAAGCTTTATCATTGATATATACAGGTAGTGGCCACCAGAGGTTCTGAGGGGAGGGAGAGGGAAGAATAGGTATACTATGGGAGGCATTTTTAGGACATTAGAATTGTCCTGCATGACATTATAATGATGGATACAGGCCATTATATATTTTGTTATAACTTACAAAATTGTGGGGGACAAAGTGTAAACCATAATGTAAATTATAGTCCATGGTTAGTAGCAATGCTTCGATATGTGTTCATCAATTGTAACAAATGTACCACACTAACAAAAGATGTTGTTAATGTGGGAAAGTTTGGAAGAGGAATGAGTGGAGCATATGGGAATCCCCTATATTTTTAGGTACCATTTATATAATCTAAATCTTCTTTAAAAATAAAAAATACTCATTAAAACATAGTGAAAAAATAAGAACTTCAAAAAATTCTGATTTAGACTACATCTGAAATATATTACTGTTTCATGACTATCTACTTGTCACCCTGGAACACTTATTTGAATACAAACTCCTTAAAGGATAAAAATAAATAAATTCAATTCCTTTGGTCAAAATAAACATAGTGGCAAGGCTCTGACCTTACCAGAATTTTGTGAAGTTACAAAGTATTATGGTGTTGGCCTGTTTTTCCTAAATATGTTAGATACAGTTTTAAAAGAAAGGGAAGAGCTCATGGTTTCTAATTCCCTACTTAAGCACTGAATGAAGGACTTGAAATTTCTTATGTTTGTCCTGAAAGAAAATCTTATTCTGCCTACTTGAGTTTTTTGACAACGAAACCCAGAGTCTCATTGTGCAAGTGGCTGAATAACAATGTAAATTGAATTCCCAACCTTCCAAGGTGTCTGTTTTTAAAGTAAGGGCATTGATAGGAAAGGAATGGGATCCTAAAACTTGGAATGGGGCATATAATGATGACGGTGTGGCCATTGAAGCCCTAGATTCTTTTGAATCTTTGCCAGATATACCTGTAATGGTATTCACTGAGGAATCAGCCACCCAATCTCCACCCGAAGAGATTAACCATGTTGTGCCTGATAAATCTGTAACCACATCCCTTAATGAAATATCCCTCATACCTCTACCTGAATATATTAATCCTATTTCACAGATGAAACTGCAATGGAATGGCCTTAAGTAGTGGTTTGCAAGAACTTCTAATTCTTCTCATGACCCACCACCACTCCTCTTTTAATCCAGATTTATAATGAGACTGAAGTCCCAAAAGGCCTCAAAAGGTGAAGTACAAAGTGTGGTCCATGAAAAGGTGTGTTACACTACAAAAGAACTGCAATTTATATAGACAGAAATCAGGGGAATATGTGTGATAATGAATATTAATGGTGTGAGATAATGGTGGAAGGAATTTATTGGATAAAAGTTGTATCAGGCTGAATTTAGTGATATGGCCCATTGAGCAGAAATTCTGGATTCAATATTGTAACCATTTGTATGTATGATTATCTGAAGCATGGACCAAAATGTGGTCTACAGTGCCTGAAGTCAAAATGCTGTGGTGTAATGTAGATGAAGGGCTCCAAAGGCCTAAAGTGATTCAAATGTTTGAGAGGGTTTATCATGTAAGACCTATTTGCCCACCCCAGGAATATACAGAGGGCACACCTTTCAATGGGAATGTGAGGAATAAACTTGTGAGATTAACCCCATAATCCCTGAATAGCTCTATGGTTGCTCTTTTTTGTAGGTCAGATATTGTGAGAACTCCTGCCACTAAACTTGGATCCTTAAACATATGAGAATGATTGAATCCCAGCTTGGCAGAAGCCAAGTGGCAGCAATTACTTGCCAAATACAAGGTGTGCATGGGTACCCTAATGGACTGCAGACTCAAAGCAGTAATCAAAATAGTCTGACTTGCAGAGACCTATGGCATTGGCTAATAGGTCCTGGGGTACCTAGAAGTAAAATAGGTAGACAGTCTGCTATATTCTCACCTGATCTATATAAGCAGAGGAGTTCTATACAAAAGTCTAACTTGGATTGCAAAAATAGAGTGTCATGGCTCCTTAATCTATTCCCATATTGAGACAGTTTACAGACCTGAGCCCTTTGAATGAAGGACTCTGTTAATCTGCCAAAAGTTGATACAGATAATCTCTCTCCAAGCCTTCCCCAAGGAATATAGTGAAATTTCTAGATGTCCAGTTGCCTGGGCCTTTTACCAGGGTAACTGTGCACTGGGGAGTAGGAAATGATTAGACATTATGGGGATTATTAGACACTGGCTCAGAAGTGACATTAATTTCAGGAGACCCAAAACATCCTTGTGGAGGTCAAGTGATCAATGGAGTTTTAACTCTAGCCATCTCATAGTGAGTAGAGTGGACTTGCAGAGTGAGGGCTAGTATGGTAGGAAAGGCCAAGTACAAACCACTAGAACTTCCACTACCTAGAAAAATAATAAATCGAAGGCAATACTGGATTCCTGGAGGGGTTACAGAGATTAGTATCACCTTTAAGGACTTGAAGGATGCAGTTGTGATTCCCAGCACATCCCCATTCAATTCTCCTACTTGGCCTGTGCAGAAAACAGATGGTTCTTAAAGGATGACAGTGAATTATCATAAACTTAACCAGGTGGTGACTCCCATTGCAGCTGGTTTAGCAAACCAATACATAACCTGGCATGCAGCTATTGTTCTGGCAAATGCTTTTTCTTGATATTTGTTAGTAAAGACCACCAGAAACAGTTTGGTTTCAGCTAGAAATGCTTGCTTTCCTTCCTTGGGGGTATATAAACTCTCCAGCCCTATGTCATAATCTAGCCTGCAGGGACCTTGATCCTTCACACAGGAGATCACACTGGTGCATTACATATATGATATCATGTTGATCGGACCTAGTGAGCAAGAAGTAGCAACTATTCCAGACTTATTGGTAAGGCATGTATGTCAGAGGGTAGGAGGTAAATCCAACAAAAATTCTGGGGCCTTTTACCTCAGTGAAATTTCTAGATGTCAAGTTGCATGGAGCTTGTCAAGATATTCTCTCTAAGATGAAGGATAAGTTGCTGCATTTGGCCTCTTTAGATTTTGGAGGCAACATATTCCTCATTTGGGTGTGCTATTCTGTCCCATTTACTGAGTGAAGTGACACACAAAAAAATGTTTGTTTTGAGTGGCGGCGACAAGAGGAGGTTATGCAACAGGTGAAAGCTGCTGTGCAAGCTGTTTTGCCACTTGGGTCATATACTCCAGCAGTTCCAATGGTGCTGAAAGTGTCAGTGACAAATAAAGTAGCTGTCTGGCATCTTTGGCAGGCCCCTATGAGAGAATCACTGTTCTGACCCTAACGATTTTGAAGCAAAGTCTTCCATTCTCTGTAGATAACTACTCTCCTTCTGAGAAACAGCTTTTGGCCTTCTACTTGGACTTAATAGAGACTGAATGCTTAACCATGGGCCATCAAATTACCATGGTTGTTCATTTTGCTTAGAAGGAGAAATGGCTGGAGGTGCATTTTTATACTGATTCATGGGCTAGCACTAATAGTTTGGCTAAATGGCCAAGGACTTGGAAGGAATATGATTGGAAAATTGGTGACAAAGAAGCTTAGGGAGAGGTATGTGGACAGACCTTTCTGAGTGGGCAAAAAATAGGAAGATATCTGTGTCCCATATGAATGTTCACCAGAGAATGACTTCAGCAGAGGAAGATTTTAATCAAGTGGATAAGATAACCCATTCTGTAGATACCAGTCAGTCTCTTTCCCAGCCACTGTTGTCATTTCCCAAAAAGCTTATGAACAAAGTGGCCATTATGATAGCATGGAAGTTATTTATGAACTCAGCAACAAGACAAACCTGGCTACGCCACTTCTGAGTGCCCAATATGACAGCAGAAGAGACCAACTCTCAGTCTCCAATAGTGCCCTATGCCCAGATATCAGTTTGTCTTCCCTGACAACAATGCTTTTTCCAATTCTACCATCTGTGGACTTCAAGAATGTCTTATCCACAAAGTTATTCCAAACAGCATTGCTTCTAGTCAAAGAACCCACTTCATGGCAAATGAAGTTTGGGAATGGAGACATTCTCATATTTCACTGATATTACCATGTTTTCCATGGTCCTGAAGCAGCTGAATTGATAGAACAATGGAATTGCCTTTTGAAGACTCAAAAATGTCAACTGGGTAACAATACCTTGCAAGGCTAGGGCAATGTTCTTCAAGAGGATGTATATGCTCTATATCAGTGCCCTCTCTATGGTGCTCTTTCTCCCATAGCCAGGATTCAAGGAATCGAGGTCCAGGAATCAAGATTTGAAAATGAGGGTGGCACCACTCACTATTACCCTTGGTGATCCAATCGAAAAAATTTTGCATACTGTCCCTGCAACCATAAACTCTGCTGGCCCACAGGTATTAGTTGAAAAAGGAGTGCTTCCACCAGATACAAGAATGGTTTCACTGAACTGGAAGTTAAGACTAACACCCAACCACTTTGGGCTCTTCATTCCTCTAAATCAACAAAGAAGGGAATTACTATATTTGCTGGAGTGATTGATCTTGACTACCCAGGAGAAATAAGACTGCTACTACACACAAAGGTTAATAAGTTTGCCTAGAATATAGGAGATTCCCTTAGGCCATCACTTTGTACTACAATGCATTGTGATTAAGGTCAATGAAAAACTGCAACAATCCAATCCAACCAGGACTACTAATGGCCAAGGAACTTCAGGAATGAAGGTTTGTGTCACCCCACCAGACAAAAATGGCCAGCTATGATGTTTGCTGATGATAAAAGAAATGGAATGGGTAGTGGAAGAAAGTAGTTATCAATAGGAACTACAGCCACATGACTTGCTTCAGAAAGGATTACTATGATAGTTATCCATATTTCTTCCCTGTTTTTCATGAGTATGAGTGTATATTTACATAAAGAAAATGTCTTTGTTTCCTTCCCTACCTTATCCCCTTATCATAAGACATAAGTTGTATTAACTTCATGTCATAGTATTTAAATTATAGTATATCAAGTTTAAGAACTCTATTCTAGGGAAATTTAGTGCATTTCTAATTGTGATTGGACAGTAGAGTAGTGTTAAGCAAAAATACGACATTGTTTTTACTTAGAAATTAAGTATGGTTTAAGGATATGTCATTGGGTGCTAAGTTGACAAATGATGGACTGTGATGATTAAGATCATGTGTCAACTTGACTAGGTTATGATGTCCAGTTGTTTGGTCAAGCAAGCCCTGGCATGGTTGTTACTGTAAGAACATTTCATGGATTAAAATCATCAGTAAGTTGATTGCACCTATGGTTGTTTACATCTACATCAACTGAGGAGATTGCCTTCAACAATGAGAGAAGTCTCATCTAATCAGTGAAGGCCCTAAAAGAAGTGATTATTTCAGCACTAAGAAGAGAGAATTTCCATCTCTATTTCAGCCAGCTAGCTTTTCCTGGGGGCGGGGGGAGATCCATTATAAAACAAACAAACAAACAAACAAACAAACCTTCATCAGAGTTCCCGGATTGTGGCCCTTCCCTAAGGAATTTTAACTGGCCCATTCCCATTGTACATGAGCCAATTCCTATAAAAAGCCTCATAATATTCTATATATATATCCTGTCAGTTCTATTTCCCTAGAGAACCCTGAGTAATACACTAACCTAAACCATAAAAGTATCTTTAAAACTAAGTCTAACACTAAAAGTGGCACTAAACCTAATATAACTATAATACTAACACTAATCTGTGCCCTTCGTGTAACAACACTAATCATAAACATAAACCTAAAGATAACCATAATGGAAACCCTAACAATAAACCTAACCTGAAGCCTAAACCTGAAAATATTACTCCAAACGCTATAAACAGCCCTAACACTTAAACAAAACCTAACCTAAATTTTTCTAACCCTAATGTTAAACCTAGCCTCAGCCCTAACCCTAAACTGAACCCATCCCTAAACACACTTACTATTAATCCTTATGACCTTATACTTACAAAGATCTCTAACCCTACCCCTAACCCCGATTACTAAAAACAGTGTTAACCCTAACTAACAGAAACCATAACTATAATCCAGGTAGACCCTGGCCTGCTGACCCACCAATTGGAATACAGGTGGTCAAGCCTGACCAATTAATTTGATATTCCAGAGAAACCACATGGGAGCCCAATGATGGTCGTGTCTTTATTACTTAAACACAGAACCCAGTGGTGGCAGGCCAGGGAGTGTTCAGCCTAATTAAATGACCCAGTGGTGGCAGGCCAGGTGAAGCTCTGCACTCAGCTCTGTACCCTGCTCTGCACAATCTAACAAATACGGTCAGTTTTTATAAGATTACAAACAGCGGTACACAAGGGTTACTAGTTAACAATTTTCAGACCACCTGTTTATTATCCCAGGTGTTTCTTTTAAGCTTATATCCAACCCCCTGTTTATGAGACTCGGTGGTTGGCCAGACCAACCTATTCTTATGCCAGGGCCTTGGGTTCACAGAAAGGGCATTCCATCTTCAATTATCCTATAATAACCATATCCCTCATCTTAACCCTATATTCCTAACAATATAAAATCCTAATGCTAAAGCTAACCTTATCAACAACTGTAACCTTACACTTAACCCTATGCCTAACTATAGTATCAGCCCTGACTCTAACAAGCATAACCCTAGCCCAACCTCTCTTTCTGACCTTTACTGCAACTTTAACTTTAACCCTTACAATAAACCTAAACATAACAGCATCTTATACTAAACCTAACCCAAATTGTACTCTATTTCTAACCTTAAAATTATCCTTACCAACAAACCCAGTCCTAACACTAACTATAACGACATCCCTAAACTTAACCCAACAACCCTAAACTTAACCCCAACCCTAAAACTGACATTAAACATAAAAACCTTAATCCTAACCAAGCACTATTTGTAATTTTAACCCTACCAGAAACCCTAAGTCTAACCTTAACATTAACAACACCAATCCTAATGCAAACTCTAAAAATAACACTAAACCTAACCCCAAACCTAACCCTAAAACAACACAAACTTAATGAAAAACCCTCACCCTAACTCTACCACTAAGACTATCTCTAACTTAAAGTTAACAACAGCCTTCCCTAAACCTAGCCCCGACCATTACAAAAGACCTAACCCTAAACTTAAATATAACACCATTGCTAAACATAATACTAGCATGAACTCTTTCCCTAACACTAACCCTAAATTTAACACAAACAGCAATTGTAACCTACACATAAATTTAAATCTAAAACTAATAACACACCTAAACCTAACCCAACCCTAATATATAACAGAAAAATGAACGCTTTTTCTAACCTTCACAATATCCATAGTCTATCTTAACAGCAAACCTATCCCTAATCCCAAATTTAACTCTCACATTGGCCACAAAACTAATCATAACCCTATACCTGACAACAACATGAACTCTGACCCTAACCATAAAAACAACCCTAACATTAATCCTTACCCTAACATTATCACTAACCATAATCCTAACAACATAAACCTAAACCTAACAATAAATTAAATCCTAAAAACAACCCAAACCTGAAACCTAAACTTAAATCTAACCACAATAACCCTAATACTGCCCCTAACAATAACAAAAACCCCTAGCCCTAAACCTAATCCTGAAAAGAAACAATCACAACATTAATCCTAAACCCATCAACCATAACCCTAACACAAATCCAACAAGCGAAACATTACACTAACAAAAATTCTAACCCTTCTCCTAACCCAAGCAACAATGTAATGCTACTTCTAAAAACAACCCTATCCTTTAACCTACTTTAAATCTAATCACAACAATAAACCAAGGCCTAACCAAACCTAAAACCTAACACTCCAAACTTAACCATGTTCTAATTCTAAAATATACCTTAATATTATAACAAACCTACCTAACCAAACCTAACCCAAACAATAACATTAAGCAGAAATCTATTAATACCCCTTACCATGACATAAATATAACCTTAAACTTATCAACAAAACTAGCAATGCTAACCTTTATAATTTTGCTAATCCTAATTCTGACAACATGCCTAACCCTAACACTTAACCCAACCAGAACCTTAAACCTAACCCTAACCCAACTAAAACCTTAACCCTAAACCTACCATAAGCCTAATCCTAGCCACAAGCAACTCTAACCCTAAACTTAAAATACCCCTAACCCTAAGTTAACCCTAGTCTTTACCCTAATACTAATGCTAACCCCAGTAACAACCTTGACACAAACCCTAAACTTAACCCTAACATTAACACTAACATTTACTCAACTCTAATAACACTAACCATAAAAATAATTGTACTGTAAACCTAACAGCAAATTTAACTCTAGCCCATGCCTTAACCTAGCATCAACTCTAACCTTAACCAAATCCATAAAACTAACCCAAATTTAACAATCACCCCACCATAATCATCTAATCATCACTACAATCACAATCCTTAACTTTTTTTTTTAATTTATTTATTTTTTATTGTGGGTAAAAATCAAAATTTTCACAATACATACCAATATTTGTAAAATTATATATAAATATATATGCATATATGTGCATTTGCTTACAAAAATGTTATTTATATATATAAATATATTTTAAGAGGTACTTAGATTACCTAAAATATTACACAGAACCCACTGGGATTCCCATGTGGCCCACCTCCCACACCTCCCACCACATCCCACAAAAAACATCTCCCACAAGTGTGGCCCACCACCCTCAATGGACTTACACATCCTGGGGCCTTGCTATCAACCATAGACCAGAGTTCACATCGTAGACCACACTCTCCCACACAGTTCTGAGTGGTGTGTGCTGATTTAAAATGGCCTACATCCATTGCCACAACGGTACTCAGGACAACCTCCAAATCCCAAAGAAGCCCCTGCATTTCAACTGCTTGTCCCCCCCTGCCCCAAAAGTGTCAAGTGGCCATGGCTCCACCTCATTGTTATAATTTCTTCCATTGCTAGAATCACCATATGTGTACAACAGAATACCATCAAGTCCGCTCTAGTCCATAGTTCTTCCCCCAATCCTGAGGGGACTGGGATGGTGATGTCCACTCCACCTCCAAGTGAGAGAGGGCTTATATCCCATGGATATGGTGGGTGGGATGATCCTGCCTGCAGATGCAGGCCCTCTCCATTCCCTGGGATGGCCGTTGCCCATCGTTGTCTCCTCGCCAGGTGACTTGGATGAGTCCATTGAGCTGTAGGGTAGGAGTTGCAGCTCCACCGAGATTCCACGCACACCTGGCACATAGGTAGGCCAGAGGCTCCAGTCTCTGGAAGTATACCTAAAAACTTCGGCATCACATATAGGTTTGACTAGAAGGGACTGATGAACCATGTGCAGGGAGGACTTATTTGAGTCCAATTCTGTCACTCTCAGGAGCACAGATTCCAAAATAGAGCCCACTGATAAGGCGTCAGTCTCTGGGGCTATCCCCCCTTATATAGGACCTGGGTGTCTCCAGAGCTCTCAGGAGCCCCTCTGGGTGGGATGATAGGCACTTAAGATGTTCTATGAGCTCCTACTGAGGTGTGCGTAAGAATTACCTCTGGGATGACCTTCCGACTCTCTTTGAAGTCTCTTAGCCACTTGAACTCATTTGTCTTTACCTTTTCCCCCTTTAATTCAAGGTCTTTTTCCAGTTGTGCTGCCAGTTGGCACTTGGTATTAATCCCTCATTGCCAGGGAGGCTCATCCCCGGGAGTCATGTCCCACGTTGGGGGGAAGGTATTGCAATCATATGCTGAGTTTGGCTTAGAGAGAGGCCACATTTGAGCAACAAGGAGGCTCTCAGGTGGCAAACCTTAGATACCCCACAACTGCAGGCTAAGTCTCAGTTACAAGAGCAAAGACTCACAAGGGTAGTCATCAATAAAAAGAACACATCAGTGGATCATCCTCTTTTGACAGACACTGTCCCTGCACTAAGAGGACTATTGCTGCTCCCTTGGAGACTGTGGCAGAGCTCTCCAGGCTAGGAATTCAGATTCCCTCATTTATTGTGTGATTGTCCACCCATTGTGACCATGCCCCATCTTTTGATCTTTTGAACGATTTTGTAAATCTTTCATGTATATTTGGATGAACTAATTCCCATGAAACCCCCCTCCCAGACACCCCCCACCAATACTCTCTTGCAGTTCCCATTGTAACCCTTCTGTGATCCAAATCCTCCATGAACATGTAGTCCATAAAATAATCAAATACACTTACTAGGAAAAAGAAACAACTATGATAAGCTTACATGCAAGAGACAAACATAAGGAAACTCAGGGAAAAAAAAAAAGAGAAGAAAAAAAAATCAAACAAACAAACAAAAAATCAAAATATAATTAGTGGATTGGGACATTCAAAAAAATGGAAAAAAGCAAAGGAAATGCCTTTAAAAAAATATATATATATATATTTATTTATTCTTTTTTTTTCCTTTCAGTTTTCTTTTCTTTCCTTCCTTTATCACTGTGTTATTGGATGTCCAGTGTGCCGTGACACCTTCCCCCTCTCAATCCCCATTGTCTCCCAATTTTTCATTTAATTTTCAAAGAAATTTTAGGTCACAGCAAAGTCACACATGGAGTGCCTGAGACTCCCAGATACCAAACCCCACCCCCCTTTTTTTGGATGTTAGCATTGTTATAACTGTTATACAGATAGCAAAATATAGCAACTAAACATTGTTGATGATTTACAGTACAGTTTACAATTTAGATGATACAGTTTAATAATTTTGATGATATTTACCATGTCCTGTGTCCATAACTGTAAGGTAATGAAAAACCTTCACCATAACCACCAAACACCTCATTAGATCTTGACTGTTCCCTTCCCCCCAACCCCCCAGGGCCCATGATACCACCCTTTCCCGACCCATGGAATGTCAAGATTCACAGTTACATGCCCTGGGAATTTGAACCTGCCCTTCCTAATCCACCCATCCACCAGTGCTGCATCACCAAACCCAGGAACACCACTACTCATCAGCCCCATACCCCAACATGAAACCACACTCTATCCCTTTACCATAGATTATGTCCATATGGGTGATGGCTCAAAGCCTGCTCTTCTCTTACTCTCCTTTGTTAACCTATCTTTCAGAAAATGGTTCTCAGAGACTGCTCACTTTCCTCAGTTCAGATCAGTGAGGTCATATACTGTTCATCCTTGAGTGCCTGGCTTGCTTCACTCAACATAAGGTCTTCAAGATTCAGCCACATTATTCCATGTGTTAGCACTTTGTTCCTTCTTACAGCTGAGTAATATTCCATTGTATGTATGTACCACATTTTGCTTATCCATTCGTCTGTTGATGGGCACCGGGGCTGATTCCATCTTTTGGCAATGGTGAACAATGCTGCTATGAACATTGGTGTGTATATATCTGTTTGTGTCTTTGCTTTCAGTTCTTCTAGGTATATATCCAGCAGTGGAATTGCTGGATCATACGGAAGATCTATTGCTAGTTTTCTGAGGAACCGCCAAACTGACCTCCACAGTGGCTGGACCATACCGCAGTCCCACCAGCAGTGGATGAGGGTTCCTATTCCTCCACATCCTCTCCAACATTTAGTGTCTCCTGTTTTTTTAATAGCTGCCATTCTGATGGGTGTAAGATGGTATCTCATTGTAGTTTTGATTTGCATTTCCCTGATAGCAAGCGATGTTGAGCATTTTTTCATGTGCTTTTTAGCCATTTGTATTTCTTCCTTGGAGAAGTGTCTTTTCAGGTCACTTGCCCATTTTTTAAATGGGTTGTTTGTCCTTTTATTTTCAAGGTGTAGGAATTCTTTATATATGCAGGATATTAGGCTCCTATCAGATATATGGTTGCCAAATATTTTCTTCCATTGGGTAGGCTGCTTTTTTATTTTCTTAATAACATCCTTTGAGGTGCAGAAGTTTTTAATTTTGATGAGATCCCATTTATCTATTTTTTCTCTTGCTGCTCGTGCTTTGGCTGTGAAGTTCATGAAACCATTTCCTATTAGAAGGTCCTGTAGATGCTTCCCTACATTATCTTCCAAGGTCTTTATGGTTTTGGCTCTTATATTTAGATCTTTGATCCATCTTGAGTTGATTTTTGTATAAGGTGTGAGATGGTATTCTTCTCTCATTCTTTTGGACATGGATATCCAGTTCTCCAAGCACCACTTGTTAAAGAGGCCATTCTCTACCAACTGAGTGGGCTTCATGGCCCTGTCAAATATCAGATGACTGTATATGCAAGGATCTATATCAGAACTCTCAATCCGGTTCCATTGGTCAGTAGGTCTATCCTTGTGCCAATACCACGCAGTTTTGATCACTGAAGCTTTGTAGTATGTTTTAAAGTCAGGTAGTTTGATACCTCCAACTTCATTTTTCTTTTTCAATATGTCTTTGGCAATTCGGGGCCTCTTGCCGTTCCAAATATATTTTGTGGTTAGTTTTTCCAGTTCCTTAAAAAATATAGTGTTGACTTTTATTGGGATTGCATTAAATCTGTAGATTAGTTTGGGTAGAATAGACATCTTGATGATGTTTAGTCTCTCTATCCATGAACAGGGAATATTTTTCCATTTATTTAAGTCTTCTTTGATTTCCTTTAACAGTGTTGTGTAGTTTTCTGTATATAAGTCCCTTACATCTTTAGTTAAATCTATTCCTAGGTATTTGATTCTTTTATTTAAAAAATGGTATTTTTTTCCTGATTTCCTCCTCAGTTTGCTCGTTATTGGTGTACAGAAATGCTACTGATTTTTGAGCATTGATCTTATAGCCTGCAGCATTACTGAACTCCTTTATAAGTTCTAGAAGATTTGTTGTAGATTTCTCAAGGATTTCTAAGTATAGGATCATGTCATCTGCAAATAATGAAATTTTTACTTCTTTTCCAATCTGGATGCCTTTTATGTCCTTTTCTTGTCTCAGTGCTCGTTTAAGTACTTCTAAGACAATGTTAAATAGAAGTGGTGATAGTGGCATCCTTGTCTTGTTCCCGATATCAGAGGGAAGGCTTTTAGGATTTCACCATTGAAAATGATGTTAGCTTTGGGTTTTTCAATTATACCCTTTGTCATTTTCAGAAAGTTTCCGTCTATTCCTATCTTTTGTAGTGTTTTTATGAGGAAAGAGTGCTAAGTTTTGTCGAATGCTTTTTCTGCATCTATAGAGATGATCATGTGATTTTTTCTTTCAATCTGTTTATGTGGTGTATTACATTGATTGATTTTCTTATATTGAACCATCCTTGCATACCTGGGATGAAACCCACTTGGTCATGGTGTATAATCCTTTTGATAGGTTGTTGAATGTGATTAGCAAGTATTTTGTTAAGGATTTTAGCATCTAGGTTCATTAGAGAAATTGGTCTGTAATTTTCCTTTTTTGTGGTATCTTTATTTGGTTTTGGTATTAGGGTAATGTTGGCATCATAGAATGAGTTAGGCAATATTCCTTCTACTTCTATTTTTTGGAAGAGCTTAAGTAGAATTGGTGTTAGCTCTTTCCAGAATGTTTGGTAGAATTCAGCTGTGAAGCCATCTGGTCCTGGACTCTTCTTAGTTGGGAGGTTTTTGATGACTGAGTCTATCTCTTTACTTGTAATTGGACTGTTGAGTTCATCTATTTCTTCTTTCATCAATGTCGGCTGTTTGTGGGTTTCTAGAAACTTGTCCATTTCCTCTAAATTGTCATTCTTGTTGGCATATAATTTTTCAAAGTATCCTTTTATGATACTCTTTATTTCTGTGGGGTCAGTAGTGATATCACCTTGCTCATTCCTTATTTTATGTATTTGCATCTGTTCTCTCTTTTTCTTTGTTAGTCTGGCTAATGGTTTGTCAATTTTGTTGATATTCTCGAAGAACCGGCTTTTGGTTTTGTTTATTGTTTCCAGTGCTTTCTTATTCTCTATTTCATTTAGTTCTGCTCTAATCTTTGTTATTTCCTTCTTTCTACTACCTTTAGGCTTAGTTTGTTGTTGTTTTTTCCAGTTCCTCCAAGTGTGCCGTTAGGTCTTCAATTTTAGCTCTTTCTTCTTTTTTAATATATGAATTTATGACTATAAACTTCTCTTTCAGGATGGCTTTCGCTGCATCCCATAGGTTTTGATATGTTGTGTTGTCATTTTCATTAGTTTCAAGGTAGTTACTGATTTCTTTTGAGATTTCGTCTTTGACACACTGTTTGTCTAAGAGTGTGTTGTTTAACTTCCATATCCTTGTGCCTAACCTGTTTCTCGCTGTTAGTGATTTCCAAGTTCAGTCCGTTGTGGTCAGAGGAATTACTTTGTATAATCTCAATCTTTCTGAATTCATTGAGTGTTGTTCTGTGGCCTAGTATGTGGTCTATTTTGTAGTATGTTCCGTGTGCACTCGAGAAGAATGTAAATCCTGCTGTATTTGGGTGTAGTGTTCTGTATATGTCTATTAAGTCCAGGTCTTCTAATGTATTGTTGAGTGCCTTAGTTTCTTTATTGATTCTCTGTCCAGATGTTCTGTCTAATGATGATAGTGGTGTGTTGAAGTGCCCTGCTATAATTGTAGAGGCATTTATTTCTCCTCTTAGTTTTTCCAGAGTTTGCTGCACGTATTTTGAGGCACCCCGATTAGGTGCGTAAATGTTGATGATTGTTCTCTCTTCTTGAGAGATTACTTTTACTAATATGTAGTGTCCATCTTTGTCTCTTACAATAGTTTTGCATTTAAAGTCTATTTTGTCTGATATTAGAATAGCTACTCCTGCCCTTTTTTGGCTTTTGTTAGCTTGTAAAATGGTTTTCCAACCATTCACTTTCAGCCTCCTTGAATCCCTGGTTCGAAGATGGGTTTCCAGTAGACAGCATATAGATGGACCATATTTTCTTATCCATTCTGCCAATCTGTGTCTTTTGATTGGTGAATTTAATCCATTAACATTCAGTGTTATTACTCGTAATGAATTTCTTACTTCAGCCATTTTTTCTTTGGGTTAATGTATGTCATATGTTGTTTTGTTTCTCTTTTTGTCTTCTCAGTTGTTTTTAAACTCTCCTCCAACTCTCTCTCCCTTGTTTTTTCCTTTCAACTTGTAGAGATTCCTTTAGTATTTCTTGAAGTGATGGTTTCTTCTTGACATACTCTCTTAATTGCTGTTTATCTGTGAATATTTTGAACTCTCCATCATTTTTGAATGCCAATTTTGCTGGATGGAGTATTCGTGGCTGGAAGTTTTTTTCTTTTAGTGTTTTGACTATGTCATACCACTGTCTTCTTGCCTCCATGGTTTCAGCTGAGAAATCAGCACTTAATCTTATTGTTCTTCCCTTTTTGTGATGGTTCTCTTTTCTCTTGCTGCCTTGAGTATTTTCTCTTTGTCTTGAGCTTTGGGCATTTTGACAAGTATATGTCTTGGAGTTGGCCTACCTATTGGGATTTATAGTATTTAGGGTGTGCTGTGCTTCATGGATCTGCACATCCATCTCTCTCAATAGAGTTTGGAAGTTTTCAGCCATTACTTCCTTCAACACTCCTTCTCTTCCCTTTCCCTTCTCTTCTCCTTCTGGGATGCTCATATTGTGTATGTTTGTGCATTTTGTATTATCGGTTAATTCCCTAAGTCCGTGCTGGATTTTTTCTATCTTTTTGTCTATCTGTTCTACAATCTCTTTGATTTCAACTGTATTGTCTTCCATATCACTAATTCTTTCCTCTGCCTGTTCAAATCTGCTGTTATGTGAGCGTCTTTTTCATTTCTTGGCTTGTGCCGTTGTTCACCATCATATCCATTACCTTTTTAGGGATGTTTGCTATTTCTTCAGTATGTTCTCCCAGTGTCTTTATATCCTTAATCTCTTCCTTCACTTCTTTAAGTTGGTCCATGATATTTGTTTGGATAGCTTTGATTAGTTGTTCGATGTTCTGCATTGCTTCCTTGTTTTTATTTTGTGCATTGGACTGGTCCATGTTTTCCAGTTTCTCAGAGTCATTTGTATTTTTTTATTGCCCTCTGGTCATCATATTATCTTAGTGGGTTTGTTCAGTTGATTGGCATTTCTCTATGCTCTAGAGTTTTATTTAGTGTTGGTTCTGCGTGTGAGTTAAGTTTTCTCTTTGGCAGTTTTTCTTCTTATTTTATTTCCTTGCTTCTTTCTATGTTCCCTTGAAGGCAAAAGGTTAGGGCCAGAGGAATCAAAAGATGTAAGGAAGGCAGAAGGATAGTAGTAATACTGATAAAAGTTAGAAGAGGGGCAAAATGAGACTTAATGAGATGAATATTTAACTTGTGTAGGCAGTGTAGAGTACTAGGAAAAAAATGGAGTTCCTACAATGGACTGGGAAATCAAATGGAGGAATATATATATATAGTGATTTAGAAGGCTAGAATTATGAGGAGGTAGAGAAATAGTAGAGAAAGGTCTGAAAGCAGAAAGTTAATACTAATAAAAAAAAAAGAAGAAAACAAAATAGATGGAATAGAAATGGACACCCTTAAGTTGTGGGCCTATGAAATAATGTTGTCTCTAAGAGCCACAACAGAAAACAGAAGGCAGAAAGATGCAGGAAGGATAAGCGATAGTTTGTAATACAGAATCAATATATACAGTGAGTGGGAAATTACTGATAAAGTAGCCCAGCAAAGAAGCGACAAGCTGGCAGCACCTAATTAAAAAAAAATAAATAGAAGAAAAAAGAAAGGGAGGAGGAAAGAGGAAAGAAAAGCAAGAGACCAGAAAGAAACAGAGAGAAACCAAAGATCCACACATGCAAGCAGTCAAACAGAGCTAAGAGGGGTCCATGATTCCCCTAGGGTCCACGTGGATCCTTCCTGCCTACTTGTGTTTATCAATCAATTTCCCCACAGGGTTCTATATTCAGGTCCTGAAGCAGCTTTTAGCTATTAAACTAAATTAAAAAGAATTTATTTTTCATTTATTGAAGTGACCTCACTTTTTTTTTTCAATTTTTATTTTTTTAACGAAATGCAGGACCCAAAATAATTCCTCCTCTAGACCAACCCCCTTACGGAAGGACCCTAGCTGGGCCCATGGAAATTAATCAAGCACATCCCACTTTCTGGACTCCCCAGGTTAGCTTTAGCTCTGATGTTAGTCAGTGAGGAGTGCTAAAGATGGCCGATTCCGCCCCTTCTGGAGCTGAGCTCGAGTGTCACTGGGTTGCTAAGTAAATCAGTTTGAGTGCAGATTCGCATCTGCTCTCAGCCTGATGCGGCTTCAGGTTGGCTTATCTGCTCCCCAAAGTTATGGAGTGGTGCAGGCAGCCCGATCGATGTCTAAAAATAAAAAATACCCTTCCCTGTCCTCCAACAGATCCCTCCCTCTTTTGGGACGTGTCCCTTCTTCCTGGCTCCGCAGCGGCCTGAGTCTTATCCCTGGGTTACTAGGGAAATCAGCTCCATCCCTCGACCAGAATCCCCCCTCTGGTTCACCGGGTGCTGGTTAGCTCGGTTGTTCTGTTCACACAAGGTCCAAGGGGCGCCAGGCAGCCAGATCCCCAGAAAATAAAACTTTTTCGCCCTGCTCGCGGCTCCAAATGGCCATTTTATTTTATTTTATTTTTTTCCCCTAACCACGGGGCTCAGCCATCTGAGCCAACCACCACTGGCAGCCTTAAAACTCATGAATCTCTACCGTTCCGTCCACATCGTTGAACCACGCAGATAGATGTCCCAAGCTTCTCACTCCACGTGTGCACAGCACAGACCCCAGGGCAGGACCCCGTCCACAATCCGCCTTGCTCTGGGAGTTTGCAGTGTGTGCCCTCCTACACTAAAGCCATCTTGGGCCCCACAATCCTTAACTTAACCCAACCATAATCATAACCCTAACAACATAATCCTAATCCTTAAAAAAAAAACTAAACAATAACCCTAAACTTAAATATAACTACAGCACCAACCCTTGGTGAAACAAGATATCCACCAATCTCTGCCTAGGTCTCTTCTTTCCCTCAGGACTCACCATGCCTTCTTGAGCTGCTCTGTGGGCCCAGCCTCTTGGGGGCTTCATGCTTAAGCAATCCTCTCTCTCACATTGCAGAATCAAATATGCCAGCTCCTTCTTTCCACTGTTTGTCTGAGTCTCTGTTTGTCTCTTTATATTAGACCCAGCAAGAGGGCAGAAACTAAACACGAATCACACCTCACTGATGTAATCCAGTCAAATGTGTCTCATACCTGCAGGAATGAATTAGTTTAAAACATAATATTTCTCTTTTGGTGATTCATAAAATAATTTCAAGCTGCCACACTCCATCCTGTGAATCCCCAAAAGACATTACAATAATCCAAAAATACTTACATCATTTCAGTTGCATTGTTAAGTACAAAATCACATCAAAATCAGTTACAGGAATACAGTTTGTCTTGGGGCAAAAGTTCCCTCTGGCTGAAGAGCTGTGAAACTTACAAAATAAGTTATCTGCTTTTAATATAGAAAGAAAAGACAGAAATAGGATAAACATTTTCATTACCATAAGGAGAAATTGGGAGGGAAATAGTCATGGGTCCCCAACAGTTCTGAAAACCTGCAGGACATACTCCATTAGATATCAAAGTCTGGGAATCATCTTTACAATGATGGTTTCTTCTTCTCCTCAGGGCCTTATGGGGGACCACCCTTTCCAAAGGCTTGCTCAATGGCCATTTTCTCAGGTCTACCCTCACCAAGAATCTGAGTGGTGACTGATCTCCAGACATCACTATCCAAGAACATTGGTGTAATGGTCACAATTTCCCCAGTCTCTAGGATACAGTCTCTTAGTCCAGTAAGGAGGAAGCAAAATTCTCTGGCATACAGGCCCAACCCTTTCAGAACAGTGAGGTGGTGACTTAACACTCCTTAATCTATGGGGACTAGGACAAGTCCCCTCAGAGCAGTGGGGTGGCAACCTAACTCTCCCCAACCTATAGAGAACATGTCCACATTTTCAGAGCAGTGGGATGGTGATCTAATTCTTCCCAACCTATGAGGAACAGGCCCACCCCTCAGAGCACTGGGGTGGTGATCTAGTCCCCCCCAACCACTAGGGAATGTGACCCACCCTCTTTGTAGCCTGGGGCAGACAAACCCTCCCTGAAAAATGGTCTGTAAGATCCACCCTCTTCAAATACTGGGACAAAGTCACCCTCTCCACACACATGGGTGTGGTCCTTTTGAGGCGATGTCTTAATTCCAGACCTCAGCAACCATTGTATTCCTCTTGAAGCCATTTTCCTTTCAACCTCTACCCTCCCTGTCCCTTTTAGTCCAGGCTGAGTGTGGTTTTGTTCATACAGAACTTACAAAATGTTTGTTGGTTTAGTTTGCAGAAAACACGGGTCCAAGCCATCAGATAGTAAGGCATGTCCTTCCTGGATAACTGCATTTCCAATCCTTATTTACAAGTTCCAAGTTTAGTTATGTCTTTACATGGGCCACTATCCTCAGGGGTCTTGTTTTAGTTTATTAAGCTTCTTGTGGTTTATGGCTGTTTTTAGAGTAAGGGTTAGTTTTGCTGTTAGGTTTACAGATTGGCTTATGGTATCTTCTTTCTCTTTGTCCCTTCCCTATCACTTTCAGTCCAAACTGGAAGGGGTTTTGTTCATAAAAATTTCACATAAACCTTGTCAAGTTTGCATGTTTACAGGAATACACACCATGAGAAAAAATGACTTTCCATAGGTCCTTCCTTCATAATTGCATTTCTGATCTTGATTTCTCCTGAAATGGCTAGCTTGTTCCACGTCCAGTTAAGACCTCAGATGGAGCTTTATTCTCTAGGGACATGCTTCCCAGGCATTCAGAGAAGTTCTTGATAGAGCCCTAGCCTAAGAGCACATTATTTGGATAGGCTCAGAATTGTCCAAATTATAAATTTATGGTTTCTTTTTGCTTACAAATTCAGTTTTCAGCATATCCTTTCCTCTCACATTTTACTATAAGCTTCAAGAAACAAACAGGCTGTGTCTTCCATACTTAGCTTGAAAATCTCCTCAGCTAAAGTTCATCACTTTCAACATACTAGAACTCAAGTTCACCAAGTTATCTGCCACTTTATTACAAGGATCACCTTCCCTCCAGTCCCCTATAATGAATTCACTATTTCCTTCTAAGTCCTCATTAGAAGTACCTTTAGCATCCATGTTTTTATGAGCATTCTCTTCAAAGCAATGCATTATTTTTCTATCAAGCATTTCACAGTTCTTCCAGCCTCTACTCATTATCCAATTCCAAAGAATTTTCCACATTTTTAGGTATTTACAATAGCAGCACTCCACTAATCCTTAAAAAAACCTGACAAATCTTTTTCAATTTCCTTGACTTTTCAAGCAAATGCCATGCAATGGGTTGGGTTAAACAATGGAAATTCATTAGCTCATGGTTTTGAGGCAGGAAACAGAGTCCAAACGAAGGCATCATCAAGGTGATGGTTTCTTCCTGAATACAGGCATTCTGGGGCTGTCTGTCTGTGTCACATAAAATGTATATGATGGGCCTTCTCTTCTAGGCTCCATTGAATTTCAGCTTGCTTCCCATGACTTTCTCTTTATGTTTCTGAGTTTCATTCTGTCTATAAAGGAATACAGTAATAGGATTAAGACTCATCCTCAACCACAGCTTAACTGAAATAATCTCATCAAAAGGGCAACATTACAATGGCTTCATACCCACAGGAATGGATGAAATTTCAGACCATGTTTTCCTGGGGTACATACAGCTCTGAACCACCACAAGGGTTGTTAAAATTAGAGTTAGTTTTATTGTTAGTTTTAGGGTTAGGGTTACCATTAGGGTTAGAGTTAGGGTTAATAGAGTTTTTAGAATTCTTGATAGGGTTAGGATTACATTTAAAGTTTATGCTAGCATAGGGTTAACTAGGTTGTGTTCAAGCTATTAATTAGGATAGTTTGTGTTCAGGTTAGGGTTAGGGTTACAGTTACAATTAGGGTAAACATTAACATCTAGGATTGATGTTAGGATACACTTTAGGTTTTGGTTTTTGTTAGTGATGTTACTAGAGTTGAATGAGGATAGAGTTGGGCTTAGCATTGTATTGTATTTAGAACAGGGTTAGCATTTGGTTAATATTTTATTAGAGTTGGTGTTGGGAGATACTGTAATATTAGGGTTAGCATAAGGGTTATGGTTAGGTTTTTGTTAGGATTAGGAGTAGGTTTGTTATAGGGCTATGGTTAAATTTTTGTTGATACTAAGTTTATGTATACTATTTGAGTTGTGTTTGTTATTAAGACAGGAGATCAGGTTTGTCTTAGGCTTAGTATTGTTCTTAGGGTTAGCTTAGGGTTAGTGTTAGGATATATTTTTTTAAGATTATGGTCATGCGTATGGTTAGAGATAGGGTTAAGTTTAGTGTTAGGATTAGGGTAATTTTTTATCAGATTTAAATTTATACTTAAGGGTAGGGTGTTTTTCAAGATTAGGGTTACAATAATTTTGGGCTATGGTTGTTGCTTGGGTTAGTGTTAGGGTAAGAGTTAGGGAGAGAGTTAGGTTTAGGTTATTTGTTAGGTTTAGGGTCAGGCTGGTTGTAAGTCTTAGGGTTATGGTTTTTTATGATGAGGGTTAGTATTACCATGGTTAGGGTTAGGGATAAGCTTAGGATAGGGATAAAGTAAGGGTTAGGCTTGAGGTTGGTTTATTGTTGAGGTTACATTTAAGTTTAGAGTTAGGGTTTTATAAGATTAACTTTAAGATTAGGTTTAAGTTTGGTGTTGTTATAGTTATATTTAGAGATAGTGTTAAGGTTTAAGTTTTTTCTAGTGACAATATTTTTAGTGTGATTTTCAGTTTAAGTGTTTAGTTATGGTTTCAGGTAAGGTTAGGTTAGGGTTGCTGATAGGGATCAATTTAGCGTAAAAGTTAGGGATAGGATTGGGGTAGTCTTGTGGTTAGGGTTAGGGTTAAGTTTAGGTTTAATGTTAGGTAATTTTTATGATTAATTATAGGGTTACCTTTAGTGTTATGTTCATTGTTAGAGGTATATTGGGATAGCAATAAGATTAGATTTAGGGTTAAGTGCTTTAACTTAAAAATTTTTTTTTTTAATTTTTAAAAGATACTTAGATTACATAAATATTACACAAAAATTATAGGGATTCCAATATGCCCCACATCCCCCCCCCAACCTCCCACATAAACATCTTTCATTGGTGTGGCACATCATCTGCAATGGATATACACATCCTGGGGTTTTGCCATTAAGAATGGACCATGGTTCACTTTGTAGACCACATTCTCTCCCACACAGTTCTGCATGTTATATGCTGATGTAAAATGGCCTATATCTGTCACTACAATGTCACTCAGGATAATTCCCAAGTCCCCCAAAAGCCCCTGTATTACATTTACTTTTCCTTCTCCCTGCCCCCAAAAGCATCCACTGGCCACTGGCTCCACATTAATGTTATAATTTCTTCCATTATTTGAATCACAATATGTGTATAATAGAATACCAGTAAGTCCACTCTAGTCCATAGTTCTCTCCGCAATCCTGAGGAGTCTGGGATGGTGATGTCCACTCCACCTCCTAGTGAGTGGGGGCTTATATCCCATGGGTACAATGGATGAGATTATCCAGCCTGCAGCTGCAGACTCTCTCCATTCCCTGGGATGGCCATTGTCCATCATCATCTCCCTGCCAGGTACCCTGGGTGAGTCCATTGAGCTGTAGAGTAGGAATTGCTGCTGCACTGAGATTCTGGGCACAGCTGGCACATGGGCAGGCCCAAGACTCCAGTCTCTGGAAGTACACCTACAAACTCCAACACCACATATAGGTTTGAATAGAAGGAACTGATGGACAGTGTGCAGGGAGGACATATTTGAGTCCAACTCTGTCACTCTCAGGAGCACAGATTCCAAAGTAGGCCCCACTGATAAGGCACAAAACTCCAGAGCTATCCACCCTGATATAGGACCTGGGTGTCCCCAGAACCCTCAGGAGCCCCTCTATTTGGGGTGATATCCACATTGGAAGGCTGTGAGGTCCTACTGAGATGTGCATAAGCGTTACCTCTGGGATAACCTCCTGACTCACTTTGAAGTCTCTTAGCCATATGAACTCATTTGTCTTTACCTTTCCCCCCTTTTATTCAAGGTCTTTTTCCAGTCATATTGCCAGTTGGCACTAGGTAGTAATCCCACACTGCCAGGGAGACTCATCCCCAGGAGTCATGTCCCATGCTGGGAGGAAGGTAATACATTCATATGCTGAGTTTGACTTAGAGAGAGGCCACATTTGAGCAACAAGGAGACCCTCGGGAGGCAACCCTTAGGCACCCCATAACAATAGGCTAAGTTTCAGTTTCAAGAGCAAAGCCTCCTAAGGCTAGTCATCAATAACAAGAGCCCATCAATGGATCATTCTCCTTAGCCAGACACTGTCCCTGCACTTGGGGAACTGCTGCTGCTTCCTTGGGGAATGTGGCAGAGCTCTCCAGGCTGAGAATTCAGTATTCTCTCATATGTGAGTGATTGTCTACCCACTGTGACCATGCCCCATGAGCATTTGAACAATTTTGTATACCTTTTATGTATGTTCAGGTGGACTTCCTCCAACGAACCCCCATCCCTGACCCTCTCCCCACCAATGATCCTCTCCCACCTTAGTTGTAACCCTTCTGTGATCCAAAGCTTCTTTAAAGATGAAGCCAATACAATAGCCAAATACATTTAATAGGAAAATAAGATAATAATGATAAGTTTAAATGTAAGAGATAAAATACTTGAAAACTTTAGAAAAAACTAAAAATAAAATAAAATTAAAGGATTGGGATATTCAAAAAATGGGAAAAATAAATTTAAAAAAATTCTTTTTTGACATTTTTCCTTTTATCACTGCAATTTCGGGTGTTCAGTCTGTACCATGGCACCTTCCCAGTGTCACTCACTCCCCAGTGTCTCACTATTTTTCACTTAGTTTTCAAAGAAGTTTTAAGTCACAGCAAAGTCACACACAGAATACAAGAAACTCTCATATACCCAACCTCTCCCCCCTTTCCTCACCCCATATAAAACCTTTTTGTATGTGGATGGTAACATTGTTATAACTGTTATACAGATAGTAAAACATAGCTACTAAACATTGTCAATTAATTACAGTATGGTTTACATTTTAGACCATACATTTTCATACGTTTTGATTATATTAACCATGTCCTGTGTCCATCACTGTAAGATAATGAAGAACATTACCATTGACCACTAAATACCGCCTGTTTGATCTATTCTGTTCCTTCCTCGCCATCCCCCCCAGAGCCCACGAAAACCCCCTGACTTGACTCATTGGATGACAAGATTCATAGTTACATGCAACGAGAAGTCTTGACACACTGGTTTGTCCTTCCCTATAAGGAAACATCTTTGCTCATAAGAGGCGCCCACCTGTCCATTTCTGGACAAATCGGTCCTCCCAAAGATGGGAGTCCATCTCCTTCCCGCTCATTGTGATACAACACATTATGACAGGATGAACATTCAGACACTCCCTAGAAGCCTGCTCCAGATGTGCCCTGTCCCAAATGCCCCCCCAACCAACACCCTAAACCAGAGACACTTCCTTGTCATATTGCCATAAGAGCAGTCTCACCTCTGCACGTTCAACCTCATGCCCACAAATCCCAAGAGTTCATCTGGTCCCTTTCCCATCTCTCACCCCAGTATCCTGGATATTCTAACTCACCCTTCCCAATCTAACCACCTGTCAACCCTGCACCACCAAACACAATATCACTACCCACCTGTCCTATCCCATCAAAATGCAACTACACTCTATCACTTTACCATAGATTATGTCCATATGGGTGATTGCTCACAACTTTCTATTCTCTTCTCTTTCTTGTAACCTATCTTTCAGACAATGGTTCTCGGAGACTGCTCAATTTCCTTAATTCATGTCAGTGAGGTCATGTACTGCTCATCCTTCAAAGCCTGGCTTGCTTCACTCAACATAAAGTCTTCAAGATTCATCCATGTTGTTCCGTGTGTTAGCACTTTATTCCTTCTTACAGCTGAGTAATATTCCATTGTATGTATGTACCACATTTTGATTATCCATTCATCAGTTGATGGGCACCGGGGTTGATTCCAACTTTTGGCAATAGTGAACAATATCGCTAGAAAAGTTGATGTGCATATATCTGTTCGTGTCTTTGCTTTCAATTCTTCTGGGTATATACCTAGCAGTGGAATGGCTGACTGGATCATATGGAAGATCTATAGTTAGTTTTTTGAGGAACCACTAAATTTTCCCCCACAGTGGCTGGACCATTCCACAATCCCACCAGCAGTGGATGAGGGTTCCCTTTCCTCCATATCCTCTCAAACACTTATAGTCTGCTGTTTTTTTTAATACCCGCCATTCTAATGGGTGTAAGATGGTATCTCACTGTAGTTTTGATTTGCATTTCCCTAATAGCTAGCGATGTCAAACATTTTTTCATGTGCTTTCTTAGCCATTTGTATTTCTTCCTTGGAGAAGTGTCTTTTCAGGTCACTTGACCATTTTTTAAATGGGCTGTTTTTCTTTTTTCTTTTTGAGGTGTAGGATCTCTTTATATATGCAGGATATTAGGCTCCTATCAGATATCTGGTTGCCAAATATTTTCCCCCATTCTGTAGGCTGCCTTTTTATTTTCTTGATAATGTCCTTTGGGCAAAAAAGTTTTTAATTTTGAGGAGATCCCATTTATCTAATTTTCATTTGCTGCTCATGCTTTGGGTGTGAAGTTCGTGAAACAATTTCCTATTATTACAAGGTCCTGTAGATGCTTCCCTACATTATCTTCCAAGTTCTTTATGATCTTTGATCCATCTTGAGTTGGTTTTTGTATAAGGTGTGAGATGGTGTTCCTCTAGCATTCTTTTGGATAAGGATATCCAGGTCTCCAAGCACCACTTGTTGAAGAAGCCATTCTCTCCCAACTGAGTGGGCTTCATAGCCTTGTTGAATATCAGATGACTGTATATGTGAGGATTTATTTCAGAACTCTCAATTCTGTTCCGTTGGTCAGTATGTCTATCCTTGTGCCAATACCATGCAGCTTTGACCACTGTAGCTTTATAGTATGTTTAAAGTCAAGTAGTGTGATACTTCCAATTTCATTTTTCTTTTTCAATATGTCTTTGGAGATTTGGGGCCTCTTAGCCTTCCAAATAAATTTTGTAGTTAGTTATTCCAGTTCCTTAAAAAATGATGTGTTGATTTTTATTGGGATTGCATTAAATCTGTAGATTGGTTGGGTAGGATAGACATCTTGATGATGTTTAGTCTTCCTATCCATGAACAGGGAATATTCTTCCATTAATTTAAGTCTTCTTTGGTTTCCTTTAACAGTGTTATGTAGTTTTCTGTATATAAGTTCTTTACATCTTTAGTTAAATTTATTCCTAGGTATTTGATTCTTCAGTAACTATTGTAAAAAATATTTTTTTTCTTGATTTCCTGCTCAGATAGCTCATTATTGGTGCACAGAAATGCTACTGATTTTTGAGCATTGATCTTATAGCCTGTGATATTACTGAACTCCTTTATAAGTTCTAGAAGGTTTGTTGTAGATTTCTCAGGGCTTTCTATGTATAAGATCAAGTCGTCTGCAAATAATGAAATTTTTACTTCTTCTTTCCCAATTTGGATGACTTTTATATCTTTTTCTTGCCTCAGTGTTCAAGCAAGTACTTCTAAGACAATGTTAAATAGGAGTGGAGATAGTGGGCATCCTTGTCTTGTTCCCAATCTCAGAGTGAAGGCTTTTAAGATTTCACCATTAAAGATGATGTTAGCTTTGGGTTCTTCATATATACCCTTTATCATGTTCAGAAAGTTTCCTTCTATTCCTATTTTTGCATTTTTTTTTTTTAATCAGGAAAGGGTGCTGTATTTTGTCAAATGCTTTTTCTGCATCTATAAAGATGATCATGTGATATTTTTCTTTCAGTTTGTTTATGTGATGTATTACATTGATTGATTTTCTTATGTTGAACCATCCTTGCATACCCAGGATGAAACCCACTTGGTCATGGTGGATAATTCTTTTGATATGCTGTTGAATGCGATTAGCAAGTATTTTGTTGAGGATTTTAGTATCTAAGTTCATTAGAGAAATTGGTCTGTAATTTTCCTTTCTTGTGGTGTCTTTGTTTGGCTTTGGTATTAGGGTGATGTTGGCATCATAGAATAAGTTAGGCAATGTTCCTTCTACTTCTATTTTTGGAAGAGCTTAAGCAGGATTGGTGTTTGCTCTTTCTGGAATGTTTGGTAGAATTCAGCTGTGAAGCCGTCTGCTCCTGGGCTCTTCTTAGTTGGGAGGTTTTTGATGATTGAGTCTATCTCTTTACTTGTAATTGGACTGTTGAGTTCATCAATCTCTTCTTTCATCAATGTAGGCTGTTTGTGAGTTTCTGGAATTTGTCCATTTCCTCCAAATTATCATTCTTTTTGGCATATAATTTTTCAAAGTATCCTCCTACAATACTCTTTATTTCTGTGGGATCAGTAGTGATATCCCTTTCTTCATTTCTTATTTTGCATATTTGCATCTGCTTTCTCTTTTTCTTTCTCAGTATGGCTAAGGGTTTGTCAATTTTATTGATCTTCTCGAAGAACCAGCTTTTAGTTTTGTTTATTTTTCCTAGTGCTTTCTTATTTGCTATTTCATTTAGTTCTGCTCTAATCTTTGTTATTTCCATCTTTCTACTTCCTTTGAGGATAGTTTGTTTTTATTTTCCCAATTCCTCCAGGTGTCCAGTTAGGTCTTCAATTTTAGCTCTTTCTTCTTTTTTAATATATGCATTTATGGCTATGTACTTCCCTCTCAGTACAGCTTTGGCTGCATCCCATAGGTTTTGATATGTTGTGTTGTCATTTTCATTCATTTCAAGGTAGTTACTGATTTCTTTTGAGATTTCCTCCTTGACTCACTGTTTGTCTAAGAGTGTGTTGTTTAACTTCCATATCTTTGTGCATAATGTGGTTCTCTGGCCCTTACTGATTTCCAATTTCATTCCATTGTGGTCAGAGAAATTACTTTGGATAATCTCAATCTTTCTGAATTCATTGAGAGTTGTTCTGTGACATAGTATGTGGTCTATCTTGGAGTATGAGCCATGTGCACTTGAGAAGAATGTATATCCCGCTGCATTTAGGTGTAGTGTTCTGTATATGTCTATTAGGTCCAGGTCCTCTAATATATTATTGAGAGTCTTTGTTTCCTTATTGATTCTCTGTCTAGATGTTCTGTCTAAAGGTGATAATGGTGTATTAAAGTCCCCATTATAATTGTAGAGGCATTTATTTCTACACCTATTTTTCCAGTGCTTGCCTCATGTATTTTGAGGCTCCCTCATTAGGTGTATAAATGTTTGTGATTTTTCGCTCTTCTTGAAAGAATATATATTTTACTAATATATAGTGCCAACCATTGTCTCTTACAATAGCTTTGCATTTAAAGTCTATTTTGTCTGATATTAGGATAGCTGTTCCTGCCCTTTTTTGGTTATTGTTTGATTGTATAATTGATTTCCAGGGATTCACTTTCAGCCTTTTTGAAGCCCTGGGTCTAAGGTGGGTTCCTTGTAGACAGCATATAGATGGATTGTATTTCCTTATCCATTCTACCAATCTGTGTCTCTAGACCAGTGAGTTTAATCCATTAACATTCAGTGTTATAATTCTCAATGAATTTCCTGTATCTGCTATATTTTCTTTGGGGTTTATGTATGTCATTTGTTGTTTTCATTTCTCTTTTTGTCTTTTTAGTTGCTCTTATGCTTTCTTCCAACCCTCTTTACCCTATTTTATCCTTTTAACTTGTAGAACTTCCTTTACTATTTCTTGAAAGGAAGGTTTCTTATTGGCATACTCTCTTAATTTCTGTTTATCTGTGAATATTTTGAACTCTCCATCATTTTTGAGTGCCAATTTTGCTGGATAGAGAATTCATGGCTGGAAGTTTTTTTTTTTTTTTTTTTTTTATTATGGGTAAAAATCAAAATTCTCACAATACATACAAACATTTGCATAATGGTATATAAATATATGTGCATATATGTGTATTTGCTTACAAAAATGTTATTTATATATATATATACATATATTTTAAGAGGTGCTTAGATTACCTAAAATATTACACGGAACCCACTGGAATTCCCATGTTGCCCACCTCCCACACCTCCCACCACATCCCACACAAACATCTCCCACAAGTGTGACCCACCAACCTCAATGAACTTACACATCCTGGAGCCTTGCCACCAACCATAGACCACAGTTCACACTGTAGACCACA
>JAKSZT010054565.1:6552372-6585402 GCA_026826555.1 Tolypeutes matacus | reverse complement strand
GATAGATAGATAGATAGATAGATAGATAGATAGATAGATAGATAGATAAGCAAGCAAAAATAGTCAGAAATAGCAGCTATGTACAGCAGGGAGGCATAGAGAGATTGAGAGGTGATGAATTTTTTGTTTGTCTGATTTTTGTTTCTTCTTGGTGTTATTGAAATAAAGAAAATGCTCTAATACTGATTGATGTGATGAATGCACACTATTTGATTATGCCAAATAATATGTATTATACATTTTGTATTCATTGTATGCTTTACTAATATGTATCAATACATTTGATTTGTTTAAAAAAAAAGAACTTGTACTCCAGGAAAAAAAGAGCTAGAAGCAATGAAAGGAGAGTAAAAAAACATCTATACAGAGAAAACAAAAACAGATTAAGATTCTTGAAGAAAGAGTAGAGGAAAGGAATCATTCCCCTGGAGGTGAAACAATTATACAAGTAGTGCAATCTTAAAAATTGTACTGTATATCCAGGACAAGAATTGCATGAAAAGAGCTAGAAAATCTGATCAGTTAAACACAGCAATTATAAAGGTCTAGTATGATAGTTTGAGATTATTTGTGAATCCCAAAAAGAGAAAGATTATGGTTGTAAATTAATCTATTCTGGATATGATACTCTTGATTATATTGGATTCAGTTGAGGGACCCTTGATTAAATTACTTGTTAAGATTAGGGCTTTGATTCAACCATGTCAGTAAGGTACAACTCAGGTTGATTCCCTGCCCCACTTGGTGGGCCTTTATAAAAGGACACTAACTCAAGAAGACACATGGGAACAGAGAGAGCTCCATAGATGTCAGAGGAGAGAATTTTGTCATGTGACAGAAAGGAGAAGGCTCAAACAGCTAAAGCCTCCTCTGAACCTGATAGCTTACAGAGAAGAGACTAGGCAGAGATCAGAGACCATCTTGCTTCAACATGTGGCAAGTGACTTTGGTGAGAAAGCAACCTTGAGTTGGACTCTTTAGGGCCTTGAATCCATAATCTTTCACCCATATAAATACCCTTTATAAAAGCCAACGGACTTCTGGTACTTTGCATCAGTGCCCCTTTGGCAAACTAATACAGTCTAGAATAAATTGAACAAAATTTTAAAGAAAAGCCTTAACACAAAGCCAATCAACAATAAAACCTGAGGCAAGAAAGAAACTGACCTTCAGAAAAACTCATAAAGGTAAACAGATGCTTAGATATCAGTAAAAAAACTGCAAGCCATACTAAGAAACAGGAAGATATGGCCCAAAGGAACAATTTAAAAATTTGGAGGAGATGCAGAATTTGAAATAACTAATCAATGATGTTCAAAAAAATCTCCTAAATAAATTCAAGGAGATGAAGAAAAAATGGTAAAAGAGATAACAGATATTAAAAAGACCCTGGGTGAACATAAAGAAGAATTTGAAAGTATAAAAAGAAACATAACAGAAACCATGGGAATGTAAGGCACAATAGAAGAGATTAAAAATCACTTTTCTCAGTTCAAATCAGTGAGGTCATACCCACAATAATAAAAAATAAATAAATAAAATAAAATTCACAGATCAAAAAAAAAAAAAAAAAAAAAAGCACTACAGGCATACAGCACCAGATTTGAATAGGCAGAAGAAAGAACTGTGGATTAGAAGACAAGACAGTCAAATGTTAGAGCCAGAAGAACAGATAGAAAACAATGAATGGAAAATTTTGATCTGGGTCTCCGAGACTTGAATGACAGCACAAAATACACAACATATGCATCATGGGTATCACAAAAGGAGACTAGAAGGGAAAAGGGCAGAAACTGAGAGTGTATATCAGCAAGGGACCCACAAATTAAGAAATAATAAAGGGATTTCTGCAGGATGAAAGGAAAAGTCAGGAGACAGCAGCTTGGAGTAGAGTGTATAAATGAAGATAATCAATAAGGTAGTGAAAAGGGTAAGAAGAGAGAGAAAAATAAGATATGACACATAAAAACCAAACCAAAAAATAGGCGAAATAAGTACTGCCTTTAGAGTAATGATTTTGAATATTAATAGACTAAATTCCCCAATCAGCAGGCACACATTGTCAGAATATATTTAAAAAGTATGATCCATCTATATTTGTTTACAAGAGAATCACCTTAGACACACAGACAGAAATAGATTGAAGTGAAAGGTTGAAAAATAAAATTCCATGCAAACAGTAACCAAAAAAGAGATGAGGTAGCTATAATAATATTGTACAAAATAGAAGTAAATGCAAAAACGTTATGAGACAAAGAAGGACTCTATATATTAATAAAGGGACAATCCAGCAAGAAGAAAGAGCAATAATAATTATTTATGCACCTAACAATGGTGCCCCAAAATACCCAAAGAAAACCCTGGCAAAACTAAAGAGAAAATAGACATCTCTGCAATAATAACTGGAGACTTCAATATACCACTTTAATCAATAAATAGAACATCAAGATAGAGAATCAATAAGGAAATAGAGAATTTGAATAATATGATAAATGAACTAGACCTAACAAACATACAGAACATTGCACCTGAAAACAGTAAGATATACATTCTCTCAAGTGCTCATGGGTCATTCTCCAGGACATGCCACATGTCGGGTCAAAAGAAAAATCTCAATAAAAAAATTTTTTTTAAAAAAGGGAAATTATACAAGGTGCTTTTCTGACCATAATGGAATGAGGTTGGAAATTTATAAAAGGCAGAGAACTGGAAAACCCACAAATATATGGAAGTTAAACAACATACTCTCAGTTGATCAAGAAGAAATTGCAAGAGAATTTAGTAAATATCTTCAGATGAGTGAAATTGAGAACACAAAATATTCTAAATTAATGGGGTTTAGCATTTTGGTATTATTTATGAATTCCAAAAATAGATACTGGATTATGTTTGTAAATTGCTCTGTTCCTCTGGGTATATTAGATTGTATTGGATCCAGAGGTTTCACTTTTACTTGATTAAATAAAGATTAAGGCTTTGATTGGACCACATCAGTAAGACGTTGAGTCCAAACCCCCTTGGTGGGTAGGGGCTCACAGAGAAAACTACATGGCAGAGCAGAGGAGTTGGTTGGAATCTTGATGCTGGAGCTTGATCCTGGAGCCCCGAGAAGTAAATACACAGAGAAGCAGATACATGAGGAAAAAGAGAAAGCTCCATTAGACATGACAGAGGCCCCGGGAAGAGAGCCGAGCCATTCTTCTGTAGTTTACAACTGGCCTTGTGGAGAGAGAAGAGCAACTGAGCCCAGAGAGAAAAGCACCCCAGGAGAGAGACTAGACTTTTCCCAGCCTACAGCTGATATTGGAAGAAGCTTGGACCATGAAGCCTTAAGATGGAGAGGTCATACTTACCTGGCAGGGGAGACACCATGATGACGAAGGTGGTTTTCCCAGGGCGAGGCTTATTCATCGCACTCCGGATGTGCTGACCCCTGCGATTTCCCCAAATGTGGGAAACTCATCTGCATAATTTGTGGTAGTGGGGGACTGCATTCATGCTCTCCCCTGTAAAAAAATAAATAAATAAGAAGAAGAAAGAAGAAAAAAGAAGGAAGAGGTCACTTGAACCCTTGCAGACATCAGCAGCTATTTTGCCCCAACACATGGTAACAGACTTTGGTGAGGGAAGCAACTTACGCTTTATGGCCTAGTAACTGTAAGCTTCTACCCCAGATAAATACCCTTTATAAAAGCGAACAAATTTCTGGTATTTTGCATCATCACCCCTTTGGCTGACTATTATATTGGGGGAGCAGTTGTAGCTCAGTGGTGGAGTGCCTGCTTTGCTTGTAAGAGGTCCCAGCTTCAATCCCTGGTACCTCCTTAAAAATCTATGTAATTCAGTGAAGGCAGTGCTGAGAGGGAAATTTATAGCCCTTAAATGCCTACATTAAAAACAGAATTAAAACCTAAAATGAAAGAGTTACCTGCATACCTGAAGAAACTATAAAAAGAACAGCAAACTAACCCAAGCAAGCAGAAGGAAAGAAATAATGATTAGAACAGAAATAAATGAAATTGAGAATAAAAAATACAGAGAATTAACAAAACCAAATGTTGGTTCTTTGAAAAGATTAAAATTGACAAACACTTAGACTCACAAAGAAATAAAGAGAGAAGATGCAAATAAATAAAATCAGAAATTAAAAGGGGGCTTTACTACTGACCCCAAAGAAATAAAAATTATCATAACAGGATACTATGAACAACTGTGTACCTACAAATTAGACAACAAAGATGAAATGGACAAATTCCTAGATACACATGAACAACAAATACTGACTGTAGATGTAATAGAAAATCTCAACAGACCTATTACAAGTAAAGAGATTGAATCCGTCCTCAAAAACCTCCTAACAAATAAAAGCAAAAGGGAATTCCAAGAAGAAATAATACCAATCCTGTGCAAACTTTTCCATAAAATTGAAGAGAAGGGAACACAACATAACTTATTCTATGAGGCCACATCACCCTAATACCAATGCCAGATTAAGACAGCAAAGGAGAAGAAAATTACAGATCAATTTCTTTTATGAATATAGATGGAAATATCCTCAACAAAATACTTGTAAATCAAATTTAACAACACATTAAAATAGTTATACACAATGATTAATAGGTTTTATCCCAGGTATGCGAGGGTGGTTCAACACAATAAAATCAATATATGTAACACACCACATTAACAAATCAAAGGGAAAAACAAAATGATCATCTCAATTGATGCAGAGAAGGCATTTGCCAAAATTCAGCATACTTTCTTGATAAATGCATTTTGATTGATAGAAATAGAAGGAAACCTCCTCAACATGATAAAGGGCATATATGAAATACCCACAGCTTGCATCATGCAAAATGGTAAAGGACTGAAAACCTCTCCTCTAAGATCTGGAAAAAGACAAGCATGCTTACTGTCACCACTGTTACTCACATTGTGATTGAATTTCTAGCCAGAGCAGTTTAGGCAAGAAAAAGAAATAAAAACATTCAAGTTGGAAAGGAAGAAGTAAAACTTTCCCTAATTGCAGATGACATGATCCTATATATAGAAAGTCCTGAAAAATCTACAACAAACTATCAGAGCTATTCAGCAAAGTGGCAGGATACAAGGCCAAAACACAAAAGCCAGTAGTGTTTCTATACACAAGTACTGAGCAATCTGAGGAGCATATCAAGAAGAAAATCCATTTAAAGTAGCAAGTAAACATTGAATATCTAGGGAAAAAATTGACCAAGGATGTAAAGGATGTACAAGGAAAACTATGAAACATTGCTAAAAGAAATCAAGGACCTAAATAAATAGAAGCGAAGTCCATGGTTTGAAAGACTACTGTTAAGATGTCAATTTTACACAAAATTAACTTATAGATTCAATGCAATCCCAATCAAAATTCCAACAGCCATTTTGTAGAAAAGGAAATGTCTATTATCATATATATTTTTTTGTAAATGTAAGGGGCCCCGAACAGTCAGAAAACATCTTAGAGTAGAAGAACTAATTTTGAGGACTCACATTTCCTAATTTTAAAGCATAATCCATAGCTCCAGTGATCAAAACAGTATGGTACTGGCACAAGAATATATATATTGACTAATGGAATTTAACTGAGAGTTCTGAAATAGACCATCACAATTATGGCCAATTGATATTTGACAAGGCTGCCAAGTCCACTCAATTGGGTAGAACAGTCTCCTCAACAAATGGTGCTGGAAGAATGGGATTTTCATATGTAAAAGAATGATCCCTACACAAGATCTTGAAGAGGTTTCCCTACATTTTTTTCTAGGAATTTTATGGTCCTGGTTCTCTTATGTTTACATCTTTGATTCATTTTGAGCTAATAGTTGTATAAAGTATGAGAAAGGGATATTTCATTCTTTTGCATATGAATCAAAGACATAAAAAAGAAAGAAGACCATAAGAATGGCCACCATTAAAAAAAAACTACATGGGTTCCGTGTAATATTTTGGGTAATCTAAGCACCTCTTGAAATATATGTATATATATATATGGATATATATATATATATATATATATATATATATATATATATATAACATTTTTGTAAGCAAATACACATATATGCATATATATTTATATATCATTTTGCAAATGTTTGTATGTATTGTGAGAATTTTGATTTTTACCCATAATAAAAAAAAAAAAGAAAAAAAAAAAAAGAAAGATATCTAGGAAGAAATCTGGGGAGATAGTTATTTTGGAGCCTAAGGAATTTGTAAAACATCAGATGTATGACAGAGGATCTGAAAAATGGTTTAATTTATTTTATTTTTTTTAATGTTTTTCATTTTTTTAATACCCCAATCTTTTTTACTTTATTTGAGTTTCAGTTTCTATAAATTAGTATGTACTTTATTTCTTATATTTTAACCTATTATTATTATTTCATTTTCCTATTAAACAAATTTGGCAATAAAAAAAAAAACTACAATTTTTGAAGATGATGAGGGAATAAAAGCATGCATCCACTGCAGGTGGGAATTTAAAATGTTGCAGCCACTGTGGGAGACAGTTTGGTTATTGCTCAGGAAGTTAAAAATAGAATTACCATATGATCTTACAATCCCATTCCTAGATATATACCAGGAAAACTGAAAGCAGGGATGTGAAAAGATATTTGCACACCATTGTTCATTGCAACATTATTCACAATTACCAAAAGATCGAAGCAATCCAAATGCCCATCAACTGATGAATGGATAAGCAAAATGTGGCATATACATATATATGGTAGAATATTATTCAGTTGTAAGAAAGAATGAAGTCCTGATACATGTGAAAACATGGATGAACCTTGAGGATATTATGTTGAGTGAAATAAATCAGACACAAAAGGACAAATATTTATATCACTGATATGAACTAATTACAACAAGCAAACTCAGAGTTAGAATCTAGAATATAGGATACCTTGAGAGAGAATGTGGATAAAGGATGAGGCAGTGAGGTTTAATCTGTGCAGAATTTCTATTTAGGTTGATTTTAAATGTTTGGAATTGTGATGATGGTAGTACATTAATGTGAATGTAACTAACCACCAGATTATGTATATACCTTAACCTTAATGTGAACCCTAAAAAGAACAGTAACACTTTCTATCCCTATCCCTAATCCTAAATACTCAGACCCCAGAACAAGCACTAACTGTAACAACATTAACTTTTAATTGAACCCTAATCCTAACCCTAATCTGAAAGCTGACAAAATCCCTAAATACAACCCTAATATTAGCATGAAAACAACTCTAAGTATAAACCTAGCTTACCCCTAAACTAAACATTACTTTCAAACCTGAACATAACACTTAACCTAAATCTAACATTATCCCTGACAACAACCTATATCTAACATTAACACTAACTATAACAACAACCCTAAACTTAATCCTTAACCTTACCTTGATCCTATACATGAGGAAGACCTCATTCTAAACCTACCTGTAACTCTATCCCTACCCTAACCCTACCCTAACCCTAACACCAACCCTAACACCAACACTAACCCTAGCTCAAAAGACAACTTACACCTTCCCTAATCTTAACTCCCAAAGGCATACCCTAGCCATAAACCTAATGCAAATCTAGCAACCTAATCATGAGTCTGTCCTCAACTCTGAACCTAAGTCTAAACATAATACCAACCATAACTCTCACAGTAAATCTAACCCAACAACAAATACATCACCCCCAATTCTAAAGCTAAATAAAATGACAAGCCTAATTTAACACTTACAGTAATTCTAAACCATTGCTAACCACAACACAATCTCTAAATTTAAATACCTACCAAAAGCCCTAACCCTTTCTTTAACTTTAACCATCATCCTAACACTTTCCGAATCTTTATCAATACTCCTAACCCTGACATTAACCTTAACAACCATTCTAACTATAATACTAAAATTAACAATATCAACAAACCAAACCATAACCCTGACCCTATACCTAAATTCAAATCTAACCTAACACAATCATATCCATTTCAAGCATCCTACACGTTGTCAAGAAAGTGAAAAGATAATCTACTTAAACCCTAAACCTCATTCTATCCACAAACTCAAACATAGCCCTTAATTTAAATCTAACCCTATCTCACATTTAATCCTAAACCTAACAACCCTATCATTAGGTGTAATCTTAAACCTAATTCTATGCCTACAAACATAAAAAACCCTAACTATGCCATAATCCTAATACTAAACCTAACCCTAGCCCAACCCTTAACTATAACCAACCCTAATCCTAACCACAAAACTAATGTTAATTCTCACTGTAACTCTAAACTTATCCCTAAAAAGAACTCTAATGCTAACCCTAACCATAATTCAGCACAACACTAATACTTAATCAAAGCTCTAACTCTAACCTTAACTCTAACCTTAACATTAACTTAACATTAATCCTATGCCCAAATCTTAGCAAAATAATAACATAACCATAAACTAACCCATAGTTTAAACCTAAATCTAAGTTTATCAATAAACCTAATACTAAACTCAAAATAAACATAGGTACTCCTGGGAAAATGGCACTGAAGTAGGTAGGCAGAGTTTGACCCTCTCACAAAAAAAGTGGAGGGAAGGCAGGGACCTATATAAAGGACCTGCTTTGGATTGTATAGAATGGGAAGGTGCTCTGAGTCATCTAGGAGGATACTGGAAAGATAAAGAAGGAAAGGAAAACCATGAGTTTCTTGCCCCTGTGGCTGGAAACAAGACATATGCCCCACCCCCAGGGCAAGTAGCCTTGGTGGAGCCCCTGGCTCACTGCTGCCAGTGGACTGGAAAGGGGCATTGCCTGGGAGGAAGACAGGTCTGACAGAGGGTGGAGAGTACTTTATTTGCAGTGAGTTTGGCCAGCTGAATCCCCTTTGAATCTCAGAAGTTGCCATGACCCAACAGGGACAGGAGAGGGGTATCTGCTCAGGCAGGCTGTCATGCCCAGCTGCCCAGGGAAAGAGAGAAACTAGATTAGACAGAGGGCAAGACAGGTGCTTAATCAGCAAGACTCTAGCAAACAGTACTCTAAAACACCAGGGGGAAAGGGGGCAGATAGCTTCCTTTTTTTCCTCTACCAGGCTGTATTTTTATTGTGGATAAACAGATGCCTACACGGCAACAAAAAATTACAAGCCATACTAAGAAACAAGAAGACATGGCCCAGTCAAACAAACAAAATGAAAACCAGGAGGAGATGCAGAACGTGGAACAACAAAACAAAGATGACCAAACAACCACCACGAATCAACTTAATGAAGTGAAGGAAGAGATTAAGGATGTTTAGAAGACACTGAGGGAACATACTGAAGAAACTGTAAACATACATAAAAAGATAAGGATATAATGGTGATGAATGGCACAATGCAAGAAATAAAAAATATACTGGAAGCACATAACAGCTGATTTGAACAAGCAGAGGAAAGAATCAGTGATGTGGAAGACAGTACAACTAAAACCAGACAGATAGTAGAACAGATCAATAAAAAGATAGGAAAAAAACAAACAAACAAACCAGCAGGGATTTGGGGACTTGAATGAGAACATGAAATGCACAAACATATGCATTATTGGCATTCCAGAAAGAGAAGAGAAGGGAAAGGGGGCAGGAGTGTTGGAGGAAATAAAGGCTGAAAACTTCCCAACTCTACTGAGGGACATGGATGTACATGTCCAGGAAGCAAAGCACACTGCAAACAGTATAAATCCTAACCGGCCTACACCAACACACATACTTGTCAAATTGTCCAATGCTCAAGACAAAGAGAGAATACTGAAAACAGCAAGAGAAAAGAGATCCATCACATACAAGAGAACTTCGATAAGATTAAGTGATGATTTCTCATTTGAAACCATGAAGGCAAAAAGGGAGTGGTATGACATAATTAAGGTGCTAAAAGAAAATACTTCCAGCCAGGAATTTTCTATCCAGCAAAACTGGCATTTAAAATGAGGGAGAGTTCAAAATATTCACAGATAAACAGAATTTAAAAGAATTTGTCAATAAGAAACCTGCCCTTCAAGAAATACTGAAGGGAGTTCTGCAGGTTGAAAGGAAAAAACAAGTAGAAAGGGTTGGAGGACAGTGTAAGAATAACTAAAAAGATAAAAAGAGAAATAAAAGCAACATAAAGCACACATAAACCTAAAGATAATATGGCTAATGTCAGTAACTCTTTGGCAGTAATATATTGTATGTTAATTGATAAACTTTCCAAACAAAAGGCACAGTTTGGCAGAATAGATAAGGAAATATGATGTCACAGCTATATCTGTCTGCAAGAAACTCACCTTAGACCCAGAAACAGAAGGAGGCTGAAAATGAATGGTTAGAAAACAATTTTACATGCAAGTAATAACCAAAATAAAGGGCAGGAATATCTTTAATAATATCAGACATGATAGACTTTAAATGCAAAACTATTTTAAGAGACAAAGAAGGATACTATATATTAATAAAAGGAGTAAACTATCAAGAAGAAATGACAATGATGAACATTTATGCACCTAACCAGAGCACATAAAAATACACGAGGCAAAAACTGGAAAAACTAATTGGAGAAATAGTTGCCTCTACAATTATAGTGGGTGCAACATTTACTCTCCAGTTCATTGGACTCACCCAGGACAACTAACAAGAAAATGGTGATTGACAATGAACATCCCAAGGAATAGCAAGAGTCCAATTCATCTGCCCCATGGGATATAAGCCCCCTCTCAATTGGAGATGGAGTGGGCATCACCATCCCAGAATATTCAGGATTGGGGATTGAATGATACAGTAGAGTAGACTTACAGTTATTCTACTATAGACATTGTGATTCTAGCAATGGACGAACTTTTATCATTGATGTGGAGGCAATGGCATCCAGAGGATTTGAGGGGAGGGAGAGGGAAAAATAAGTGTCATATGGGGGCATTTTCAGAACATTGGGATTGTCCTGAATGACATTGCAGTGCCAGATACAAGCCATTATATATCGTGTCATAACAAAATTGTGCAAGAGAGATTAAACTATAATGTAAACTAGAATCCACACTTAGTGGCAATGCTCCAATATGTGTTTATCAATTGTAACAAATATACCACACTAATGAATGATGTTAATGTGGGAAAGTGTAGGAGGAGTAGGAAGTCAGACATATGGGAATCCCCTACATTTTAATGTAATATTTTTGTAAGTATCTTTAAATAAATAAATAAATAAATAAATAAATAAAACATATTCATACCCCCAAAATAAACTTAACCCTGAATATACCAACAATTTTATCCAGCTAATAAATCTAATGACAAACATAACAAACATAAACATAACCCTAAAATCTGCCCTACTACAAAACCTAAAACTCATCCTAAAGCTAATGATAAAAACACTAACAGTAACCCTAATTCTAAACCTAACCACTTGTCTATTTTTAACAATAACCCTAACAACAACCCTAACTCTGACCATAACCCTAACTCTCACAACCCTAAACCTAACCATAACCAAAACACTAACAACACTAACCCTAAACTCAAACATAACAATTAACCTAGCCCTAAACCTAATGTTACATCTCTAAATTTTTAAAATTTTATTTTCAAAGAGCTTTAGATTACATGAATGTTACATCAAAAACATGGATGGTGAGAGATTGTTGGAAGATGGATTCAGATTAGGAAGGCAAGTATAATCTGAAATGGAGAAAGAGCCAAAAGCTGCTCTAGGGAACTGCTTTGGGAGTCTTCAGACCAGGACAGTTCTTCACAACTCCCAGGAGGGTGATGGACAGACAGGTGAAGAATCCAAAACAATGAACTGTGAGTTAAAAACTTCCTAGCCACCAAAAAGGTCTCCTTTCTCCCTCCCCCAAGATATTAATATGTGGTAAAACCCCTAGAACATTGCAGCCTACTGTGAGGGGAACTGATGTCTTCCTCCCTGACAGCTGTTACAAGAGAAAAGGGTGAGTTGGGGTATTTTCTTCAGTGAATTTGACCAGCATAGCCCACTTTGAAACTCAGGTCCGGCCAGACCAAAACAAAGGAAAAATGAGAGAGATACACCTCCATGGGGCTGCGACAATGAGCACCATCTATAGCTGGTCTAGAAATTACATGGACCAAAACTGCACTTGGGTCTCTGTTCTCTAACTTCTGGGATAAAATCTGAGCCCCATTAGTGAGCCCCTGGCACAAATTTGATAATTGAAGCTGGGCAGTTTTAAAGACTTAGGATAAGTTGAACCAAATATCAAAGAAAACCTGTGGAAATATTAATAGGAAAGAGAGAAATCAGCCATCAGAGTAAATCATCTACATATTCAGATGCCTAGACATCAGCAAAAAATTACAAGCCATATCAGGAAGTGATTGCCCAGCCAAAGGAACAAACCAAATATCCTGAAGAGATACAGGATTTAAGACAATTAATCAATGATAATCACATAACACTCCTAAGTCAATTTAAAGAATTGAAAGAAAATATGATTAAATAGATAAAAGATATTAAGAAGACACTGAATGAGAATAAAGAACAATTTGAAAGCCTGCAAAGAAAAGTAACAGACCTTAAGGGAATGAAAGTCATGATGGATGATATTAAAAATATATTAGGACAACCCCCACAATAAAAAAAAATCACACACACACAAATATATATATTAGAAGCACATAAGAGCTGATTTGAATTGCTTGAAGATAGAAATAGTGATTTTTGAAGATAGAACATGTTAACTGGAAAAGAAAGGAGAACAGAAAAAGATGAGAATGGAAAAACTGGAACATGGTCTCAGGGGAGTGAAAGAAATGTGAAATGCAAAAACACACATTATCACTGTCCCAGAAGGGGCAGAAAGAATATTTGAGGAAATAATGACTGAAAACTTCCCTACCCTTTTGAAAGACATAAATATCAATATTAAAGAAAGACAGCACACCAGAAATAGAATAAATCTGAATAGACCTACCCTGAGATACCTACTATTCAGAATGATAAATATCAGAGATAGAGAAGATTCTGAAAGCAGCAAGAGGAAAGCAAAGCATCACATACAAGGGAACCTCAATAATATTAAGTGTTAATGTTTCATCAGACACCATGGAGGACAGAAGAAAGTAGTATGATGTATTTAAGGTTCTGAAAGAGAAAAACCACCAACCAAGAATTCTGCATTCACAAAGTGTCCTTCAAAAGTGAAGGGGAGGTAAGTGAATGTGGCTCAAGTGATTGGGCTTCTGTCTACCACATGAGAGGTTCCAATTTGGTTCCTGGTGCTTCCTGGAGAAGATGAGCTGGCATAGTGGGCAAGTGGAGTGAGCTGATTCAACAAGGTGTTGCAACAAAAGAGACACAAAGAGGAAAGACAATGAGAGACACAACAAACCAGGGAACTGAGGTGGCTCAATTGATTGAGCACCTCTCATCCAAATGAGAGGTCTCAGGTTCAGTTCCCAGTGCCTCCTGAAGAGAGGATGAGCAGACACAGAGAGCACACAGCAAATGGACACAGAGAGCAGACAGTGACCACAATAAACGAGGGGGAAATAAATAAATAAAATAAATCTTTTTTAAAAATGAAGGAAAGATCAAAGTCTTCACAGACAAACAAAACCTGATAGAATATGTTACCAAAAGACCAGAATTACAAGATAATAAACGGAGTGCTGCAGCCTGAAAGGAAAAAAAACAAGGATGAGAGACTTGGAGAAGAATGTAGAAATGAAGATTATTAAAATAAAGTGTAAAAAGTTAGACAATAGTATGGTATGACAACAGAAAGCTTAGGTCAAAATGGATGAAGTAATGCCTTTACTGTAATAACATTGAATGTTAATAGCTTGAACACCGGAACCAAAAGCCAGGGACATGAATCCTGGGGATGAGACAAGCCAGGGACATGAATCCTGGGACTGAGACTTCCCGGCACCAAGGTATTACTACCAAGCACTGGCTGGTGATACAACTGGAAAAAGACCTTGAGTAAAAGAGGGAAAATGTAGAGAAATATGAGTTAATATGATTAAGAGACTTCAAAGGGAGTCAGGAGGTCACCTGAGAGGTAATGCTTATGCACATCTCAGCAGGATTTTATAGACGGCCAAAATAGACACTATCCCCAAACAATGGGGCTCCTGAGGGCTCTGGAGACACCCATATTTTACAGTCATGGCAGAGTGCTCCAGAGTTTGGTGCCATGCCAGTGGGCCCTACTTTGGAGATTGTGCTCCCGAGTGTGACAGAGCTGGGCTCAGATGTGACTTCTCTACACATGCTTCTTCTGTCCCTTTTATTTGAACCTATAATTGGTGCTGGCATTGGTAGGTGTACATCCAAGAGAGTTGAATCTCTGGGCTGTCCATGTGCCAGCTGGGCCCTGAGCCTTAACAAAGTTGCAAAACCTACTCTCCAGTTCATTGGACTCACCAAGGACAACTAACAAGGAAGCGAGGATGGACAACCACCACACCAAGGAACCAAGAGAGTCTACAACTGCAAGCAAGAGAGTCACATCCATCAGCCATATGGGATCAAAGTCCCCTCTGGGCATCACCATCCCAGAATCCTCAGGATTCAGGAATAAAATATGGACTACAGTAGACTTACTGGCATTCTACTATAGACTTATTGTGATTCTAGCAATGGAAGAAATTATATCATTGGTGTGGAGGCAGTGGCTACTGGAGGTGCTGAAGTCAGGGAAAGGGAAAAAGAGGTGTAATATAGGGGCATTTTCAGGACTTGGAATTGACTTGGATGATATTGTGGGAACCGATACAGACCATTTTATATCTTGCCATAGCCTAAAGAATTGAGTGGGAGAGAGTGTAAACTACAATGTAAACTACAGTCCATGCTTATGGCAATGTTCCAGAATGTGTTCATCAATTGCAATGAATGTACCACACTAATGAAAGAATTGATAATGTGGGGACAAGTGGGAGATGTGGGGAGTGGGGCATATGGGAATCCCATTTTTTATGTCACATTTTATGTAATCTAAGTATCTTTTAAAAATAAATAAAATATATGTTTTAAAACATCAGTTTACACAATAGGCTTACAAAATGATTTAAATTCTCTTGCCCACATAAAAATTCTTACTGTGGGGAGAGGGGGCCAAGATGGCATTAGTGTAGGAGGGCACACACTGCAAGCTCCCAGAGCAAGGCAGATTGTGGACGGGGTCCTGCCTGGGGCTCTGTGCTGTGCACACATGGAATGAGAAACTAGGGACATCTATCTGAGCGGATCAACGGTGTGGACAGAAGCGTAGAGATTCGTGAGTTTTAAGCCTGTTGGTGGTGGTTGACATGGACGGCTGAGCCCCACGGTTAGGGGAAAAAATATAAAGTGGCCAATTGGAGCCGCGAGCGGGGCGAGAAAGTTTTATTTTCTGGGGATCTGGCTGCCTGGAGCCCCTTGGACCTTGGGTGAACAGAACAGCCGGAGCAAATCGTCACCCAGTGGATGGGAGGGGTGATTATATTCAGGGGAGGGAGTCGATTTGCCTAGCTGCCCAGGGATAAGCCCTGGGCCACTGTGGAGCCAGGAAGAGGGGACACTCTCCAAAAGAGGGAGGGTTCTATTGGAGGACAGGGAAGGAAATTTTTATTTATTTATTTATTTATTTATTTATTTTTTTGCCATCGATCTGGCTTCCTGGACTGCCCTATAGCTTTGGGGAGTAGATAAGCCAACCTGAAGCAGCATCAGGCTGAGAGGAGAGACGAATCTGCAGAGTCAAACTGATTTACACAGCAACCCGGTGACACTGGTGCTCGGATCCAGAAGGGGCGGAGTCGGCCATCTTTAGCACTCTGCACTAACATCAGAGCTACAGCTACCCTGGGGAGTCAAGGAAGTGGGACGTGCTTGATTAATTTCCACGAGCCCAGCTAGGGTCCCTTACGTAAGGGGGTTGGTCTAGAGGAGGAATTATTTTGGGTCCTGTATTTCGCCAAAAAAAAAAAGTGAGAAGGTCACTTCAATAAATGAAAAATAAATTCTTTTTAATTTAGTTTAACAGCTAAAAGCTGTTTCAGGACCTGCATATAGAACCCTGCGGGGAAATTGATTGATAAACACAAGCAGGCAGAGAGGATCCACGTGGACCCTAGGGGAATCATTGACCCTCCTTAGCTCTGTTTGACTGCTTGCCTGTGTGGATCCTTGGTTTTTCTCTGTTTATTTATGGTCTCTTGCTTTTCTTTCCTCTTTCCTTCCCCGTTTATTTTTTCTTTCATTTTTTAAAATTACGTGCTGCTAGTTTGTCACTTCTTTGCTTGCTGCTTCTTCAGTAATTTCCCACTCGTTTTCTATATTGATTTGGTTTTCCAAACTATCGCTTAACCTTCATTCATCTTTCTGCCTTCTGCTTTCTGTTGTGGCTCTTAGATACAACATTTTTTTCATAGGCCCACAACTTAAGGGTGTCAATTTCTATTCCATCTATTTTGTTTTCTTCTTCTTTTTTTTATTAGTATTAACTTTTTCCTTTCAGCCCTTTCTTTACTATTTCTCTCCCTCCTCATAATTCTAGCCTTCTAAATCACTATATATATATTCCTCCATTTGTTTTCCCAGTCCATTGTAGGAACTCCACTTTTTTCCCTATTACTCTACACTGCCTACATAAGTTAAATATTCATCTCATTAAGTCTCATTTTGCCCCTCTTCTAACTTTTATCAATATTACTATTATCCTTCTGCCTTCCTTACATCTTTTGATTCCTCTGGCCCTAATCTTTTGCCTTCAAGGAAACATAGAAAGAAACAAGGAAATAAAATAAGAAGAAAAAGTGCCAAAGAGAAAACTTAACTCACACACAGAACCACCAGCTAAATAAAACTCTAGAGCATAGAGAAAAGCTTATCAACTGAACAAACCCATCAAGATAATATGATGACCAGAAGGCAACAAAAAAATACAAATGACTCTGAGAAACAGGAAAACATGGACCAGTCCAATGAACAAAATAAAACCAGGAAGTGATGCAGAGCATCGAACAACTAATCAAAGCTATCCAACAAATATCATGGACCAACTTAAAGAAGTGAAGGGAGACATTAAGGATATAAAGAAGACACTGGGAGACCATACTGAAGAAATTGCAAACATGCCTAAAAAGGTAATGGACATGATGGTGAACAATAGCACAACCCAAGGAATCAAAAAGACGCTGGATTCACATAACAGCAGATTTGAACAGGCAGAGGAAAGAATTAGTGATATGGAAGACAATACAGCTGAAATCAAAGAGATAGTAGAACAGATAGACAAAAAGATAGAAAAAATCCAGCATGGACTCAGGTAATTAACCGATAACACAAAACACACAAACATACGCATTATGGGCATCCCAGAAGGAGAAGAGAAGGGAAAGGGAACAGAAGGAGTGTTGAAGGAAATAATGGCTGAAAACCTCACAACCCTATTGAGAGAGATGGATGTGCAAATCCAGGAAGCACAGCGCATCCCAAATACTATAAATCCCAACAGGCCATCTCCAAGACATATACTTGTCAAAATGTCCAATGCTCAAGACAAAGAGAAAATACTCAAGGCAGCAAGAGAAAAGAGAACCATCACATACAAGGGAAGCACAATAAGATTAAGTGCTGATTTCTCAGCTGAAACCATGGAGGCAAGAAGACAGTGGTATGACCTACTCAAAATACTAAAAGAAAAAAAACATCCAGCCATGAATTCTCAATCCAGCAAAATTGGCATTAAAAAATGATGGAGAGTTCAAAATATTCACAGATAAACAGAAATTAAGAGAGTATGTCAAGAAGAAACCATCACTTCAAGAAATACTAAAGAAATCTCTACAAGTTGAAAGGAAAAAACAAGGGAGAGAGAGTTGGAGGAGAGTTTAAAAACAACTGAGAAGACAAAAAGAGAAACAAAACAACATATGACATACATTAACCCAAAGAAAAAAATGGCTGAATTAAGAAATTCGTTACAAGTAATAACACTGAATGTTAATGGATTAAGTTCACCAATCAAAAGACACAGATTGGCAGAATGGATAAGAAAATATGATCCATCCATATGCTGTCTACAAGAAATCCACCTTCGACCCAGGGATTCAAGGAGGCTGAAAGTGAATGACTGGAAAATCATTTTACAAGCTAACAATAGCCAAAAAGGGCAGGAGTAGCTATTCTAATATCAGAAAAAATAAACTTTAAATGCAAAACTATGTAAGAGACAAAGATGGACACTACATATCATTAAAAGGAGTAATCTCTCAAGAAGAGAGAACAATCATCAACATTTATGCACCTAATCGGGGTGCCTCAAAATACGTGCAGCAAACTCTGGAAAAATTAAGAGGAGAAATAAATGCCTCTACAATTAGAGCAGGGGACTTCAACACACCACTATCATCATTAGACAGAACATCTGGACAGAGAATCAATAAAGAAACAAAGGCACTCAACAATACATTAGAAGACCTGGACTTAATAGACATATACAGAACACTACACCCAAATACAGCAGGATTTACATTCTTCTCGAGTGCACACGGAACATATTCCAAAATAGGCCACATGCTAGGCCACAGAACAACTCTCAATGAATTCAGAAAGATTAAGATTATACAAAGTTATTTCTCTGACAACAGAATGAAATTGGAAATCATTAAGGGCCAGAGAAACAGGTTAGGCACAAGGATATGGAAATTAAACAACACACTTTTAGACAAACAGTGGGTCAAAGAGAAAATCTCAAAAGAAATCAGTAACTACCTTGAAACTAATGAAAATGACAACACAACATATGAAAACCTTTGGGATGCAGTGAAGGCTGTCCTGAGAGGGAAGTTCATAGCCATAAATTCATATATTAAAAAATAAGAAAGAGCTAAAATTGAAGACCTAACTTCACATTTGGAGGAATTGGAAAAACAAAAACAAACTAAACCTAAAGGAAGTAGAAAGAAGGAAATAACAAAGATTAGAGAAGAACTAAATGAAATAGAGAAAGAAAAAAAAAAGCACTGGAAACAATAAACAAAACCAAAAGCTGGTTCTTTGAGAATATCAATAAAACTGACAAATCCTTAGCCAGACTAAGAAAGAAAGAGAACAGATGCAAATACACAAAATAAGGAATGAGCGAGGGGATATCACTACTGACCCCACAGAAATAAAGAGTATCATAAGAGGATACTTTGAAAAATTATATGCCAACAAGAATGATAATTTACAGGAAATGGACAAGTTTCTAGAAAACCACAAACAGCCTACATTGATGAAAGAAGAAATAGATGAACTCAACAGTCCAATTACAAGTAAAGAGATAGTCTCAGTCATCAAAAACCTCCCAACTAAGAAGAGCCCAGGAGCAGATGGCTTCACAGCTGAATTCTACTAAACATCCCAGAAAGAGTTAACACCAATTCTACTTAAGCTCTTCCAAAAAATAGAAGTAGAAGGAATATTGCCTAACTCATTCTATGATACCAACATTACCCTAATACCAAAACCAAATAAAGATACCACAAAAAAGGAAAATTACAGACCAATTTCTCTAATGAACCTAGATGCTAATATCCTCAACAAAATACTTGATAGTCGCATTCAACAACATATCAAAAGGATTATACACCATGACCAAGTGGGTTTCATCCTGGGTATGCAAGGATGGTTCAATATAAGAAAATCAATCAATGTAATACACCACATAAACAGATTGAAAGAAAAAATCACATGATCATCTCTATAGATGCAGAAAAAGCTTTCGACAAAACACAGCACTCTTTCATCATAAAAACACTACAAAAGATAGTAGTAGGTGGAAACTTTCTAAAAATGATAAAGGGTATATATGAAAAACCCAAAGCTAACATCATTTTCAATGGTGAAATCCTAAAAGCCTTCCCTCTGAGATCGGGAACTAGACAAGGATGCCCACTATCACCACTCCTATTTAACATTGTCTTAGAAGTACTTGCATGAGCACTGAGACAAGAAAAGGACATAAAAGGCATCCAGATTGGAAAAGAAGAAGTAAAAATTTCATTATTTGCAGATGACATGATCCTATACATTGAAAGCCCTGAGGAATCTACACCAAGGCTTCTAGAACTTATAAAGGAATTCAGTAATGTTGCAGGCTATAAGATCAATGCTCATAAATCAGTAGCATTTCTATACACCAATAACGAGCAAACTGGGGAGGAAATCAGGAAAAAAATACCATTTACAATAGTAACAAAAAGAATCAAATACCTAGGAATAAATTTAACTAAAGTCGTAAAGGGCTTTTATACAGAAAACTACACAACACTGTTAAAGGAAATCAAAAAAGACTTAAATAAATGGAAAAATATTCCCTGTTCATGGATAGGAAGACTAAACATCATCAAGATGTCTATCCTACCCAAACTAATCTACAGATTTAATGCAATCCCAATAAAAGTCAACACTGTATTTTTTAAGGAATGGAAAAACTAACCACAAAATATATTTGGAGAGGCAAGAGGCCCAGAATTGCCAAAAACATATTGGAAAAGAAAAATGAAGTTGGATGTATCACACTACCTGACTTTAAAACATACTACAAACATTCTACAGTGATCAAAACTGCGTGATATTGGCACAAGGATAGACCTACTAACCAATGGAACCTAATCGAGAGTTCTGATATAGATCCTCACATATACAGTTATCTGATATTTGACAAGGCCACGAAGTCCACTCAGTTGGGAGAGAATGGCCTCTTTAACAAGTGGTGCTTGGAGAACTGGATATCCATATCCAAAAGAATGAGAGAAGAATACCATCTCACACCTTATACAAAAATCAACTCAAGATGGATCAAAGATCCAAATATAAGAGGCTAAACCATAAAGACATTGGAAGATAATGTAGGGAAACATCTACAGGACCTTGTAATAGGAAATGGTTTCATGAACTTCACAGCCAAACCTTGTAATAGGAAATGGTTTCATGAACTTCACAGCCAAAGCACGAGCAGCAAGAGAAAATATAGATAAATGGGATATCATCAAAATTAAAAACTTCTGCACCTCAAAGGATGTTATTAAGAAAATAAAAAAGCAGCCTATCCAATGGGAAAAAATATTTGGCCACCATATATCTGATAGGAGCCTAATATCCTGCATATACAAAGAAATCCTACACCTTGAAAATAAAAAGACAACCCATTTAAAAAATGGGCAAGTGACCTGAAAAGACAGTTCTCCAAGGAAGAAATACAAATGGCTAAAAAGCACATGAAAAAATGCTCAACATCGCTTGCTATCAGGGAAATGCAAATCAAAACTACAATGAGATACCATCTTACACCCATCAGAATGGCAGCTATTAAAAAAAACAGGAGACACTAAATGTTGGAGAGGATGTGGAGGAATAGGAATCCTCATCCACTGCTGGTGGGACCTTGGTATGGTCCAGCTACTGTGAGGACTGTTTGGCGTTCCCTCAGAAAACGAACAATAGATCTTCCGTATGATCCAGCAATTCCACTGCTGGGTATATACCCAGAAGAACTGAAAGCAAAGACACAAACCATATGCACACCAATGTTCATAGTGGCATTGTTCACCATTGGCAAAAGTTGGAATCAGCCCCGGTGCCCATCAACAGACAAATGGATAAGCAAAATGTGGTACATACATACAATGGAATATTACTCAGCTGAAAGAAGGAATAAAGTCCTAACACATGGAATAACGTGGATGAATCTTGAAGACCTTATGTTGAGTGAAGCAAGCCAGGCACTGAAGGATGAACAGTATATGACCTCACTGATTTGAATTGAGGAAAGTGAGCAGTCTCTGAGAACCATTGTCTGAAAGATAGGTTAACAAGGGAGAGTAAGAGAAGAGCAGGCTTTGAGCCATCACCCATATGGACATAATCTATGGTAAAGGGATAGAGTATAGCTGCATATTGAAGGACAGGCAGACGGGTAGTGATATTACTGGGTTTGGTAGTCCAGCATTGACAGGTGGGTAGATTAGGAAGGGCGGGTTCAAATACCCAGGGTATGTAACTATGAATCTTGACATTCCATGAGTCAAGACAGGGGAGTGTCATATGCCCCAGGGGGTTGGGGAGGAAGGAACAGTTAAGATCTAATGGGGTATTTAGTGGTCATGAGAAAGGTTTTTTATTACTTTACAGTAATGGACACAGGACATGGTAAATATCATCAAAATTTATTAAACTGTATCATCTAAATTGTAAACTATACTGTAAATCATTGACAATGTTTAGTTGCTTTATTTTGCTCTCTGTATAACAGTTATAACAATGCTAACTTTGGGGGGGTTAATATGGGGTGGGGAGGGGGGGTGGTTTGGTATCTGGGAGTCTGTGGTATTCTGTGTGTGACTTCGCTGTGACCTAAAACTTCTTTGAAAATTAAATGAAAAATTGGGAGACACTGGGGATTGAGAGAGGGAAGGTGTCATGGCACACCTGACATCCGATAATACAGTGATATAAGGAAAAAAAGAATACATATATATATATATGGCATTTCTTTTGCATTTTTCCCATTTTTTTGAATGTCCTAATCTGCTAATTATATTTTGTTTTGTTTTGTTTTTTGTTTGATTGTTTGTTTGTTTGTTTTTTCCTGAGTTTCCTTATGTTTGTCTCTTTCATGTAAGCTTATCATTGTTGTTTCTTTTTCCTATTAAGTATTTTTTATTATTTTATGGACTGCATGTTCATGGAAGATTTAGATCACAGAAGGGTTCAAATGGGTACTGCAGGGGATTATTGGTGGGGGGTGTCTAGGAGGGGGGATTCATGGGAGTAAGTTCATCCAAATATAAATGAAAGATATACAAAATTGCTCAAAAGATCAAAGGATGGGGCATGGTCACGGTGGGTGGGTAGCCTGGAGAGCTATGCCACATTCTCCAAGGGAGCAGCAACAGTCCTTTGAGTGCAGGACAGTGTCTGTCAAAAGAGGATGGCCCACTGATGAGTTCTTTTTATTGATGACTAACCTTATGAGTCTTTGCTCTTGTAACTGGAACTTAGCTTACTGTTATGGGGTGCCTAAGGGTTGCCACCTGAGAGCCTCTTTGTTGCTCAAATGTGGCCTCTCTCTAAGCCAAACTCAGCAAATGAATGCATTACCTACCCCCCAATGTGGGACATGACTCCCGGGGATGAGCCTCCCTGGCAATGAGGGATTAATACCAAGTGCCAACTGGCAACACAACTGGAAAAAGACCTTGAATAAAAGGTGGAAAAGGTAAAGACAAATGAGATCAAGTGGCTAAGAGACTTCAAAGAGAGTCAGGAGGTCATCCCAGAGGTAACGCTTATGCACACTTCAGTAGGAGCTCATAGACCATCAAAATGCATATCACCCCACACAGAGGGGCTCCTGAGAGCTCTGGACCCAGGTCCTATATAAGGGGGGATAGCCCCAGAGACTGACGCCTTATCAGTGGGCTCTATTTTGGAATCTGTGCTCCTGAGAGTGACAGAATTGGACTCAAATAAGTCCTCCCTGCACATGGTTCATCAGTCCCTTCTATTCAAACCTATATATGATGCTGGAGTTTTTAGGTATACTTCCAGAGACTGGAGCCTCTGGCCTACCTATGTGCCAGGTGTGCGTGGAATGTCGATGGAGCTGCAACTCCTACCCTACAGCTCAATGGACTCATCCAAGTCACCTGGCGAGGAGAAAATGATGGGCAACGGCCATCCCAGGGAATGGAGTGGGCCTGCATCTGCAGGCAGGATCATCCCACCCACCATATCCATGGGATATAAGCCCTCTCTCACTTGGAGGTGGAGTGGACATCACCATCCCAGTCCCCTCAGGATTGGGGGAAGAACTATGGACTAGAGTGAACTTGATGGTATTCTGTTGTACACATATGGTGATTCTAGCAATGGAAGAAATTATAACAGTGAGGTGGAGCCTGTGGCCACTGGGCACTTTTAGGGCAGGGAGGTGATGTGCAGTTGAAATACAGGGGCTTTTTCGGGATTTGGAGGTTGTCCTGAGTGCCATTGTGGCAACGGATGTAGGTCATTTTAAATCAGCACACACCATTCAGAACAGTGTGGGAGAGAGTGTGGTCTACGATTTGAACTGTGGTCTATGGTTAATGGCAAGGCCCCAGGATGTGTAAGTCCATTGAGGGTGATGGGCCACACTTGTGGGAGTTGTTTGTGTGGGATGTGGTGGGAGGTGTGGGCGGTGGGGAACATGGGAATCCCGGTAGGTTCCATTAGGTAATCTAAGCACCTCTTTATATATATAACATTTTTGTAAGCAAATGCACATATATGCATATATATTTATATATCATTTTACATATATTGGTATGTATTGTGAAAATTTTTATCTTTACCCACAATAAAAAATAAATAAATTAAAAATAAATTCTTACTGTGGCATGTGTGTAAAAATTTGCAAAATCTAAATAAGGTCTGTAGTTTGGTTAATAGTGTTTAACAAATATCAATATCCTTATTTTAATAATGTACTATAGTTATGTAAAATGTTATCATTGAGGGAAATGGGATGGAAAAGTTACACGAGAACTCTCTGTGTTGTTTTTGTAACTGCTTGAGACTCTAAACTTATTTCAAAAGAAATAGTTTTTTAAAAAAGACATGAACTTGTAGAATGGATAAAAGAAAAATAAGCCATCTATATGTTGTCTACAAGAGACTCACCTCAGATGTAAGGACACAACAAGGTTAAAAGTGAAAGGTTGAAAAGATATTCCACACAAATAGTAACAAAAATGAGTTTGACTAGTGATATTAACAGTTAACAATATAGATTTTAAATGCAAACCTGTTATAAGGGATGAAGAAGGTCATTATATATTAATAAAAGGGGCAATTCAGCAAGAAGAAATAACTATACTAAATATTTATGCACCTGTCTCAGTACCCCAAGATACGTGATGCACACACTGACAAAGTTGAAGGGAGAAATAGATGTCTCTACAATAATATTTGAAAACTTCAATACACCACTGTCATTATTGGATAGAACATCTGGACAGAGGATTAAAAAAGGAAAGGACAGCTTGAGTAATATGATAAATGAATTAGACCCAACTAATATATAGAGAGCATTGCACCTCAAAACAGCAGGATATACATTCTTTTCAAGTGTTCAAAGATTCTTCTCCATTATAGACCATATGTTGCATCACAAGACAAATCTCAATAAATTTAAAAAGATTGAAATTATACAAACCACTTTCTCTGATCATAAAGGAATGAAGCTAGAAATCAATAATGGATGGAAAAATGAAAATTCATAAATATTAGGAGATTAAACAACACACAAAGATAATCAGCGGGTCAAAGAAGAAATTGCAAGAGAATTCAGCAAATATCTTGAGCTGAAAAAAAATGAGAAAACTACATATCAAAACCTATCGGACTCGGCAAAGGCAGGGCTGAAAGGGAAATTTAAGGCCATCAATGCTTACATTAATAAAGAAATAAGAGATTAAATTGAAGACCTAATTGCACACCTGGAAGAATGAGAAAAAGATCAAACTAATCCCAAACTAAGCCAAAGAAAAGAAATAGTAAAAATCAGAGCAGAAATAAATGAAATCTAGAACAAAACAAAAGACAGAATGAACAAAACCAAAAGATGGTTCTTTGAGACCAATAAAATCAATAAACCCTTAACTAGAATGACAAAGGAAAAAAGAGAGAACATACAAATAAAATAAAAAATGAGAGGGGGAACATTACCACTGACCCTGCAGAAATAAAAGAGATCATAAGAGGATACTATGAACAACTGTATGCTAGAAACTAGAACATGTAGATGATATGGACAAATTCCTAGAAACACACGAACCACCTACACTGACCCTAGAAGAAATAGAAGACCTCAACAAAGCAATCACAAGTGAAGAGAATGAAATAGTCATCAAAACCAACCCAAAGTAGGTTTATGTCCAAAAGGCTTGAGTCTTTGGACTGTCCATGTGCCAGCTGGGTCCTGAGGCTCAACAGAGTTGCAAAACCTATTCTCCAGTTCATTGGACTCACACAGGACAACTAACAAGGAGGTGATAATGGACAACCACCTTACCAAGGAACCGAGAAAGCCTACAACTACAAGCAAGAGAGTCCCACCCATCAGCCATATGGAAGTGAAACCTCCTCTCAATTAGAGGTAGAATGGACATCACCATCCCACAACCCTCAGGATTGGGGAATGAACTGTTGACTAGAGTGGACTTACTAGTTTTCTACTATAGACTTATTGTGATTCTAGGAATGGAAGAACTTATATCATTGATGTGGAGGCAGTGGCCACTGGAGGTTCTGAGGTCAGGGAGAGAGAAAACAGGTGTAATACAGGGGCATTTTTTTGGGACCTGGGAATTGTCCTGAATGACATTGCAATGACAGATACAGGCCATTATATATCTTGCCATAACCTACAGAGTTTTGTGGGAGAGAGTGTAAACTACAATGTAAACTATAACCCATGCTTAGTGGCAATGCTCCAAAATGTGTTCATCAATTGCAATGAATGCACCACACTAATGAAGGATGTTGTTAATGGGGGCCAATGTGGGCAGTGTGGGGAACAGAGCATATAGGAATCTCCTATATTTTTCATGTAACATTTATGTAATCTAAATATCTTTTTTTTTTTTTTAATTTTTTAAACCACCCAAAAATGAAAAGACCATGACCATATGGCTTCACAGGGGAATTTGACCAATCATTTAAAGATGACCCAGTACCGATCTTCCTCAAGCTCTTCCAAAAAATTGAAGAGGAAAGAATGCTACCAAACTCATTCTATGAAGCCAACATCACCCTAAACCCAAAACCAGATAAAGATATTATACAAAAAAAAGTTAGACCAAAAACTCTAATGAATATAGTTGCAAACATCCTCAACAAAATACTTGCAAACTGAATCCAGATGCACATTAAAAGAATTATATACCACGATCAAGGGAGTTAATCCTGTATATGCAAGAATGATTCAACACAGTAAAATCAATTAGTGTAATAAACCATGCTGATAAATTGAAGAAGAAAAATCATAGGATCCTCTCTATTGATGCAGAAAAGGCATTTGACAAAATACACCACCCATTCTTGATTTAAAAAAACACTCTAAAAGTTAGGAATAGAAGGAAACTTTCTCAATATGGTAAAGTGCATATATGAAAAACCTACAGCTAGCATTGTACTCAACAGTGAAAAACTAAACACTTTCCTGCTGAGATCAGGAACAATACAAGGATGCACAGTGTCACTACTATTATTCAATATTGTGCTAGAAATTCTAGTTACAGTAATTATGCTAGATAAAGAAATAAAAGACACCCAAATAAGAAAGGAAGAAATAAAACTTTATTTGCTGATAACATGATCCTATATCTAGAAAATCTAGAGAAATCCACAAGATAGCTAATATCATTAATAGATGAGTTCAGCAAAGTGGTGAGATACAAGATTAATATGCAAAAATCAATATTGTTTCTATACTTAGGTGCAATCTTAGTAGGAAATCAGGAAAAAAATTCCATTTATAATAGCGACTAAAACATTCAAATATTTAGGAATAAACCTAACCAAGGTCATAAAGGACCTGCATTCATAAAACTATAAAACATTGCTAAAAGAAACCAATGAAGACTTAAATAAATGGAAGGACATTATGTGTTAATGGCTTGGAAGACTAAATATCGTTAAGAAGTGAATTCTACCAAAACAGATTTAAAGATTCAATGCAATACCAATAAAAATTCCAACAGCCTTTTTTGCTGAAATTGAAAAGCCAATAATCAAATTTATTTGGAAGTGTCAGAGGTCCTGAACAGCAAAAAAATAAAAAAGTCTTTGAAAAAGAATGGAGTTGGAGGACTCCCACTTACTGTCTTTAAAGCATATTATATAGCTAGAGTGGTAAAACAAACAAACAAACAAACAACAACAACAAAACCCAGCATGGTACTGGCATAAGGACCAACAGATTGACCAATGGAACCAAATCCTGAACTCTGAACATGAGCTTCACATCTACAGTCAAGTGATTTTTGACAAGTTTGTTAAGTCCACCCAGCTGGGCCAAAACAGTCTATTCAACAAATGGTGCTGGGAGAACTGAATAGCCATATCCAAAAAAAGGAATGAAGATCCCTATCTCACATCTTATACAAAAATTAACTCAAAATGGATCAAGGACCTAAATATAAAAATAATAACCATAGAACTCCTGGAATAAAATGTAGAAAAACATCTTCAAGATCTTGTGGTAGGTGGTAGTTTCTTAAACCTTACACTCAAAGCATGAGCAACAAAAGAAAAAAGAAATAAATGGACCTCCTCAAAATTCAACAGTTTTGAACCTCAAGGGACTTTGTCAAAAGGGTGAAAAGGCAGCCAAATAAATGGGAGAAAATATTTGGCAATCACATATCTGATCAGGGTTTAAAATCCATGATACATAAGGAGATCATACAATTCAACAATAAAAAGTCAAGCTATCTGATTTTAAAATGGGCAAAAGACTTGAAAAGACAACTGTTCAGAGAAGAAATACAAATGCTGAAGAAACACATGAATAAATTTTCAACATCTCTAGCGATTAGGGAAGTGCAAATAAAAATTATGAGATATCATTTCACACCTATTCGACTGGCCACTATTAAAAAGTCAGAAAACTATAAATGTTGGAGAGGATGTGGAGAGATGGAAATGCTTATTTATTCTTGGTGGGAATGTAGAGTGGTCCAGTCACTGTGGAGGACTGTTTGGCAGTTCCTAAGGAGGATGTATATAGACTTGCCATGAGACCCATCAATACCATTGCTAGGTATATTGCAGAAGAACTGAGAGCAGTGAAAGGAACAAACATCTGTACACCGGTGTTCATAGCAATGTTATTCATGATAGCCAAAAGTTGGAAACAACCCAGTTGTCTATCAACTGATGAATGGATAAACAAATTTTGAAGTATACACACGATGGAATATTATGCAGCAGTAAGAATAAATGAAGTTGTGATACCTATGACAACATGGATGAACCTGGAGGACATTATGTTGAGTGAAGCAAGCCAGATACTAAAGGACAAATACTGTATGATTGCACTATTATGAACTGATATATTATGTGAAAAATATATTATGTGAAATATGAATAAAGATAACATTGCATATATAAGACCATTTTTCTTTGAAGCTGAGCAAATGTAGGTTAATACTACAAACTGTTATTATCAGACAAAAATAACATTATACTAAGTGAAGGAGACCAGAGTACTACCTATTGTAAGATTCCATTTATATAAATGTAAATGTAAATCAATTTATAAAGATGAGATTAAATTAGTGGTTGTGTAGTGTCGAGGAAGGAATGCTAAGGGGTGTGGAGTCTTTCTTTTTGGAGTAATGACATATTCTAAAATTTTTGAGGTGATGAATGTACAACATTGTGATTATACTAAAAGCTACTGATTATACACTTTGGATAGATCATATGGTATGTGAATATATCTTTAAAAATGCTTAATAAAAAAAATAAGTAATTTTGCAAGAATAGCCAGAAATAGCAGCTATGTACAGCAAGGGAAACAGTGTGATTGAGAGGTGAGGAATTTTCTTGTTTGTTTGTCTGTTTTTTGTTTATTATTGAAATAATGAAAAACTTTTAATAGTAATTTAAGTGATGAATGCACAACAATGTGACTATACCAAATCCCATTGATTGTACCCTTTGTATGAATTGTATGCTTTATTAATATGTATCAATAAAATTGCTTTGTTTAAAAATATATAGAGGGGACAGGAAGGGCAAGATGGCAGCAAAGTAAGGAGCTCCAAGAGTCAGCTCATCCTACAGGACAGTTAGTAATCACCCAGAGCTATCTAAAGCACCTGTTTGGGGGCCCCAGGAGGCGAGAAGAGTATCCTGAAACATCCTTGAAAGAATGGAAGAAGGAGACTACCCATCTGCAGAGATTTCTGAGTAGTGTGCTCTACACGATGGAAATTGGTGCCCATACTCCACTGAATTTGCAAGATGCCTCAGGAGCTATTCCATGCTGAAATTGGAAACTCCATTTCCCAAAAATGGGGAATGAAGAGATGGTTGGCCACTAATTTCAGCTACTGATTAGTAAATTTGTCTGGCTAAAGTATAATCCTAAGAAGCTGGTGGCCACCATTTTAATTCCACCTCCGGCATGAAGGGAAGTGGGGCTGATTGAAAATCACAGTAAAAGTAGAGATCGGCTTCTTTCCACCAAGACTGGATTGCAGGCCTAGCCTAGGCTCCAGCCCCACCTTTGGCAGAGAGAAAGCTAGGGGGACCTTCACCAGAGTCTCTGGGTAACTGCAGGCTTTTTCTGCAGGCACAGCCAGAGTAGTCAGACACCTGGATCTCCATCCCTGCACCCCAATAAGAGAGAAGTTATGTTTCCTCAGGCTCTTTGGTAAATTGCAGGTGCATTCAGTGCACAAGAACTGGATTGTTGAGCAACTTTGATTCCATCTCCACCCCTCCACCCACATAGGATAGGAGGGGTCTGGTGTTTCTTCAACCTCTACTGAAAACTGCAGGTGATTTCAGCCCACACAGATTGGGTACTTGTGCACCTGTAATTCCTTCCCTGCCCCCCAAGAGGATAAGAGAGGAGCTGTATTTCCTCAGCTTCTCCCGGCAACTGCAGACACTTACAGTGCATACAAACTGGTTTGTTGAGCACCTTCCATTCCATCTCCACCTCTGTCCCCCCATAGGATTGGTGGTGAATTGTATTTCCTCAGCCTCTCAGGGCAACTGCAGACACATTTGACCTTCACAAACTTGACGGTTGGATGTCTGTGGATCCTCCCTCACCTCCAATAGGACAAGTGAGGGACTGTGTTTCTCCATCCTCTCTGGGTAACTGCAAGCACTTTTGGCTCAGAGACTGAAAAGTCAGACAACTGTAGCTCCATCCTCACCCCCAAGTATGATAGGAGGGGAACCGTGCTTCCTCAGCCAGCCTTTCTGGTCCATGGTAGGCACTTTCAGCCTGCACAGCCTGGACTGGTGGGTATCTGTGGAGCCATTCCCACACCCCAATAGGAAGGGAGGGTGCTGGTGTTTCCACAAGCTTTCTGGGTAATGGCAGAGACTTTCAGGCTACACAGATTGGACTGTTGGGCACTTATGGGTCCACCCCCACACCCTAATAGGATAGGAGGGGGCTAGTGTTTCCTCACCCTCTCCAGGGAATAGAAGGTACTCTCAGCCTACAGGGACTGAACTGTTAGATGCCTGTGGATCCACCCCCAGCACCCAATAGAATAGGAGGAAGATGGTGTTTCCTCAGCCTCTCTGGGTAGTGGTAGACAAGTTGAGCCTACACAGACTGAACTATTGGGCATCGATGGCTCCATTCGCACCCCCTAAAGGGCAGAAGGGACATTACTCCCTCAGCCTCTCAAGGCAACTGCAGGAACATTTGGCCCACACAGATTAGACTGTTGGGCACTCCAGAGGGTCTAACCCATCCCTGCCAGGGAGGGGTGCAGTGCTACATCAGTCTATCTGGGAAACTGCAGTCATTTTGGATCTTCATGGCACAGATTTCTGCCAAAACCTGCATATCCATGTCCACCCCAAGCAGGGAAGGAAGGGGCTTAAATCCTCATCACTCTTTATGGGAAATTACAGACAGTCTTGACCTTCACAACTTGGATTATTACACATAGCTGTAGCTCTGTCTCTACCCCTGGCAGAGCAGAAATGTGGAAGAAACTGCATCGGTTCTTGGGGAAATGCAGGCAGCTTCAGCCTCCACAGCTGACAACACCAACCACATCTTTGGCTCCTACTACACAACCACCTAGGGAGAAAAGACAAGAAAGCCCTAATCTAAAGAGAGAAAATACACCCAGAATAAATAAATCTAGTAAGCCAGATGCAAAGACATCAACAAAAAATTACAATCCATACCAAGAAACAAGAAGATATTTCCCAGTTAAAGGAATAAGAAAGGCCTCCAGATGACATAAAGGAGTTGAGAGGACTAATCATAGATGTTGAAACAAATCTCCTTAATAAATTCAATGAAATACATAAAGAGATTACGGATATTAAGAAGACATTGTGTGAGCACAAAGAAGAACTTGAAAGCATATATAGAAAAATAGCAGATCTTATGGGAATGAAAGGCAAAATAATTAAAATTAAAAATACACTGGAGGCATATAACAGCAAATTTCAGGAGGCAGAGGGAAGGATTGGTGAGTTTGAAGACATAGCCCCTGAAAGTGAACATACAAAAGAGATGAAGAAAAGAATGGGAAAAATTGAACAGGGTCTTACAGAACTAAATGATGGTAAGAGATGTGCAAACATAAATGTCATATGAGTACCAGAAGGAGAAGAGAAGAGAAAGGAGATTTCAGAAGGACTATTTGAAGAAATAATGGTAGAAAATTTCCCAACCCTATTTAAGGTCATAGATATCTGTGTTCAAGAAGCAAAATGGAGGGCAGCCAAGATGGCGTTAGTGTAGGAGGGCGCACACTGCAAGCTCCCAGAGCAAGGCGGATTGGGGACGGGGTCCTGCCCGGGGGTCTGTGCGGTGCACGCGTGGAGTGAGAGGCTTGGGACATCTATCTGCGTGGATCGGCGGCGTGGACCGAACAGTGGAGATTCGTGAGTTTTGAGGCTGCCGGTGGAGGTTGGCACAGGCGGCTGAGCCCCGCGGTTAGGGAAAAATAAAATAAAATGGCCATTTGGAGCCGCGGAAGGGAAGAAAAAGTTTTATTTTCTGGGGATCTGGCTGCCTGGCGCCCATTGGAACTTGTGTAAACAGAGCAAACGAGCTAATCAGCACCCAGTGAACCGGAGGGGGGATTTTGGTCGGGAAATGCAGCTGATTTCCCTAGCCACCCAGGGATAAGACACGGGCTGCTGCGGAGCCAGGAGGAAGGGACACTTCCCAAAAAAGGAAGGGTTCGGTTGGAAGACAGGGAAGGGTATTTTATATTTTTAGACAT
>JAKSZT010054565.1:6511587-6527372 GCA_026826555.1 Tolypeutes matacus | reverse complement strand
AGGCACTGAAGGATGAACAGTATATGACCTCACTGATCTGAACTGAGTAAAGTGAGCAGTCTCTGAGAACCATTGTCTGAAAGATAGGTTAACAAAGGAGAGTAAGAGAAGAGCAGGCTTTGAGCCATCACCCATATGGACATAATCTATGGTAAAGGGATAGAGTGTGGTAGCATGTTGGGGGATGGGGCAGATGAGTGGTGGTGTTCCTGGGTTAAGTGGTGCAGCACTGGAAGGTGGGTGGATTAGGAACGGGCGGTTCAAATCCCCAGGGCATGTAACTGTGAATATTGACATTCCATGGGTTGGGAGAGGGGGGTATCACGGGCCCTGGGGGTCTGCGGAGAAGGGAACAGTCAAGATCTAATGGGTTGTTTGGTGGTCATGGGGAAGGTTTTTCATTACCTTTCAGTAATGGACACAGGACATGGTAAATATCATCAAAATTATTTAACTGTATCATCTAAATTGTAAACTATACTGTAAATCACTGACAATGTTTAGTTGCTATATTTTGCTATCTGCATAACAGTTATAACAATGCTAACAACCAAAAAAAAAAAAGGAGGGGGAGTTAATATGGGGTGGGGAAGCGGGGGTGGTTTGGTATCTGGGAGTCTCAGGCACTCCGTGTGTGACTTTGCTGTGACCTAAAACTTCTTTGATAATTAAATGAAAAATTGGGAGACAATGGGGATTGAGAGGAGGAAGGTGTCATGGCACACCAGACATCCGATAACACAGTGATAAAGGGAAGGAAAAAAGGGAAAAAAGAAGAGAGAAAGGAAATAAAAATGAATATATATATATATATATATATTTTTTTTAAAGGCATTTCCTTTGCTTTTTTGCCCATTTTTTGAATGTCCCAATCCACTAATTATATTTTATTTTGTTTTGTTCTTTGTTTGATTATTTGTTTTTTTTTCCTTCTCTCTTTTTTTTTTTTTCCCCCTGAGTTTCCTTATGTTTGTCTCTTGCATGTAAGCTTATCACACTTGTTTCTTTTTCTTAGTAAGTGTATTTGATTATTTTATGGATTAAATGTTCATGGAGGATTTGGATCACAGAAGGGTTATAATGGGTACTGGGGGGATTATTGGGGGGAGGGTGTCTGGGGGGGTTTTCGTGGGGATTAGTTCAACCGAATATACATGAAAGATATACAAAATCATTAAAAGGATCGGGGGATGGGGCATGGTCACGATGGGTGGATAATCACACAATAAATGAGGGAATCTGAATTCCTAGCCTGGAGAGCTCTGCCACAATCTCCAAGGGAGCAGCAATAGTCCTCTGAGTGTAGGGGACAGTGCCTGTCAAAATAGGATGACCCACTGATGTTTTTTTTTTTTTTTTTTTAAATTAATTTATTTTTTTTATTGATGACTACCCTTGTGGTTCTTTGCTCTTGTAAATGAGACTTAGCCTGCAGTTGTGGGGTGCCTAAGGGTTGCCACCTGAGAGCCTCCTTGTTGCTCAAATGTGGCCTCTCTCTAAGCCAAACTCAGCATATGATTGCATTACCTTTCCCCCAACGTGGCACATGACTCCCGGGGATGAGCCTCCCTGGCAACGAGGGATTAATACCAAGTGCCAACTGGCAGCTTTGTGCAGTGGCAGTATCGTAGCCAATGAGGTTTATCCGAGGCACAATTATTGCTAATTGAAAACTTTTCCCAAGTGCCAACTGGCAACACAACTGGAAAAAGACCTTGAATAAAAGGGGGAAATGGTAAAGACAAATGAGTTCAAGTGGCTAAGAGACTTCAAAGAGAGTCGGGAGGTCATCCCAGAGGTAACTCTTACGCACAGCTCAGTAGGAGCTCATAGAACATCTAAGTGCCTATCACCCCACTCAGTGGGGTTCCTGAGAGCTCCGGAGACACCCTGGTCCTATATAAGGGGGGATAGCCCCAGAGACTGATGCCTTATCAGTGGGTTCTACTTTGGAATCTGTGCTCCTGAGAGTGACAGAATTAGACTCAAATAAGTCCTCCCTGCACATGGTTCACCAGTCCCTTCTATTCAAACCTACATGTGATGCTGGAGTTTCTTATGTATACTTCCAGAGACTGGAACCTCCCATCTACCTATGTGCCAGTTGTGCAGGAAATCTAGGTTGAACTGCAACTCCTACCCTACAGCTCAATGGACTCATCCAAGTCACCTGGTGAGGAGACAACGATGGGAAATGGCCATCCCAGGGAATGGAGAGGGCCTGCATCTGCAGGCAGGATCATCCCACCCACCATATCCATGGGATATAAGCCCTCTCTCACTTGGAGTTGGAGTGGACATCACCATCACAGTCGCCTCTGGATTGGGGGAAGAACTATGGACTAGAGTGGACTTGATGGTATTCTCTTGCTCACATATGGTGATTCTTGCAATGCAAGAAATTATAACAATGAGGTGGAGCCAGTGGCCACTTGACAGTTTTTGGGTAGGGAGGGGATGAGCAGTTGAAATACAGGGGCTTCTTTGGGAGTTGGAGGTTGTCCTGAGTACTGTTGTGGCAATGGATGTAGGCCATTTTAAAGCAGCACACACCACTCAGAACTGAGTGGGAGAGAGTGTGGTCTACAGTGTGAACTGTGGTCTATGGTTGGTGGCAAGACTCCAGGATGTGTAAGTTCATTGAGGTTGGTGGGCCACACTATGGGAGATGTTTGTGTTGGATGTGGTGGGAGGTGTGGGAGGTGGGCAACATGGGAATCCGAGTGGGTTCCGTATAATATTTTAGGTAATCTAAGCACCTCTTAAAATATATGTATATATATATATATAAAATAACATTTTTGTAAGCAAATACACATATATGCATATATATTTATATATCATTTTACAAATGTTTGTATGTATTGTGAGAATTTTGATTTTTACCCATAATAAAAAAAAAAAAAAAGTAAATGTAAATCTAATAGCAACTTTATAAATAAACCCAGTACTATTATTAACAACCCTAATCCTAATATTAACCTTAAGCCTAACTTTAGTGTGAATTCTAACAAACTGCCATGAAACTTTCTAAACCTAACTCTAACCCTAACACCTCTTGGACCTGAACTCTGACAATAACAGTAACAACACTAACCATTATTCTAAACTTTACCTTCACATTAATCTGAAGGCTTGAGAAAACCCAAAACTCAACCCAAGCACTAACCTTGGCAATACCATAAATGTAACCCTAAACCTAAACATAGCCATCAAACTCTCCCTAAGCAAACCCTTACCATGACACTAACTTAAACCTTACCTCTTACTCTAATCCTACCCATAACAACCTTAAATCTAAATTTAATGCTAACCATAAAAACAACCCTAAATTTAATCCTAACCCTAATAATAACTGTAACAACAAATCTTAGCCTAAACCTACCCATAACTTTAACCCTACCAAATACCATAAACTTAACCTAACTCTCCCCAACTTATTTAACCCTAATTCTCACACTAACCCTAACCTTAACCACAACGCTAAATCTAATGTTAACCTTAATCCTTAATTTACAGCAATCCAAACCTAACACAAAACCTAAAACAAATGTGACAGTTTGAAGCTATTTTATGAATCCAAAAATGAAAAAGATTATGTCTATAAATGAATCTATTCCTTGGGTGTGATATCTTTTGATTACATTCAATTCATTTGAGGGGTCTTTGATTAGATTACTTGATAAGACCGATTTAGGGTTTTTGATTGGACTATATCAAGAGTCATGATTCAAGTTGAGCCTCTGCCCTCTTGCTGTGTCTGATATAAGTGGAGACACAAATAGAGAGACATAGAGGAAAAGGAGCTCTGTAATTTTTTTTCCTTCAATGTGGGAGAGAACTAGAAAATTGCTTAAGCACAAAGCCCCTAAGAGGCTGGACCCATTGAGAAACTAAAGAGGAGAAGAGTCCAGCTATATGCCTTAGAGCCCATAACTAAACTCAGGAAGAAAGCCGAGCAGCTGAGACTGAGTGAGGAGGTCCAGTAAGAGACAAGCACTATGCCTGGTTGCCCACAGCTAAGCTCTAGGAGATGTTAGATTCTGGAAAGGAAAGTAGAGACCTTAGTAGAGATCAGTGGCTATCTTGATTTACTCATGTGCCAGGACCTTGAGAAAGCATCTCTGCTGATGTCTTGACTTTGACATTTCATGGTCTCAGAACTGTAAGCTTTTACCCCAAATAAATCCCCTTTATAAAAACATAATCTTAACAACACTAACTCTTACCAACAACCTCACTCTAACCCTAGCCCTAATACTAACTCTATATATAACCATAACTGTATCTCTAATCCAAAATCTAAACCCAAAACTTAACAGCTCCCCTACACTAATGGTAATCCTGACCCAAACACTAATCCTAACTCAAACAACACTAACCCTAACACTATCATGAATTCTTACCATATCCATAATAATCTCAGCTATAAAACTAAACTTAACCTTATCAACAAATATAACATCAAAATCTAAACCTACCTAGCCTTAAAATAGTTCTAACCCTTAACTAACTACAAAACTTAACACTAACCCAAAAACTAACTCCAAACCTAATAACCTTACCCCTATTCTTAAACTTAAAAGATACCGATTCTTATGGATGAACCTAATATTAATGTAACACTAACCCTAATCCTAACAACCTTAATGGTAACCCAAGCTTAAAGCAAATAACAATGCTAACTCTAAATTTACTCCTAGCCATAATCCCCAAAATCCAACTCTACCCTAATCCTAAAAACAATCTTTACTCTAACCCCAACCATAGAATAAGCTAACTCTAATCCTAAAAACACTCTAACATTAATCCTAAATCTAGCCTTAAATATCAAAACTAACTCTAACACTAACCTTACCCTAATGCTAACATGAATCCTAAATCTAAACCTAACCATAATCCTATACTGAGCAATAATATGAACCTTTCACTTAATCTTGCAATAATATTAAACCTATCCTAACCCTATACCAAATCCTAAAATCAATCACAACCTTCCCCTAACAAAACCCTTAAATTTAACCCTAACCATAATCCTTGAAACAACCCTTTCCCTAAACCTAACTCTATCTTTAATGCTACCATAATCTAATCCTAACAACAACCTTATCATAACCTTAACCATAACCTGAAACACAATCATAACCCTAACCAAAACCCTAAACCCTAAATCATAAAAACAATCCTAACTATAACCCAAACCCTAAATGGAAAAAAAGACTAACCTAATCCTCAGCCTAATCCTGAAAACAAATATGAACCTAACTCTAATGTTACAAGCAACCCTAACCCTAAACATAACCTTAACTCTAACCTTGAAAATAACCATAATCTAACAGTAACCCAAAAATCAACCTTATCCCTAACTCTAAACATAAACCAAACCTAGAACCTAAGAATGATCCTAACCCTAAATATAATTCCAATCTCAACTACAAACCTATATCTAGAAGGAATCATGAAACCAGGCAAAACCATAACCCTAAATCAAAAACTATAAACAAAAATAACCCTAACTGCAACCCATACACTGAAAACAACACTAACACTAAAGCCAGCCTTAACCCTAACCTAAATCCTAAAAGCCATGCCAACCATCACCTTATCTAAAACCCTAAATCTATCTATCTCTAACCTTAACCTTAGCAACAAACCTAATACTAAACATATATCTATACCTAACCCTAACCCTAATCCTGACAGGAACATTATCCTAACCCTAACTTTAAAACTAAAAACAGCCATAATGCTTACCTTAACCCTAAACAGAATCCTAAAAACAACTCTAATCCTAACTCTAATCAAAACAGAAAAAAAGATGTACTATCTTTAACCATAACCCAAATCCTAACAACCCTAATTCTAAAATCAACCAAAAGCTAACTCTGAATTGGTGGTTTAAGAACTTCCAGGATGCTATTTCTCCACAAAATACTTTAACAACTATCAAAAATGGATAAAGCCATCTTAGAAACCCCAGAAACAATTAAAGGATTACAATAATTGAGCAAGTGTCAAACCAAGAAACACAGTTTTAAAAACAAGAGGAGAGAGTATCTGGTTGACCAAGATGGTAGTGTGATTTGCTGCAGGGCACCATTCTCCATCCCTCTGGAATTTTTGAGCAACTACCAAAAATTGACAGAGTGATCTTCCTGAAAACAGTTAAAGTGTTGCAGTAACTGGGCAAGTGCCAAGACAAGAAAAAAAAACAGCTTTAAAAAATGGCAAGAGAACCTTATGGAGTACATTGCTGGCATTGTGTGGAAACAGCCTAAGTTCTCATTGTGGGTCCTTGGGCCTGTTCCAGATGGAGCAGAGTAACCCCCATGCACATACTGCAGTGCTTGTATGTTAGTACCTATCTATCCAGTTGTAGTATAAAAGACTGAACCAGAAAACTTATCTCTAGCTCACTGTCTCAGATCCACCCTGTCAGCAGAAGCAGCTTGTGGAAAGCTAAAACAATTAAGTTGAAGTGGGCTGGGACAAAATATTACTGACTTTAAGTCATACAATAGACCACCTAAGAAAGGGAGAAAGTCTGTTTCATAGGGAGTAGAGGGGTCATTCAAATTTTTGTGCATGGGAGAATTCCTAAAGCAGTGAGCTAGCAGTAGCCAACGAAAAGACACAGGCTCAGTAAATATAGAGAGGACAATGGTCTTCATGTTTGACTTGGGTTGATTTTGATAGGAAGGGTAAACTCTCAAGAAGAGGACCAGCCAACAGAGAACCAATTTTCAAGGACGGTGAAAGGTGTTTTATGCATTGGTTTGTTTGTTTTTGTTAGTTCCTGACACTCAAAGAAATCTGTGTCATATTACTAGCTGGATACAAAATAAGGAATGGACAGCTCATGGACTAAATCACAGAGTTAACACTTTAAAATATACAAATGCACAGTGTGTAACAAAAGACTACAAGACAAATAAACAGGAAATGATGGTCCTTCCAAAAGGACAAGATAAAAATCCAGAAACCATCAAAAAGAAGATGAGACTTTGGACATAAAGAACAGAGATTTTTTTTAAAAAAGACTCTCAATATGCTCAAGAGATCAATGAAAACACAGGGAAAGAACTAATGGTTATCAGCAAAACAATGAATAAACAATATTAGAATCTCAATAAAGAGACAGAAATTTTAAAAAGAAATCACACAAGTACTGAATTTGAAGATGTTTTTTCATTGAAATGAAAAATTCCGTAGAGGGTTTCAATAGCAGATTGGAGCTGGCAAAAAAAAAGAATCAGTGAACTCAAAGACAAAACAATTGAAATCATTCAGACAGAAATGAAAGAAAACAGGAAAAAAGTGAACAAAGCCCAAAAGAGCTATGGGACTAATAAAGCATTATGGGAATCCCAGAAGGAGAAGAAAGAGAGAAAGGAACAGAAATCATATTCAAAGAAAAATGACAGGATAAAAAACTTCCCAAATTTAATAAAAGTTAAGAATATGCACATTCAAGAATCTGAATGTGTAAGATCCAAGATGATGGAGTACAGATGGTCAGGCTTCACTATTTGTTTAGAAACTGTGGGAAAGTAAACAGGCTTGCTGGGCATAAGGGAAGCCGGGGGGTCAGGTGGCAATAGGAGAGGGCAGCTGGTGAGGGAAGGGTCCCAAATGGGCACAGGGGAAAAGGGGAGCCACTCAGCCTGGAGAAGCCAGCCTGGAAAAGAAAGGAGCATACCAGCTGGCCCAGGAGGAGAGGAAAACTGTCTGGCTAGCCCTGGGGGAGGGACGGCCATGCAGTCAGCTCTGGGGGAGTTGGGAGTTGCTGAGGACCAATCCCACAGGTGGGTCAGTGCCCAATATGCTTAGAGTACGGGATAGCTAGGTGATATGCATGGAAAGCCAGAGGTGGTTTTTTTTGCTCTATTTTTAGTTCCTTTTTTCCCTCCTTCATACAGGTACTGACTGAGAGGCTGGCTCTGGGGCCATCGATTAGCAGGTACAAACAGCTGGAGAGGATAGACTAGTGAGGCTCTGGTGGCTTGAGAGGGAAGTATGTATTTGTTTTTTGTTCTCTGTTTTTTGTGGAATGATTAGTTGACCAAAACAGGCAGCCTGAGAGGATAAGGCTAGCTGGTCTTGGTGGCCATAGAAGGAGACCCAGATTTTTGTTTCCTTTAGTTTTGTTTTGTTTGTTGTTTTTTCTTCTTCTCTTCCTTATTTTCACTCCTTCCTCTGTTTTTCTTCTTTTCTATCACCTTTTCCCATTTCTCTTTCCTTTATCCCCTTTTCTCCCTTATTTTTTATTTATTACCATTATTATTTTATTCTCCTTTTCCCTATAATTTCTCTTTCCTTCCATTTTATTTTTTTCTTTCTTTTTTCTTTCTTTCTTTTTTGCCTTTTCTTTTCTTCTTTCTTTCTTTCCCTGTTTTGTCTTTATTTCTTCTCCTCTCACTTATCTGGCCTTTTATTTTATTTCCTTTTTTCCTGTTTCTTTTTGCACATATTCAAATTTTTATTTCTGTGTACTATTTTCCCTCTTATTACTTATTTTGTTTGTCTTTTTTGTTCTTTTCCTTCCTTTTTTTATTTTCCCCCTTTCTCTTTTTTCCTTTTCCTTTCTTTCCTTTTTGTGGAACTAATTCCTTTTCTGTTAAACATGGAAAACTACAAAGATACAGAATAAGTGGAACCAAGTGACAAAGAGGACTTTTGACACAAAACCAAACAAAAACCAACTGAATGAGCCCATCAATATAAACAGATGCTTAGACATAAGCAAAAATTTACAAGCCATACTAAGAAACAGGAAGCCATGGCCCAGTCTAATGAACAAATGAAAAAGTAGGAGGAGACACACAATGTGGAACAACTTATCAAGGATGTCCAAAAAATATGCTTAATCAACTCAATGAAATGAAGGGTGAGATAAAGAAAATAAAGAAGCACTGGGGGAACATACAGAAGAAACTAAAAACATACATAAAAAGATAACAGATCTTTTTGTAATGAAAGACACAGTGAAAGAAATTAAAAATACACTAAAAGTACATAATGGCAGATTTGAACAAGTAGAGGAAAGAATTAGCAACATCAAAGATAGGACATCCAAAATTGCACAGATAGTAGAATACATAGATTTTTAAAAGGGAAAAATTCAGCAAGGAGTTGGGAAACTGAAGGACAACACGAAACACACAAACATACACCTTATGGGCATCCCAGAGGGAAAAGAGAAGGAAAAGAGTGCAGTAAGAGTTTTTGAGGAAATAATGGCCAAAATTTTCCCAGTTCTTTTGGGGGACTTGGATATACATGTCCAGGAATTGCAGTGTTCTCCAAGCAAAATAAATCCTATCAGAGCTACATCACATACTTACCAGATTGTCACAAGCTCAGGACAAAGACAGAATCCTGAAAGCAGCAAGAGGAAAGAGATCCATCACATATACAGGAAACTTGATAAGATTAACTACTGATTTCTCATCTGAAACTATGAAGGCAAGAAGGCAGTGGTATGACATAGTTAAGGTGCTTAAGGGAAAAAAAACACTTCCAACCAAGAATTCTGTATCCAGTAAAATTGTCATTCAAAAATTAGTGAGTGTTCCATTGATGAAGAAAAGGTTTTTGACAAAATACAGCATCCTTTCTTGATAAAAGTACTTCAAAAGATAGGAATAAAAGGAAATTTTCTCAATATAGTAAAGTGTATTTATGAAAAACTTATAGCTAACATTGTACTCTATGGTGAAAGATTGAAAGCTGACGTCTGGAACAAGATAAGAATGTCCCATGTCAGGATTTTTATTCACTATTGTGCTAGAAGTTCTAGCTAGAGCAATTAGGCTAGATAAAGAAATGAAAGGCACCCAAATAGGAAAGGAAGAAGTAAAAAGTTTGCTATTCACTGATGATATGATCCTATAACTAGAAAATACTGAAAAATCCACAATAAAACTTCTAGAACTGATAGATGAGTTCAGCAATGTGGCAAGATACAAGAACAATACACAAAAATCAAGACCATTTCTATACAGTTACTTAAGAGGAAATGAGGGGAAATCCATTTATAATTGCAAATAAAATAATCAAATATTTAAGAATAACCTTAACTAAAGACTAAAAGATCTGTATTCAGAAAACTACAAAACATTGCTAAAGAAACCAAAACAGACTTAAATAAATGGAAGGACATTCCATGTACATGGACTGGAAGACTAAATATCATTAAGATGTCAATTATACCCAAACTTATTTACAGATTCAACACAATCCCAATAAAAATCCCAACAGCCCCTTTTTGCAGAAATGGAAAAGCCAATTATCACATTTATAAAGAAAGGTAAGGGGCCCAGATAACCAGAAATATGCTTAAAAAGAAGAACAAAGTCGGGAGACTCTCACTTCCTAACTTTAAAGCATATTACTTACCTACAGTGGTTAAAAACAGCATGGTACCAGCATAAAGACAGACACATTGACCAATGGAACTGAATTGAGAACTCAGATATAGAACTTCACATCTATGTTCAAGTTATTTTTGAAAATGCTTTCAAAGCCTCCCAGGGAGGCAAGAACAATCTATTCATCCAATAATGCTGAGAGAACTGGATATCCATATCAAAAAGAAAGAGGGCCCATATCACACACTTTATACAAAAGTTAACTCAAAAAATCAAGAGTCTATATATAAAAATGAAAATCATAAAACTCCAAGAAGAAAATGTAGGAAAATATCTTTAAGATCTTGTGGCAAGCAGTAGTTTTTTAAACCTTACACCCAAATCATGAGCAACAAAAGAAAAAATAGGTAAATGGGACCTCCTCAAAATTAAATACTTCTGTACCTCAAAGGACTTTGGCAAAATGGTGAAAAAGAAGTTGACCCAATGGGATAAAATATTTGGAAATTACATACCCAATAAGGGTTTAATATCCATGATATACAAAAAGATCGTACAATTCAACAATAAAAAGACAAAAATGGGTAGATGGATTTTCAATGATTTAGAATAAAAATTAGATCTGAAGCTCAGGACAAAAACCTCAGTGGTAAAATTGGAATATAATATCAGATTCTAAATTCTGTGTAATTTACTGCAAATCATATTGTGTGTTTTATGTGTACTTAAATAAATGTATTAAATACACATGTGCATGCATACACACATAAACAATAGGTCTAAGACTGACTAACTTGATTTAAAGTGGTTGAATCTGCATGGAAAATATGGTTCAAACATGGTTAGGAACTGAAATTTAGTTAAATTGAGAAAAGGACTTAATGTAACAGATTCTTTTAGCTAGAAATCCTAGTATTGAGCACTTGGGGGATGGGAGAGGGTGGGTTGGTGAGACAATCAGATCGGTAAATTGATTAAATGTTCCTAAACCTGCATTTGTCTACATGCAGCACCCTGTGCTACAGAAATAACTGTTCCTAGATTTTCATTGTAACTGAACTGTTCAGGTTGCCCAGAGTGAAAGAACATACCAAATTATGATAAATAAACGTTTCATTTGTTTTTAAAAATGGGCAAAATACTTGAATAAAGAAGTTTCCAAAGAAATATAGATGGTGAGAAAACATAAGAAAAAAATAATCAACATCACTAAGGATTAGGGAAATGAAAATCAAAACTAAAATGAGATGTTATTTCACACCTACTGGAATGGCCTTTATCAAAAAGTCAGAAAACTACAAGTGTTGGAGAAGATGTGTAGAGATATGAATGCTTACTCGCTGTTGGTGGGAATGTAGAATGGCATAGCCACTGTGGAGGTCTGTTTGGCAGTTCCTAAGGAAGTTGAATATAGACTTACCATGTGACCTGGCAATACAATTACCAGGTATATACCCAGAAGAACTGAGAGCAGAGACATGAACAGACATCTGCACACCGATGTTCATAACAGCATCATTCATTATTTTGCTATAAGAAAAACAAGAACTTAAGAAACCAATCACAAAAAATGAGATTGAATCAGTCATCAAAAATCTTCCAAAAAAGAAAAGTCCTGGAACAGATGGCTTCACAGGTGAATTCTATGAAGCATTTTGAAAAGAATTAGTACCAATCCTGTTTAAACTCTTCCAAAAAAATTGAAGAGAAGGGAAAATTACCCAGCACATTTTTTAAAGCCAATATCACCCTAATAACAAAGCCAGATAAATAATGAAAGGAAAATTACAGACCAATACTCTAATGAGCATAGATGCAAAAATTCTCAATAAAATACTTTCAAATCAAATTCAACACCTTATAAAAACAATTATACATCATAATCAAGTGGATGTTATCCTTGGTATGCAAGGGTGGTTCAACATAAGAAAATCAATTAACATAATACAGAACATTAACAAATTGAAGGGGAAAAAAACAGACGATGATCTCTATCCATGCAGAAAAGGCTTTTGACAAAATCCATCATATTTCTTGAAAAAAAATACTTTGAAACATAGGAAAAGGAGGAAAATTCCTCAATATGATAAAGGACATATTTTACAAACCCACAGCCAACATTATACTTAATGGGGAAATGGTGAAAACATTCCCTCTATGATTGGGAACAAGACAAGGATGTCCACTGTAATCACTGTTATTCAACATTGTGCTAGAAGTTCAAGATAAAGCAATTAGTCAAGAAAGAATAAATAAAAGGTATCCAAATGGGAAAAGAGGAAGTAAAACTCTCCCTATTCACAGATAACATGATCCTATATTTAGAAAATTCTGAAATGTTTATAACAAAGTTGTTTGAACTAATAAAAGAATTCAGCAAAATGGCAAGATATAAGATGAACACGTAAAAACCAATACTGCTTCTGTATACAAGTATTGAAAAATATGAGGAAAAAATAAAATAAAATAAAATAAAAATATGAGGGGGAAAATTCCATTTACAATAGCAACAAAATTATGGAGGAATCAATTTTACCAAAGAAGTACAGGACCTATATGTAGAAAACTACAAAACAATGCTAAAAGAAATCAATGAAGACCACAACAAATTGAAAGACATTCTATGCCCATGGATTGAAAGACTAAATATTGTAAAGATGGCAATCCTACCCAAAGAGATTTATAGATTCAATGTAATACCAATAAAAATTCCAACAGCTTACTTTATAGAAATAGAAAAGTCAATTACCAAATTCATTTGGAAGGGAAATTGCACCCATATAGCCAAATGCATTCTAAAAAGAAGAGCAATGTGGGAGGAATTTCACTGCCTGAACTTCAAACATATTACAAAGCTACAGTGGTCAAAACAGCATGGTACTGGAATAAAGATAGACATATCAATGAGTGGAATAGAATTGAGAGTCCATAACTAAACCCATATATGTAAGGCCCACTGGTTTTCAACAAACCTACCAAATCCATGTTACTGGGACAAAAATTCTTTTTCACAAAAAGTGCTGGGAAAACTGGATATCCATAACCAAAAGAATGAAAGAGGACCATTATCTCACTGCCTATACAAGAATCAACTAAAATGGCTCAAAGGCTTAAATACAATATATAAAAAACTATTAGAAGAAAATGTAGGGAAACATCTTAAAGATCTTGTGGTAGGTGGTAGATTCTTGGACATTACACCCAAAGCACAAGCAACAAAAGAAAAAGTAGATAAATGGGACCTCTTCAAAATTAAATACTTTTGTACCTCAAAAGATTTTTTTCAAAACGGTGAAAAGGCAGGTGATCCAATGGGAGAAAATATTTGAAAATCACATATCCAATAAGGTTTTAATATCCATGATATATAAAGAGATGCTACAACTCAACAATAAAAATAGATTTTAAAAATAGGCAAAAGACTTGAATAGGCAGTTGTCCAAAGAATAAATACAAATGGTGAAAAGACATAGGAAAAATGTTCAACATCACTAGGGATTAGGGAAGTGCAAACCAAAACTAAAATGAGATATCATTTCACACCTAGCAGAATGGCCACTATTAAAAAGTCAGGAAACTACAAGTGGAGAGGATGTGGAAAGATAAGAATATTTAACACTGTTGGTAGGAATGTAGAATGATGTAGCTACTGCGGAGGACTGTTTGGCAGTCCTTAAGAAGTTGAATATACATTTACCTTGTGACTCGGAAATACCACTACTGAATATACCCAGAAGAACTGAGAGCAGTGATACAGACATCTGCACACTAATGTTAATAGAGGCATTATTCATGATTGCCAAAAGATAGAGCAACCCAGGTATCCATCAAACAATGAATGGATAAACAAAATGTGGTGCACACAATAGAATATTATTCAGTTGTAGGAAGAAATGAAGTCAAGAAGCATATGAAAACATGGATGAATGTGGAGGATTTTATGTTGAAAGAAACAAACCAGACACAAAAGGACAAATACATTATTATAATGTTAATATGAATTAAATATATTGTGTAATCTCATGGATTTAATAATGTGAATATGGGTCACAAGAAAATAGAATGAGGTTAGGAAACAGAAAGCTGAGTGTTATCGTGTGCAGAACTGGTAAAAAAGAGGTTTGTTAATCTTTGGAAATGAATAAAAAATGTGAAAGCACAACATAATGTTTGTAACAAACAGTGCTATTACATGGCTATGAGTGTAATTGAAAGGGAAAGTCTAAGGTCATATATATTAATAAAAGGAAAGCTAAAAAATGTAACATGGAAATGTATAGCATAGTAAAACCTCATGTGAAATATGAATAGCAGTAATATTGCACATACAAGACTGTTTTTCTTTGAAACTGAACAACTGTATGTTAATGTAACAAGATGTTAATATCTGACAAGAACATTATGCTAAGTGAAAGAAAAATGACACAAAGTGCTACATATTGTATGGATTCATTTAAATCATATGTAAATATAAATCAATTTATAAAGATGAAATTAGATTGGTGGATATGCAATGCTTGGGAAGGATAGAGGGATTAAGATGTGATTGCTAAGGGGTGTGGAGTTTTTCTTTTCAGAGTAATGAAATTGTAAAATTTTTTTGGTTATAAATACACAAAATTGTGATTATACTAAAAGCCATTGATTATACACTTTGAATCAATTTTATGGTATATGAATATATCTCAATAAAACAGCTTTTTAAAAAAGATAAATAATAAAAAAACTAAGGGGAGAAATAAAAGCCCCTACAATCATAGTGAGGTCTTTGATACACCATTATCACAATTAGACATAAAATTTCTATGTAAAGAAACAGCTCTTGAATAATATGTTATAAAAACTAAATTAAAAGGACATGTACAGAATGTTACACGTGTATTAGTCAGCTAAATGGGTGCTGATGCAAACTACCAGAAATCAGTTGGTTTTTATAAAGGGTATTTATTTGGGGTAGAAACTTGTAGTTACAAGGCCCTAAAGAGTCCAACTCAAAGCTGTTACCATGTATTGGAGCAAGATGGCTGCCAACATTTGTAAGAGTTCAGGCTTCCTCTTCCTCTTAATGCTGCATGGTCCCAGATTCTTCCAATATCAGCTGTAGGCTGGGATAAGTCTTGTCTCTCTCCTGAGCTTCATTTCTCTCCAGGCTCAGTTGCTCTGCTCTTTTCACAAGGCCAGCTGTAAACTATCAGGCAAATGGCTCGTCTCTCTTCTTGGGAGCTCTGCCAAGTCTAATGCAGCCTTCTCTCTTTCCTCATATATCTGCTTCTCTGTGTGTTTACTTCCCAGGGTTCCAGCATTGAAATTCTAACTTTCTCCTCTGCCGTGCCATTTTCTCTGTGAGTCCCCACCTACCAATGTGGTGGGAACTCAATGTCCTACTGATGTGGCCTAATCAAAGCCTTAATCATT
>JAKSZT010054565.1:6476128-6511577 GCA_026826555.1 Tolypeutes matacus | reverse complement strand
ATAAACAATATCGAACTGTTACACTCCACCCTCTGAATTCCAAAAAGACATTACAATATTCAAAAAACAAACAAACAAACAAACAAAAAACCTTTAATCAGTACAATGCTAAATACAGAATCATATCACAATCAGTTTAAAGAAACACAGTTTGTCTTAAGGCAAAGTCCTGTCTGGCTGTACACCTCTGAAACTTACAAACCCATTTATCTGTTTCCAATACACAAATGGACTGACAAAGGATAAACATTTTCATTACAATAAGGAGAAATTGGGAGAGAAACATGAGTCATGGGTCCTTTACAGTTCAGTAAACCTGCAGGGCATACTCCATTCTACTTCTAAGTCTGAGAGTCATTCTTAAGATGATAGTCCCTTCTCCCTGGGACTTCATGAGGACTCACCCTTTCCACAGGTTTGTCCAACAGCCATTTTCTTGGTTCCAAGCATATGGGTGTTGACCAAGCTCCAGACCTCACCCTCCAAGAACATTGGGGTGATTGCCACATTTTAAGCAATCTTTGGGTTAAAGTTTTAACCCCCCCTAGTGCAGTGAAATGAAGACAGAATTCTCCCTAACAGTTGGCATAGAGGCCCAACCTTGTCAGAGCAATGAGTTGGTGACTTGGCCTTCCCTAATCCATGGGTGACAGGACCACTCCCTAAGACCTATGGGGTGGTAACCTCAACCTCCCTAATCCCTGGGGAATGTGCTCCATCCTCTCTGTACACTGGGGCAACAAAGTCTCCCTGCCTTCTAAAAGAAGAAAGAGCTAAAATCAAAGATCTAATTGCACACTTGTAGGAACTAGGAAAAAAAAAACCTAATACCAAAGAAAGTACAAGGAAGTAAATAGCAAAGATTACAGCAGAATTAAATGAAATTGAGAATTCAAAAATTTAGAAAGAATTAACAAAACCAAAAGATTGTTCCTTGAGAAGATTTATAAAATTGACCAAGCCTTAGCTAGAATAACAAAGAGAAATGCAAATAAATAAAATCAGAAAATAGAGAGGGGATATCACTACTGATCCCACAGAAATAGGGAGTATCATAAGAGGTTACTCTGAAAAATTGTATGCCAACAACATGGACAATATAGATGAAAAAGGTAAGTTTCTAGGAACACACAAGCAACCTATATTGACCAAAAAAAAAAAAAAAGAAAGAAATGGAAGAACTCGACTGACCAATCACAAGTCATGAGATTGAGCAAGTCATCATTTGTAACAAAGGCACACTAATGAAGGATGTTGTTAATGGGGGAAAGTGTGGGAGGAGGAGGTGGTGGAGTATATGAGAATCCCCTGTATTTTTATGTAATATTTATGTACTCTAAAGCTCCCTTAAAAATAAAGAAATAAAACTAAGAATCAAAACAAAACAAAAGAAACAAAAAAAATCCTCCCAACCAAGAAAAGGATCTCTGGAAAGAACTGACACCAATCCTGCTCAAACAGTTCCAAAATGTAGACATGGAGGGAAAATTGCCTAACTTCTTCTCTGATGCCAACATCAGCCTAATACCAAGGCAACATAGAAATGCAATGAGAAAAGAAAACTACAGACCAATCCCTCTAATGAACTTAGACGCAAAAATCTTCAAAAATATACTTCCTAATCAAATCCAAAAACACATCAATCAAATTATACACTGTGATCAAGTGGGTTTTATCCCAGGTATGCAAGGATGTTTCAACATAAGAAAATTAATGTAATATATCACATTAACAGATCAAAAGAAAAAATTCATATGATCATTTCTATTGATGCAGAAAAAGCACTCGACAAGATACAGCATCCTTTCTTGATAAAACACAATTTAAAAAACAGGAAAAGAAAGAAAATTCCTCAAAATGATAAGGAAAACCCACAGCTAACATACTCAATTGTGAAATTCTAAAGGCTTTCCGTCTAAGATCTAAAACAAGATGAAGATGCCCACTGTCACTGCTCTTACTTAACATCGTGTTAGTAGTACTTGCTCAAGCACTTAGGCAAGAAAAAGAAATAAAAGGCATACCAATTAAGTAAAAATTTCACTATTTGCTGATGACATGATCCTATACATATAAAGCTCTGAAAATCTACAACAAAGCTTCTAGAGCTGGTAAATGAGTTCAGTAAATTGGAAGGATATAAAATCAATATGCAAAAATTAGTAGAATTTCTGTATATTAATAATGAGCAATCTGAGGAGGAAATCAAGAAATTTTATTTACAATAGCAACTAAAAGAAACAAATATCTAGGAATAAACTTAACTAAAGAGTAAAGGACTTGTAGGCAGAAAATGACACAACATTGTTAAAGGAAATCAGAATACATAAATAAAGGAATGATATTCCATGCCCATGGATTGGAAGAATAACATCATTAAGATGTCTGTCCTATGCAACTTGATTTATAGATTTAATGCAATCCCAATAAAAATTACAACAGCATATCTTAATGAACTGTAAAACCAATTATGAAATTTATTTGGAAGAGCAAGGCCTCAAAAAGTAAAAAAACATATTGTAAACAAAAACCAAAATTGGAGGAATCACACTACCTGACTTTAAAGCATACTACAAAGCTACAGTGGTCAAAACTGCATGGTATTGGCACGAGCATAGACATACTGACCAATGGAACTGAATTGAGAGTTCTAATATAGATCCTTGCATATATGGTCAACTGATATTTGACAAGTCCACCAAGCCCACTCAACCAGGATAGAGTGGCCTGTTCAACAAATGGTGCTTGGAGAACTGGATATCCATAACCAAAAGAATAAGATAGGATCACCATCTTATATCCTATACAAAAAATAACTCAAGATAGATTAAAGACCAAAATATAAGAGCCAAGATCATAAAGCTCCTAGAAGATAATGTAAGAAAGAGCCTATGAAATCTTGTAGTATGAAATGGTTTCATAAACATATTCCCCAAGTGAAAGCAATTAAAGAAAAGATAGATAAATGGGACCTCCTCAAAATTAAAAACTTTTGCACTTCAAAAGAGTTCATCTAGGTAGTGGAAAGGCAGCCTGCTCAATGGGAGAAAATATTTGGAGCCACTTGTATTATTCAGTCATAGGGGTCCTCTTGTAAAGTACCAGAAATCTGTTGGTTTTTATAAAGGGTATTTATTTGGAATAGAAGCTTATATTTACAAGGCCTTAAAGAGTCCAACTCAAGGTTACTTCCTCACCAAACTCTGTTGCCATGTGTTGAAGCAAGGTGGAGGGCAATGTCTGTGAGGGTTCAACCTTCCTTTCTTTCTTAATGTTCCACTGGCCCAGCTTCTTCTGATCTCAGCGGTAGGCTAGGGGGTTCATTTCTTTCTGGGTTAAGCTGCTCTGTTCTCTTCACAAGATCAGCAGTAAACTATCAGGCAAATGGCTCATCTCTCTTCCAAGGGCCACAGAATCCTCTTTTGTGTTTATGGAGCTCCCTTCCTCTGTATATCTTCTGTGTCCTTGAGTGAATATCCATTTATATTGACTACCAAGGGGGCAGAGATTGTTACACTCTGCAGACATAATCAAATAAGAGTCCTAATCTTAACATAATTTAACCAAAGACATCTCAACTGAATCTAATATAATCAAAGGGTATCATGCCCAGAGGAAGAGACAGTTTACAAACATATCTCTTTCTGGAATTCATAAATAATCTCAAACTGCCACACAACTTATCTGATAAGGGGCTAATATCCAACACATATAAAGACATCTTACATCTTGATAATAAAAAGACAAACAACCCATTTAAATAATTAGCAAGAGATTTGAATAGACAATTTTCCAAAGAGTAAATACAAATGGGTAAAAAGCACATGAAAAGATGCTCAACATCACTAACTGTGGCAGTTTGATATTTTTTATGAATCCCCAAAAAGAAAAAAGATTATGATTGTAAACTAGTCTCTTTCTCTGGGTTTGATACCTTCGAATGCATTAGATTCAGCTGACATGTCTTGATTAGATTACCTGTTAAGATTAGGGCTTTGATTTGACCAAACCAGTAGTTGTATGACTCAGGGTTGAGTTCCCACCCCCTTAGAGGGCTGATATAAATAGACACTCACTCAAAAAGACACCCAGAAGAAGATACACAGGAAGAGAGAGAACTCCATAGAATGGAATAAGACAGAACTTGGTCATCTGCCATGTGACAAAAAGGAGAAAGCTGAAACAGCTAAAGCCCTGGGAAGAGAGATGAACCCTATGCCAGCCTACAGTTGAGATCAGAAGAAGCTGAGCCCATGGAGACTTAAGAGGAAGAATGAAGGAGAGATCAGACAGAGATTGCACACCAACTTGCTTCAACACATGGCAATAGAATTTGGGAGAAAGCAGCCTTGAGTTGGACTCTTTAGGGCCTTGTTACTGTAAGCTTTTATCCCAAATAAATACCCTTTATAAAGGCCAACATAATTCTGTACTTTGCATAAGCACCCCTTTGGCTGACTAATACACTAGCTATTAGGGAAAAGCAAATCAAAACTACAATGAGGGGAGCAGATGTGGCTCAAGTGGTTGGGTGTCCATCTGCCATATGGAGGGATCCAGTTTTGATCCTTGAGAACTTCAGGTAAAAAAAAAAAAAATAGAAGGTAAGCAGGCAAGCCACAGGCACAAAAGCTACTGGCCCACGTGCACACATGGTAAGCCAGGCCTTGCTGAGCCATACAGCAATATGATGACACAGCAAAAGAGAGACACAGGGGAGAGTCAAGGTGAGAAGCACCAGAAACCAGGAACTGAGGTGGTGCAAGTGACAGGGTGCCTCTCTCCCAGATCAGAGGTCCCTAGGATCAAATCTTGGTGAAGACTGGAGGAAAAAAATGAGAAGAGAAGGCAGGAAACAGACAAAGAAGATCACCCAGCAAGTGAACACAAACAATAAGTGGTGGGAGGGGTGGGACTCATTTAACTGTACAACAACAACAACAACAACAAACAACAACACTACAATGAGATATCATCTTATACTGTTGGCTATTAAAAAAACAGAACTACAAGTGTTGGGAAGGATGTGGAGGAAATGAAACACTCATCCACCATATGCTAGAATGTAGAATGGTACAGCCATTATGGAAGATGGTTGGGTGGTTCTTCAGGAAGTTAACTTTAGAACTGCCATATGATCCAACAATTCCACTGCTGAGTATATACCCAAAAGAATTGAAAACAGGGACCCAAACAAATAAATGCACACCAATGTTCATAGCAGCATTATTCAATATTGCCAAAAGTTGGATGCAACCCAAGTGGATAAGCAAAATGTGGTACACACATGCAATGGAATATTACTCAGCTGTAAGAAGAAATTATATATTGACACACAGGACGACATGAATGAATCTTGAAGACTTTATGTTGAGTGAAGTAAGCCAGTCACCAAAAGGACAAATGTTACATGACTTCACTGATATTACCTAATCAAATTAAGCAGACTCACAGAGCTAGAGTCTGGAAGATAGGTTATCAGGAGACAAAAAAGGAGTAGAGTGTGGTGAGCCTATGGTCAATATGGGCAGGACCTATGACAAGGCAAAATGAGGTAGTTTGCCAGTGAATGGGGGTGATAGTGGTACAGGGATGTGAGTGGGGTCGATGGAGCTGAGGGTGAGCAGCATTGGGGGGTGTTGTATTGGACTATCCATGGAACTGGGGGGATGGCTGGAGGAAGTAACAGGTGAACTCTGGGAATTTGTAGGTCTGTGGTTGAAACTAAAAATGGTGGGAGGGGGATGGATGTGGCTCAAATGGTTGGGCGTCCGTCTGCCATATGGAGGGACCTGGGTTCGATCCCTGGGACCTCCCAGTAAAATTAAAAAATATACATATAGAAGGCGCATGGGCTGCCAGGCTCTGTGTGCCACTGAGCCGTCGGACCCGGGACCCGGGAGCCGTGCAGCAGGATGATGATGTAACAGGAGAGAGACAAGACAAGATGCTCCGAAAGCTCCAGAAGCCAGGAGCAGAGGTGGTGCAGGTGGCAGAACACCTCTCTCCTGCATCAGAGGTCTCCAGGATCGAATCCTGGTGAAGACTGGAGGAGGAGGATGAGAAGAGATGGCAGGAAACAGAGACGGAGAATTGCCCAGCAAATGGACACAAAACAGCAAATAGGAAGGGGGCGGTTTTAAGTGGATAAAGTAAATAAATAAATCTTTAAAAAAAAATGGTGGGAATTTTTTTTTTTTTTTTTGCAAATATGGTAGGGGAGGGTCAGTGGTACAGGGATCATGGAGGGATATTTAGGAAACGGTTTACCTGGAGCATGATTCTATGAATATGAATGTGTTCATCTTGTCACATTGTGTTATCTCAGTGAGTGGAGACCCACACTATAAACAAGAAGATATTAAACTCCCATTCTGGGGAGTCCTGCTGTGTTCTCAAATATAGAGAGGCAAGAATCTCTCGAGTACATAAGCATTGCCTAATAAAAGAAAACAGACCAGTATGTCAAGCCCTAAATATTAATGCATGTAACTAAGAAACTTATTCTTCAAAAATTGAAACTTAATGGTTATCATAGGTTCCATGGGGAGGGTGAGGGAAGAATAGGTTGAACATAGGACATATTTAGGGCATTGGAATTGTTCTGCATGGCTTTGTAATGATGGACACAGGCCATTATACATTATGTCAAAACCTATACAAGTGTTCGGTGAAAGGGGACTACCGTAATGTAAACCATTGACCGTGATTTGTAGCAATGTTTCATTATTTTTCCATCAATTATAACATGTACCATATTCATATAAAATGTAACTAATACAGGAAAATGTGAGAGGGTGAAGGTGTGGGGTATATGGGAATCCCTGATATTTTCAGTGACATTTCTGTAACCTAAGACTTCTTTGAGAATAATGTGGAAAAAAAATAAGACACTGGGGGAACTTAAAGAAGAAATTGTCAATATACATGAAAGACAACAGATCTTATGGTGATGAAAGGACAATGCAAAAAATTTTTTTTTGGATTACAGAAAAGTTACAGCCTTGGCAGGGGAAGATCACTGATGTAGGGTGTCAGCGGTGGGAGGATGGCTGAGGGAGGATGCACCTGGGATATGCCTCTATGGAATATGAATGTGTTCTTACGGTCATTGGGTGTTAGTTAGAGGGTGGTGATCTGCAAGATAATCAACAAAATATTAAATTTCCATCCTGGGGAGTCCTGCAACATTCTCTAATAGAGTGGCAAAAATCTCTAGAGTACATAGGCAGTACCTTGAGAAAAGCAACAGACCAATATATCAGGCCCTTAATATTAGTGCTTGTACTTATGAACTTTATTCTTATAAAATTGTAACTTAGCCAAGTCATATATATTGCCTAAGAGTTACCTTCTGAAAACCTCCTTCTTACTCAAATGTTGCCTTTTTCTAAGAGAAACTCAGCATATAAACTCACTGCCTTCCGTCCAGGAAGGCACATGACTTCAGGGGATAGACTTCCCTTGCACCAAGGGATTATTATCAAGCATCAACTAGTGATGCATTTGGAAAAAGACCTCGATCAAAATGGGGAAATATTCAATACAAATGAGATTTTATGACTACGAGATTTCAATGTGAGTCAGGAAGTCATTCCAGAGGTTATGCTTATGCACGTTTCATGAGGATTTCACTGAGTGTCACAGTAAACAATGCCTCAAGCAGGGGTGATCTGGAGGGCTCTAGAAACATCTGGACACTATAGACAGGGCAGACAACCCCAGGAAATAGGAACCCCATCAGTGGACCTTACCTTGGAATATATGATAACCTATCTCCCCAATGTAACAGAGTTAGACACATTTATAATTTTCTTACATATGATTCTTCTGCCCCTTTTATTTGAACCTATAATTAGTACTATACCCATTAAATATATGTCCCAAAGACTTAAATCTGCAGTCTGTTCTTCTGTCAGTTGAGCCCTGAATCTCAGCAGAGTTGCATCCAACACCTACTCTCCAGTTTAATGGAGTCACCCAGGACAACTAACAGAAGGATGATGATAGATAATGCTCAAAAAGCAGAGGGTATCCACAACTGCAAGCAAGACAGTTCTAGCCATATGCCCCATGGGATCTAAGTGTCCTCTCAATTGGAAGCAGAGTGGGCATCATCATCTCAAATCCACAAAACTGAAGAATGAACAAACATATGGGTAGAATGCCACTATAGACCAAAGTAGATTTATTATTCTAGTAACAAAAATTCTAAACCTAAACCTAGCCCTAACCCTAAACCTAACAACATCTTAAAACCTAACACTAACTCCAATTCTAAATAAAATCCTAACTTTATCCCTAATCCTAACCCAAACCTAAACTTAACAGAAACACTCATCCTAAAACTTATACTAACCCTAACTCTATAAAGAACACTAACGGTCAAGGAACTATAACTTAACCCTACAGCAAACCCTAAAACCACCTTAACTGTATAGTATCTCTACTATTAAGGCTAAAAAACAGCCCTAAACATAACACTAACCCTAGCCCAACAACAACAACCCTAATCCTAACCTTAACAAAAAACCTAACCTGAACTCTAACACTAATCCCAAACCTAACCCTAAAACTAACAATAAACCAAACTCTAAAACAATCCTAATCATAACCCTAACCCTAATCCAAACTCAGTCAACAAAATTAATCTGAAAATTAGCCCTAACCCTAATCCTAAAAACAATCTTACCTTAACTCTAACCTTAAACCTAAACACAACATTAAACATAGCCCTACTTTTAACACTTACCCTAAACCTGACTAGAACCACAAATACAATACTAGCCTATATCCTAACCCTAACTCTAATCCTAAAAACAACACAATAAATAAATTTGTCTTTATCAAAAACACTAATTGCAACCCTAACAATAACCCTAATCCCAACAAAAACCCTAACTTAATTCTGAACCTAAATCAAACCCTAACTTTAAATTTAAAAATAAATGTTAACCAAATAGTAAACTAAACCCCAATTCTACCAAACCCTAATCTGAACCCTAACACCAAACCTAATAATAACACTGATGTTAATTGAATATTATACATAACCCATAAAAACACTCTAAAACAACCCTATCCCAAACCCTAATCCTGAGAAACACCTGAAACCTAAAACCAACCATAAATCTAACCCTAAATGTAAATTTGTCACTAACAGTAAATCCAACCTAAACCCTATCCTTAAACCTAACTCTACATCTAACCCTAACCCGAAAGCCTAAATATATCTTAACCCTAAAACCAACCTAACCCTAAAGCAACCCTAAAACTAACAATAACCAAAACCTTAACTGTAATTTTAACTCTCTTAATTAACCCTTATTCTAACTTCAGTAACATCTTTAACTCTAAACATAACCCTGACAACACAATAAAGTAAACCCTAACCCTTATATTAAACATAAACCAAACACTAACCCTATGCTAACACTAAACCTAATATCAACCCTACCTAAGGTAACATAAGCATAAGCATAACAACAAACCTAACCCTAATCAAATCCCTGAAAATACCCCTAACCTTAACCAAAACCCTAAAATCAAACCTAACCCTAAAAAACCCAAAACCAACTCTACACCTGACACCATCAGCAGAGAGGGAATAGATGCCTGACCAGAAAAAAAAAAAAAAAAAAAAGGAGACCCTTAATGTATCCTTTTTAGGAGGTAACAGGGATTGAACCCAGGACCTTGTACATGGGAAGCAGACATTCAACCACTGAGCTCCATCCACTCTCCCAAAATATCTTTTAAGTTGTGGCTTATGAGCTCTGTCTTTTAGGAAGTATTCTTTAACTTTTCCCCCTTGGAGAGCCTGGCTTGGTCAGTGAAGGTTGCCTTTTTTGCCAAGCAAAGATACAATCAAATGTCCTAGTAACTTGAGTGCTGATCTTTTAGGCATGTCTTTCAGAGAAGGAGGAGGAGGTTAAGTAATGAATTTGACTGCATGAAGGAGTAGTATGGGGCGATTTTATACAAAACATAATTTTGAATGTCTATCCTGTGCCAGGAACTGCGCTAGGGGCTTGAAATCCAGTGGCCAATCATACCCACACTGCTTTTTCATAGAGTCCATATCTAGTTTCATGGACAGAGAATGATACAGTTACGGACTGGCACTCAATCAATTGTGAGTAAATAAATCACAGCTAAGCATGTAAGTTTAGATCTGGGAAAAGCAATAAAGTCTGTAATGAAAGAAGGAAGACAAACTTTCACTGTTATCAGAGCCCTCACAAAGGTTCTGCTCATAAACTGGTTTTGAACAGGTTGGCTCATACCCCTCTGTAACTTCACTTAGCTACAGAAATAAAGATGGTGCTCCAGACCCACTGTGATCCACCATTAATCTCCAATCCAGACTGAGGTTCTTCTGCATCACTGACGCCATTCCATCTGTCTGGAATTAGCCTCTTGACCTGTCATAAACTCTACTAACTTTTCAAGACTTAGATCTAAGAAGCCCCAGTCCTTGGAGCAAAAAGCCATTGCTTCATGCTTCTCTACTTCTATGATCTTTTGCTCATACTGCCACTGTCACAGAATTTACTATTGCTTGAATTGTTGTGGACTCTGCTTATTTGCCTCTCTTCTCAGATTGTGAGCCACCTAAGGGCAGAGGCTGGCCTCACATAACCCTGGTCAAGACAGTAAGCATACAGAGAAGCTTTCATGAAATCCCTGCTGAGCTCCATTTGCTTATTTTCCTCTTGGACATCATTTCCTAATGTGGTAGGCCTAAATAATGAAGACACTGAGTGAGGCCATGGTTTCTTCCCAGAAAGGCTTCCTTATACTAAGTCTTTCTTAGGTATGGAAAAGTGTCTCACAGTTTTAATAGACATCCTATTAAATCAGCAGTAATTTGCAATTGGCTATTAGAGTACACACTAGTGCTACCTTCTTGCCACTCAAACTGTGACTCCACCATGGGCACCAACATGCTCGTTTTCAGAATCAGAGACCTGAGTTGTCACTCGTTTCAATCTTACACATTGTCACCAGTCATTATGTGGGGTAGGGGAGCAGAAGGAGGGGAAGGACCCTTTCCTTTTCCATAACAATCCTAATATTTTTGCAATATATGGAATTACTAATATAGCACTACCTCTGTATTTACTTTAAAATGTCCAAATTAGAGCCAGTTGATATATCCCCCAGAATCAAATTAAGCTATACATATTGTAGCAATAAATACTGAGACTCTAATTTGAAAAGACATCATTCTAGGTAATAGTCTTGGGAACCTGTTCTTATCATGTAGGGTCTAGGCCAAAGGGCTCTGAGATTCATTTCCTCGATTGCAGAGTTAAATACCTAGTGCACAGAAGAGAGAAGGGTGGCAGGGATTCATTCCCACTGTATTTGGCCTATTAAGGTTTTACTGCAGGAACTATTTACCTTTGACAACCAGAGAGTCTTCTGGAAACAAATTTCAAATGATTGATAATATTCAACAAAAAGAGCACGTTAAGAGACAGTGTCAGCAGGATGTGTATTCCCGCTTGCAGGAGTTTTATGGTTTCAACTTACATGCCAGGAATTACTGATTTGAAATGGTTTTCTATAGTCCTGCATTCAAAAGGAGTGGAGGAAATTGTGGGAACATGGCATCAGATTAGCCAAATAAGGCTCAGCTCTCACAAAAATAACAGAGAAAGAGCCAAAGGCTGCCAGAGGGACCTGTTTTGGGGGTCAGCAGACCCGGACAGTGCTTCACAACTCCCAGGAGGGTGAGGGACAGAGAGAGGAAGAAGCTGTAACAACAAACTGTAAGTTATTAAACCTGGCTGCTAGCAAGGGCTCCCCTCCTCAACCCTGGAGATATTCAGTGGTGGTAAAACCCCTGGATCATTTCAACTAACTGAAAGGAGAGCAGACATCTTCCTCCCTGCCAGCTGTTACATGGAAAAAGGGAGAAGGAGTCAGGGGTTTTTTCTTCAGTGAAATCAGGCAGTGGAGCCTGCTTTGAATCTCGGCACTGACCAGACAAAAACAAAGGAAAACTGAGAGAAATACACCTCCACAGAAAAGTGTGCCAGCAAACATCATCTGCTGGCTGGTCTGGAAATTACATGGAAAGAAACTACTTTTAGAGCACTCTTACCCCATTGCTGAGAGAAAGTCTGCACCTCATTAGTGAGTCCCTGGTACAATTTTGGTAACTTAAGGTGGACACTTTTAAACACTTGGGATAAGTTGAATGAAATATCAAAGAGCTGTGAAAAAATAATAATAGGCAAGAGAGAGAAATTGGCCATCAGAATAAATTCACCAACATATGAGATAGACAAAAAACCACAAGCCGTCTAAGAAACAGAAAGAGATGGCCCAGTCAAAGGAACAAACCAAATATCCTGAAGAGATTCAGGATTTAAGACTATCAGTGATAATCACACAACTCTTCTAAATCATTTTAAAGAATTGAAAGAAAGTATGACTAAAGAGATAAAAAGATATTAAGAAGACACTTAATATCAAAGAACAATTTGAAAGTCTGCAGAATAAAGTAACTGATCTATGGGAATGAAAAACACAATGGGTGAGATTAAAAATACCTTAGTAGGACTTTTTGGGACTTGGGGGTTGTCCTGAGTGCCGTTGTGGCGACAGATGTAGGCCATTTTAAATCAGCATATACCATTCAGAACTGTGTGGGAGAGAGTGTGGTCTACAATGTGAACTGTGGTCTATGCTTGGTGGCAAGGCCCCGGGATGTGTATATCCATTGAGGGTGACGAGCCACACGGACAAAGGATGTTTGTGTGGGGTTTTGTGGGAGGTGTGGGAGGTGGGGAACATGGGAATCCCTGTAATTTCTGTGTAATATTTAGGTAATCTAAGCACCTTTAAAATATATATATAAAGAAAATATCCAGCTTACCTTAATAACTAAAATATGTCATATGGGGAAGTTATAATTAAGTATGCAAATGATCTTGAGGCATATCAATGCTATTTCAGAGAATTATTCATTGGCAATATCAAAGAAATAAATCAAATATAATATACAAATAAAAAAAAAATACCTTAGTAAAAAAAACAACAACAAAAACCTTAGAGGCACATAAGAACAGATTTGAACTGCTTGAAGACAGAATTAGTGATTTTGAAGACAGAACATCTGAACTGGAAAATACAGGAGAACAGGAAGAGAAGAGAATGGAAAAAATGGAACAGGGTCTCAGGGAATTGAATGACAATGTGAAATGCAAAAAAAATATGTATTATCAGCATCCCAGAAGGAGAAGAAAATGGAAAAGGGGCAGAAAGAATATTTGAGGAAATAATGGCTGAAAACTTCCCTACTCTTATGAAAGACATAAATATCAATATTCAAGAAAGACAACATACCACAAACAGAATAAGCACAAACAGAACTACCCCAAGACACCTACTCTTCAGAATGACAAATATCAGAGATAAAGAGAAGATTTTGAAAGCAGCAAGAGAAAAAGAAAGCATCACATATGAGGGAAACATAAGATTAAGTGCCAATCTCTCATCGGAAACCATGGAGGAGAGAAGAAAGTGGTATGAGGAATTTAAGGTACTGAAAGAGAAATACTACCAGCCAAGAATTCTGTATCTGGCAAAGTTGTCCTTCAAAAATGAGGGTGAGTTCAAAGTCTTCACAGACAAACAAAAACTGATAGACTATGTTACCAAAAGACCAGAATTACAAGAGATACTAAAGGGATTGCTGCAACCTGAAAGGAAAAAACAAGGGTGAGAGACTTGGAGAAGAGTGTAGAAATGAAGAATATTAGAAAGGGTAAAAACACTATAGTATGATATGACAAGAGAAAGTCAAAGATCAAAATGGATGAAGTAAGTAATGCCTTTACAGTAATAACATTGAATGTTAATGGTTTGAACTTCCCAATCAAAAGACATAGACTGATAGAATGGATTAAAAAATATGAGCCATCTATATGTTATCTACAAGAGACTACCTCAGATGTAAGGACACAACCGGGTTAAAAGTGAAGGGTTGGAAAAAGATATTCCATGCAAATAATAAACAAAAAAGAGCTGGAGTAGCAATACTAATATTGGACAAAATAGATTTTAAGTGAAAAACTGTTATAAGGGATGCAGAAGGTCATTATATATTAGTAAAAGGGACAATCCAACAAGAAGAAATACCTATTCTAAATATTTATGCAGCTAACCTCAGTGTCCCAAAATATATGAGGCACACACTGGCAAAGCTGAAGGGAGAAATAGGTGTCTCTACAATAATAGTTGGAGACTTCAATACATCACTCTCAGTAGTGGACAGAACACCTGGACAGAGGATAAATAAAGAAACAGAGAATTTGAATAATATGATAAATGAACTATAGCTAACAGAAATCTTTAGAGTATTGTACCCCAAAACAGAAGGATATACATTCTTGTCAAGTGATCATGGATCCTTCTCCAAGATAGATCATATGCTGGGTCACAAGACAAGTCTCAATAAATTTAAAAAGATTGAAATTATACAAAACACTCTCTGATCATAAGAGAATGAAGCTGTAAATCAATAATGGTCAGAAAAAGCAAAAATTCATAAATATATGGAGATTAAACAACACAACCTTAAATAATCAGTTTGTTAAAAAAGAAATTGCAAAAGAATTCAGCAATATCTTGAGATGATTGAAAATGAGAAGACAACATATCAAAACCTATGGGAATGCGAATATTCTCACTGTCCTTATTTTGTGATAATAAGGGTAGGCTAAACATTTGCTATATTAGAAACCATGAATGTGTCCCCAGACCTAGTTTTTCTCCCTAGGTGTGGTTTTTTAGAATGCTGATTTATTATATAACCATGCATATGGGAAAAGACTGTAACTTTGGGTATATAGCAGGGGGACAGATGTGGCTCGGTTTGTTGGGCATCTGACTCCCATATGGAGGGACCTGGGTTCGACTCCCAGGACCTCCCAATAAAAATTTAAAAAAGAAAAATATAGAAGGTGCATGGGCCACAAGGCCCAGTGCGCGGGTTTGCCGCCAGGCCCCCCGAGTGGGTGAGCCACCAGGCCCTGCAAGTGGGTGAGCCACCAGATCTCGTGTGCATGTGCGCCACCAGGCCCCGCAAGCCACGCAGCAAGATGATGATGTAACAGGAGAGTGACACATGGGAGAACGAAGACGAGATGCACCAAAAAACCAGAAACTAAGGTGGCACAGGCCGTAGTAGGACTCCTCTCTCCCACATTGGAGATTCCGAGGATCAAATCCCAGTGAAGACAGGAAGAGAAGGATGAGAAGAGAGGGCAGGAAATGGACACAGAGAGTTGTCCAGTGAAAGGACACAGAAACAGCAAAAATGGGTGGTGGGGGGGAGTAAAAATGGATAAAAGCAAATAAATAAATAAATAAATAAATTCTTGATGTATAGGGGAAGAAGATTCAGACTATAGTTAGTAGTAATATTTTGATGATGCTCTTTCATGATTTGTTAACAAATGTTTCACAACAATGCAGGATGTTTGTGTGTGGGGGTGATGTATGGGAGCATGTATAATGCTATGCATGTTTGTTTTGTAAGATCACAATGTTTACTAAACACTTATAGTTTATGTATATTCATGTATGAATGATATACTTCAATAAATTGTTTTTTAAAAAAGTCTATGGGACACTGCAAAGGTAGTGCTAAGAGGGAATTTATAGTGCTCAATGATTACATTAAAAAAGAAGAAAGAGCTAAAACTGATTATCTAACTGCACACATGAAAGAACTAGAAAAAGAACAACAAACTAATCCCAAACTAAACTGAAGGAAAGAAATAGTAAAGATCAGAGCAGAAATAAATGAAATTGGGAACAAAAAACAATAGACAGAATCAACAAAACCAAAAGTTGGTTCTTTGAGAGGATCAATAAAATCAACAACCCTTAGCTAGACTGACAAAGAAAAAAGAGAGAAGATATAAATAAAATCAGAAATGAGAAAGGGGACATTACCAGTGACCCCGCAGAAATAAAAGATATCATAAAAGGAAACTATGAACAACTGTATGTCAAAAAAACAAGAAAATGTAGATGAGATGGACAAATTCCTGGAAACACATGAACCACCTACAATGACTTTAGAAGAAATGGAAGACCTCAACATACCAATCACAAGTGAAGAGATTGAAGCAGTCATCAAAAACCTCCCAATGATGAAAAGCCCAGAACCAGATGGCTTTACAGGTGAATTCTACCAATCATTCAAAGATGTACTAATACCAATCTTGTTCAAGCTCTTCCAAAAAATTGAAGACAAAAGAATGCTATCAAACTCATTCTATGTAGCCAACATCACCCTAATACCATAGCCAGATAAAGATACTACAAAAAAAGAAAATTACAGACAAATATATCTAATGAATACGATGCAAAAATCCTCAACAGAATACTTGCAAACAGAATCTAAAGGCACATTAAAAGAATCATACACCACAATCAAGTGGGTTTTATCCCAGGTATACAAAGGTGGTTCAGCATAAGAAAATCAATTAGTGTAATAAACCACATTGATATATTGAAGAAGAAAATCACATGATCCTCTCAACTGATGCAGAAAAGGCACTTGACAAAATACAGCAACATTTTTTATTAAAACATTCCAAAATATAGGAATAGAAGGAAGCTTTCTCAGTATGATAAAGTGCATATATGAAAAACCTAAAGCTAGCATTGTATTCAGTTGTAAAAGACTGAAAACTTTCCCACTGAGATCAGGAACAAGACAAGGATGTATACTGTCACCAAAGTTATTCAATATTGTGCTGGAAGTTCTAGCTAGAGCAATTGGGCTAGATAAAGAAATAAAAGGAACCCAAATAAGAAAGGAAGAAGTAAAACTGTCACTATTCACTTATGACATGATCTGATATCTAGAAAATCCTGAAAAATCCACAACAAAGCTACTAGATTTAATAGACAAATTCAGCAAAGTGGTGGGATACAAGGATAATATGCAAAAATCAATAGCATTTCTATAAACTAATGATGTGCAATCTTAGGAGGAAATCAGAAAAAAAAATCCATTTATAATAGAGACTAAAATAATCAAATACTTAGGAATAAATTTAACCAAGAACATAAAAGACCTGTATTCAGAAAACTACAAAACATTGCTAAAAGAAACTGAAGAAGACTTAAATAAATGGAAGGACATTCCATGTTCCTGGATTGGAAGACTAAATATTGTTAAGATGAAAATTCTACCTAAACTGATTTACAAATTCAACACAATCCCAACAAAAATCTCAGCAGCCTTTTTTGCAGAAAATGAAAAGCCAATAATCAAATTTATTTGGAAGGGTATGGGGCCCTGGATAGCAAAGAAGAAATGAAGTTGGAGGACTCTCACTTCCTGACTTTAAAGCATATTATTTAGATACAGTAGTAAAAACAGCATGGTACTGGCATAAGGACAGACAGATTGTCCAATGGAACCAAATTGAGAACTCAGAAATTGACTCTCACATCTACAGTCAAGTGATTTTTTATAACATATTTTTTATTTTTTTAAAGCGAATTTTGACAAGGCTGTAAAGCCCACCCAGCTAGGCCAGAACAGTCTATTCAACAAATGGTGCTGGGAGAACTGGATAACCATATCCAAAAGAAAGAAAGAAGACCCCTACCTCACAACTTATACAAAAATTAATTCAAAATGGACCAAGGATTTAAATATAAAAGCAAAAACCATAAAACTCCTAGAAATAAATGTAGGAAAAAATCTTCAAGATCTTGTGGTAGGTGGTAGTTTCTTAAACCTTATGCCCAAAGCAAGAGCAACAAAAGAAAAATAGATAAATGAGACCTACTCAAAATTCAACACTTTTGAACCTCAAAGGACATTGTCAAAAGGGTGAAAAGGCAGCTGACTAAATGGGAGAAAATATTTGGCAATCACATATCTGATCAGGGTTTAAAATCCATGATATATAAAGAGATCATACAACTCAACAATAAAAAGTCAAACTATCTGATTAAAAAATGGGCAAAAGAAAAGACAACTATCCAAAGAAGACATACAAGTGCTGAAGAAACACATGAATAAATCTTCAGCATCTCTAGTGGTTAGGGAAATGCAAATCAAAACTACAATGAGATATTATTTCACACCTATTAGACTGGCCGCTATTAAAAAGATGGAAAACTGTAAATGTTGGAGAGGATGTGGATAGTTAGGAACACTTATTCACTGTTAGTGGGAATGTAGAATGGTACAGCCACTGTTGAGGACTGCTTGGCAGTTCCTAAGGAAGTTGAGTATAGACTTTCCAGGTGACCTGGCAATACCATTGCAAGACATATACCCAGAAGAACTGAGAGCAGTGACATGAAAAGATATCTGCACAACTATGTCCATAGCAGTGTTATTCATGATTTCCAAAAGTTGGAAACAACCCAGGTGTCCATCAACTGATGAATGGATAAACAAATTTTTGAGTATACACACAATGGAATATTATGCAGTGGTAAGAAGAAATGAAGTCATGAAACATATGATAGCATGGATGAACCTGGAGGACACTGTGTTGAATGAAGCAAGCCAGAGACTAAAGGACAAATACTGCATGATTGCCCTTTTATGAACTAAATATATTATGTGAAATATAAATATATTATATGAAATATGAATATGGGTAGAATTGCATATATAGGACCATTTTTCTTTGAAGCTGAACAAATGTAAGTTAATAGAACAAAATGTTAATATCAGACAAAAAACAAAAACAAAAGCACAAACATACTAAGTGAAGGAGACCAGGCCCAGAGTTCTACATATTTTATGATTCCATTTATATAAAATGTAAGTATAAATCAATTTATAAAGATGAAAGGAGATTAGTGGTTATGTAGGTCTGAGGAAAGAATGCTAAGGGGTGTGGAGTCTTTCTTTTTGGAATAATGAAATTGTAAAATTTTTGAGATGATGAAAGTACAATATTGTGGTCATACTAAAAGCCATTGGTTATACACTTTGGATAGAATAGCCAGAAACAGCAGCTATGTACAGTGAGGGAAGCATAGAGAGATTGAGAGGTGAGGAATTTTCTTGTTTGTTTGTTTGTCTATTTTTTTGTTTATTAGTAGTATTATTGAAATAATGAAAATGCTATAATAATGATTGAGGTGATGAACACACAACAATATGATTATAGCAAATACTATTGATTGTAAACTTTGATGAATTTTGTGGTAATTAATACATATCAATAAAATTGATTTGTTAAAAAAAGGAGGGCAAACAGCTTCTGAATACACTGGGCATAAATATACTATGATTGGCTAGTGATGTCTGCCCTGAGTGGAGAATGGATGAATGAGGGCACATGCAAATTGGAATGCATCATTGAGCAACAAAGACACTCAGTCAACCCTGAAAGCTCACAGAGAGAAAAAACACTGTTATAAATTCATTTCTAAAACAAATTAAGTTCTATGTGGGAATAAATCACACAGTTTCTCCTGAGGTTGCTCACGTGATAGGAGATAATTATGGAGCTGCTGGCAGCCATCTTGCTACTAGGGGAGAGATGCTACCTGAAAATGAGGATAATGCAAAGAAATCAGAGTGAAGAGAGCAATTTCTCATGAAATATATGGTAGATTGATTAAGAACAACATGTTCTTAATCTTAATCAAATTCCTGTTGGTATGAACCCATTGCAAACAGGACAATTTGAAGGTGTCATTTTTAGTTAAGGTGTGGCCAACTGAATCAGAATGGGTCTTAATTTTATTACTGGTGGATTTACAGAGAGAAAGCCTTCAGTAGGAGACAGAAGCCAGAAGTCAATGGGACCCAGAAGAGAAAGGAGCGGACATTGCCATTTGATGAGAAAGCCAAGAAAACCAGGGATTTCCAGCCAGCCAGAACACCATCAACCCTGGGAAGAAGAAAGTCTTCTATTTTCTGAAATTGTAAGCCAATAAATTCCCATTGCTTAAGCCAACCCATTATGTGGTAGTTGTCATAGAGTTAGGAAAACTAGACAATATTCTTTCCAAACCTGGATCTTGCTATCCATGTAGTCATAAAGACCTACCCTTGGAATTCAGTTACAGGACCCAATTATTCCCTTTGGTTACTTAAGCCAATATGAGTTGGAGTTATGTTATTTGTAATCCAAAGTGTCCTAATAGGTTTATATGATGAGAAAATAGGGGGTTATTTTCTAGGAAGGTCACTTAATTTCTTTTTACTTTATGTGGTCTTATCTGGGACTGGAAAATAAACTTTTTTGTATTTGTTTGATAAGATTGCTGTAGTGACCAGCTGAGATAATAATCATTAAATATCTTTGAAAAAATGTGTGTGGAATTTTAAAGATTAAAATACAGGTGTGTGTGTGTGTGCGCGCGCGCGCACCCTAAAGGAGAGGAATAGGTGGTGTGTATGTCTGATAGTAGGGTAGATTATCCACTACCTTCTGTTTTTTTATTTTGGAAACTCTGGTCTATAGAAATATATTGCTATCTGTGTTATTCCTGCCACATACACCAAAGCCAGTATTTTATTTCTTTTGTTGCATCTGCTTTTCCAAAGTTTTCAACATGTGACTAAACCCTTGATTTTGTATTTTCTTGCAGTGCATCCTGAAACTGTCTGAACTTAGTGATTCTTCATGTGACCTAAAATGCTCCCTCCCATTGGATGCCCTGAGATAAATTTTCTGTGGACTTGGCCTTTCCATTGATTGTGAATGTCCTATTTAAGACCTAAGTAGCTCTCTGGCTCAAGTATTACAGACAACTGCTGAAACATCAATGCCAGAAAACTTTTTTAGTCATCTCCAGACTTATGAATGCCCTCTTCCAATTATCATACCTGCTGCAGCTTCCATACCTGAGCCTCTGTGTGGATTTTATCCTCCAAAAGCTCTGACACTTAAAGTGTCTTCCCATCTGACTGAGACTGTGTCCCAGGGTCAGAGAGGACCACCCTACGTTTCTGCCCATCACATAAGGCCTCTTCTGGTTTGAGGGATTTAAATTCTCATATTTGTTGCTGGCTCCTTTGGTTTGTTTTGAATTTCCTGTCTTCCTTTACATCATGCTTCTGTGAGTACTTTCCCTTTATCACACCAAGTTGTCTTGCTGGACACCATACTCATTCTTTCAACTACCCAAGCTACCATGGCTTCAAAGCTATGTATGACAGATTTCCCTGTATTTTAGGAGCAATAGAGGGGATTATATCATACCCATCACTGCAAATAATCCAAGTTTGAAGTTTCACATTTCTGCCCTTAAAATTCCCTCAGCCATTTCTACTATGATAACTATTTTATAATTTCAACCAGGCTTTTGTTCTATTGTTGTGCCTCCCTTCTTTCTTTTGACCTTTTAACTTTCTGTAGCTCACTCATGCCAACTTCCTGAATTCTTCTTCAAGATTTATTCAGGGGGACTTCTGGGAAGATGTAAGATTAGAGAAGCAGAGGAATCACTTTTCTCCCAGCAAAAATAGCTAGAGGTCAGGCAGAGACTGTTTGGAGGACCAATCTGGGCTCAGGACACTAGAGGAAGGTGAGACACCAACCAGAAGAGAGAAGGGCAGAGGAAAGGAGTCTCAGCTGGGTGAAAAATCCCATGAATAGAGCTGCAAAAGCAGCAATGGATGCCCATACCCTCACCCATGAAGCAAACAGCAGTCTGTAGACTGCAGTAGCTGCAGACTGAGGGGGTTTCAGGGGTCCTCTATACCAAGAAAGGGGAAATGGAGGGACATAGCTAATAGCAAACTCAGGCTTTGGCCAGTGAAATTGGTTTGCTGCATTGGAAGGGTCACCCCTCCAGGCCAGGTGGGGTCATGACATTGTTTGCACTAAGAGCCTGGAAGGTATGGACTTCCAGGAAGATGGCATCAGAATAGCTAGACAGGGCTCAACTCTCACACAAAAATAATGGAGGAAAGTCAAAAAGCTATCTAAGGGAGCTGCTTTGGGGATCTGCAGACAAGAGAGTGCTGCACATCGTCCAGAAGGGAGAGGGACATAGACAAAGAGGCCAAACAAAAATGGCTGCAGGGTGATTGATCAATGATCACTGCCAGCCTGAGATGGTTTCTAGTGGTCTAAGAGGGAAGCCTGTTTTTTCTGGGTTGTTTTCTTGACTTTTGGTTCTTTTTTCTCTACCTTTGTTTTCCTTTTTCTTTTCCTTCTTTTTTCTTCTTAGTTTTTAAATTTATTTTCTTTCTTTCATTTTTCCCAATTCTGTAGCTTTTCTTTCATTTCATCTTCTCTTGTTTGGTATTCATCTTTTTCTCTTCTCCTTTCAACTTTCTAGTCTTTTATTTTATTCTGTTTTTTCTTGTTTTGTTTATTTATTCCACCTTTTTAAAATTCTTATTCATTTGTTTTTTAAATGATTTTCATTATTATTACTTATTTTTTCTTGACTCTCTTATGGTTTATTTTCTATCATTTTTATTATTACTATTAATATTTTCTCTTCTTCTAGTTTCTATTTTCTATGGTATCACTATATTTTTGGGGAAACAAAGAAAACTCGAAGGATATAGAATAAGTGGAATCAAGGGTCAAAGAATAAACTTAACATAAAACAAAACAAAACAAAAAATCCTAGAATACAAAGAGAAGCTATCCATCTGAATAAGCCCATCAAAATACACAGATGCTTAGATACCAGCAAAACATTACAAGCCATACTAAGAAACAAGAAGACATAGCCCAATGTAATGAACAGATGAAAAACAAGAAGAGACACAGAACATGGAATAACTAATCAAGGATGTCCAAACAAATATCATGAATCGACTTAATGAAGTAAAGGAAGAGATGAAGGATATTAAGAAGACACTGGGGGAACATACTGAAGGAATCATAAATATACACAAAAAGATAACAGATCTGATGGTGATGAATGGCACAATGCAAGAAATAAAAAATACACTGGAGACATATTACAGCAGATTTGAACAGGCAGAGGAAAGAGTTGGTGACATTGACAATAGCGCATCTGAAATCAGAAAGATAGTAGAACAGATAGATATAAAGATAGAAAACATTCAGCAGGGACTAAGGGTATTGAATGACAACAAGAAATACACAAACATACACATTATAGGCACAACAGAGGGAGAAGAGAAGAGAAAGTGGGCAGAAGGAGTGTTGGAGGAAATAATGTTTGAAAATTTACCAATTCTTTTGAGGGAAATGGATGTACATGTCCAGAAAGTGCAGTGCACTCTAAACATTATCAATCCTAAAGAGCCTACACTGAGACATATGCTTATCAAATGGTCAAATGCTCAAGACAAAAAGAGAACACTGAAAGCAGCAAGAGAAAAGAGATACATCACATATAAGGGAAGCTCAATAAGATAAAGCACTGATTTCTCATCTGAAACCACAAAGGCAAGAAGGCAGGGGTATGACATAGTTAATGTGCAAAAAAAAAAAAAAAAAAAAAAAAAAAAAAAAATCTGCCAGTCAAGAATTCTGAATTCTGTATCCAGCAAAGCTGGCATTCAAAAATGAGGGAGAGCTCAAAATATTCACAGATAAACAGAAACTGAGTGTTTGTCAACAAGCAACATGCCCTCAAGAAAGGACAGAAAGAGAATTCTGCAGGTTGAAAGGAAAAAAATAGGAGATGGAGTGTTGGAGTAGAATGTAAACAGAAGATTATTAGTAAGAATAACTAAAAAGATAAAAAGATAAATAAAAACAAAATATGATATATATATATAAACTTATGGAAAATATGACTAATGTGAGTACTGCCTTGACAGCAAAAACATTGAATGTTAATAGATTAAACTCTCCAATCAAAAGACACAGATAGGTGGAATGGATAAGGAAATATGACCCATTTATATGCTGTCTACAAGGAACTCACCTTAGACCCAGGGATGCAAAGAGGTTGCAAGTGAATGGTTGGAAAACAATTATATATGCAAACAATAAACAAAAAAGGATAGGAGTAGCTATACTAATATTGGACAAAATAGAATTTATATGAAAAGTATTGTAAGAGACAAAGAAGGACATTAATAAAAGGAGTAATCTATCAAGAAGAAAGAACAATCATAAACATTTATGCACTTAACTGGTGTGCCACAAAATACATGAGGCAAACATTAGAAAAACTAAGTGGAGACATAGATGTCTCTGCAATTATAGTGGGGGGCTTTAATACATCATTATCACCATTAGACAAAACATCTCACCAGAGGGTCAATAAAGAAAAAGAGACCTTGAATAATACATTGGAGGATCTAGACATAATAAACATATACAGAACATTACACCCAAATATAGCAGGATATACATTCTTCTCAAGTGTGCATGGATCATTCTCCAAGATGGACCACACTCTAAGCCACAGAACAACTGTCAATGAATTTAAAAAAATTGAAATTATACACTGTAATTTTTCTGATCACAACAGATTGAAGCTGGAAATTAATAAGGGGTAGAAAACCAGAAAAGGCATAAATATTTGGAAGTTAAACAACACATTCTTAAACATTCAGTGGGTCAAGGAGGAAATTGTGAAAGAAATCAGTTAGCTACCTTGAAACAAATGAAAATGAGAACACAACATATCAGAACCTATGGGATTTAGCAAAAGCAACGGTGAGGAGAAAATTTGTAGTCATAAATGCTTATATTAAAAAAAAAGAAGAACGAGCTACAATCAAAGACCCAATTACACACCCGGAGGAACTAGAAAAAAAACAGCAAACTAATACCAAAGCAAGCAGAAAGAAGGAAATACATTTAGTTCTACAGAACAGAACTAAATGAATTTGAGAATTAAAAAACTCTAGAAAAACTTAAAACCAAAAGCTGGTTTTTTGAGAAGACTAATAAAATTGACAAATCCTTAGCTAGACAAACAAAGAAAAAGAGGTAAAAGGTGCAAATACATAAAATAAAAAATGAGAGAGAGGATATCACCACTGATCCCACAGAAATAAAGAGTATCCTAAGAGGATAATAATTGTATGACAGCAAGATGGATAACTTAGATGAAATGGACAAACTCAACAGACCAATCACAAGTGACAAGATTGAATAGTCATCAAAAACCACCCAAATAAGAAAAGCCTAGGACCAGATGGCTTCACAGGTGAATTCAATCAATTGTTCTGGAAATAATTAATATCAATCATGGTCAAACTCTTCCAAAAAAAAATAGAGGTGGAGGGAACATTGCCTAACTAATTCTATGATGCCAACATCATCCTAATATCACAGCCACATAAAGATGCTACAATAAAGAAAAACGACAGACCAATCTCTCTAAATGAACCTGGATGCTAAGGTCCTCAACAAAATACTTGCTAATTGTATTCAACAACACATCAAGTGAATTATATGTTTATGCAATTATAATTTTGTATAATTTTATATAATGTTTATATAATTATACAATCACTGTAACACACCACACTAATAAATCAAAGAAGAAAAATTATGAAGAAAAAGGATTTGAGAAAATACAGCATCCTTTCTTGAAAAAAAATACTATAAAAGACAGGAATTGAAGGAAAATTACTCAAAATGATAAAGGAAAAATATGAAAAACACACAATTAACGTTGTGCTCAATGGTGAAAGACTGTAAGCTTTCCCACTGAGATCAGGAACAGGACAAGGATGCCCACTGTCACTACTGTTGTTCAATATAGTGCTAAAAGTTCTAGTTAGAGCAATCAGGCAAGAAAAAGAAATAAAGTAACCCAAAGAGGAAAGGAAGAAGTAAAACTTTCACTATTCACAAATAATATGATCCTAAACCTAGAAAGTCCCAAAAAATCTACAACAAAGCTGCTAGAGCTAATAAACAATTTCAGCAGAGTGGCAGGATACAAGATTATTATGCAAAAATCAGTGGTGTTTCTATACACTAGTAATGTGCAATGTAAGGAGGAAGTCAGGAAAAAAACTCCACTTACAATAGTGACTAAATCAAATATTTAGGAATAAACTTAACCAATGATGCAAACCACTTATATTTAGAAAACTACAATGCATTGTTAAAAGAAATTTTAAAAAACCTAAATAAATGAAAGAACATTCCATGTTCCTGGATTGGAAGACTAAATATTGTTAAGATGTCAATTCTACCCAAATTGATAAACAAATTCAGTGAAATCCTAATAAAAATTCCACCAGCATTTTTAAAGAAATGGAAAACACAATTATCAAATTTATTTGGACACTTAATGGGTCCTGAATTACCAGAAACAGCTTAGAAAGGAAGAGCAAAGTTGGAGGACTCTCACATCTGGACTTTAAAACAAATTACCTAGCTACAGTGGTAAAAACAGAATGGTACTGGCATAAAGATAGATACATAGACTAATGGGACTGAATTATGGTTTAGAAACAGACACATCTATGGTCAAGTAATTTTTGACAAGCCTGTCAAACCCACCCAACTTGGCCAGAATAGTCTATTCAACAAATGGTACTGAGAGAACAGGATATCCATAGCCAAAAGAAAGAAAGAGGACCCCATCTCACACCGTACACAAAAATTAACTCAAAATGGATCAAACACCTAAATATAAAATCTACAACCATAAAGCTCCTAGAGCTCCTAGAGCAAAATGTAGGGAAACATCTTCAAGACCTGGTGGTAGGTGGTGGATTCTTAAACCTTATACCAAAAGCATGAGCAATTGAAAGAATGGGACCTTCTCAAACTTAAACACTTCTGTGATACAAAGGACTTTGCCAAGAAGGTGAAAAGGCAGCCCACCCAAAGGGAGAAAATATTTATAAGTCACATATCCAATAAGGGTTTGATTTCCATTCTATATAAAGAGATCATACAACCAAACAATAAAAGAGTAAGCAATTCAATTTTTAAAATGGGCAAAAGACTGAAATAGACATTTCTTCAAAAGGGAAATACAAATTTCCAAAAGACGCATGAAAAAATATTAATTATCACTAACTATTAGGGAAATGCAAATCAAGTTAACAATAAGATATCATCTCACACCGCATAGAATGACCAATATTAAAAAAAATAATAGAAAACAATAAGTGCTGGAGAGGATGCGGAGAAATAAGAACACTCCTTCACTACTGGTAGGATTGTAAAGTGGTTGAGCCTCTGCGGCTCAACTATATTTAGGAAACTAAATATAGAACTGCCATGTTATCCAGCAATTCCTTTACTAGGAGTATACCCAGAAGACCTGAAAACTGTGACCCAAAAAGACATTTGCACACCAATGTTCATAGCAGTGTTATTCACAATTGCCAAAAGATGGAAACAACCCAAGTTTCCATCAACCAATGAATGGATAAACAAAATTTAGCATAAACATACAATGGAATACTGTGATGCTGTAAGAAGAAATGAAATTGGGACACATATGATAACATGAATGAAATAAGTGAAATAAGCCAGACACAAAAGGACAAATATTGCATGGTCTAATAGGAACTAAATACGAAAAATAAATGCATCAATTTAAAACCTAGAGTAAAAGTTACTAGGAGATAAAAGGAGGACTGAGAAGGTGCTCAACGTATGTGAAAACTTTAACTTGAATGTAAAAGTGTGGAAATTGATAGAGGTGATTGTAACACAGTATAGTGAGTAGAACTAATGCAGCTGATCTATAAAGGGATTGTGGCTGAAAAGGGTAGTATAAGGATATAAATGTCAATTGAAAGAAAGCTAGAGAATAATCTAGGGACCAAATAACATAATGAAACCAGAGATGAATAAGAATTGTAGTTAATAGTACAAATACAAGAATTTCCTTCTATGAACTAGAGCAAATGTACATCACTATTGCAATGTGATAGGAATGTGGAGAAGCATGGGAAAAATACAATTAATGTAACCTACAGACTATAGTTAACAGCAATACTGTAATATTCTTATATCAATGACAAAGATGTACTGTGTTAATAATAGGGGGGTATGGAGAAAATATACCAAATGTATGACATAGACCATAGTTAATGGTAATAGTCTGATGATATTATCTCATAATCTGTAACAAATGTTCCATATCAATGTAGAGTGTTAGTAAACAGATGTTTAATGGGAATGCCACACATGTTCATGATTGTTTTGTAAGTTCAAAAAAGTATGTTTAAAATATATATAAATAAGAGATTCCCATATATCCCACTGCCTCCCACTCCTACAATCCTTCCCACCAATAACATCCTTCAACAGTGTGGTACACTTGCTACAATTGGTGAACACTAATTGAAGTATTGCTCTAACCAAGGTCCATAGTTTGCACCACACAATTTTATAGGTTTTGACAAAATGTATAATGGCCCATATCCATCATTGCAATATGATGTAGAACAATTCCAATGTCCCAAAAATGTTCCATGTTACACCCATTCTTCCCCCTTCCTCCCCTCAGAACCTCTGGGTGACCACTGCATTTATATCAATGTTATAAGAACTTTCATTACTAGAATAATAACGTCTACTTTAGTCCATAAATGCACCCCCACCTTATGTTTGTTCATTCCTCAATCTTTTTTTTTATTTAAGATTTTATTTATTTATTAATTTATCGTCCCCCCCCCTTGCTGCTTGTGCTCGCTGTGTCCATTTGTTGTGCGTTTTTCTGTGTCTGCTTGTCTCCCCTTGTTGGGTCGTCCTGCTGCGTCAGCTCACCGAGCCTCGTGGGCTGGCTTGCCTTCACCAGGAGCCTCCCATATGGTAAATGGGAGCCCTATCGATTGAGCCACATCCGCTTCCCTCATTCCTCAATCTTAAGGATTTTGGAATGTTGATGACCATCCTGTGTCCACTTGAGAGAGGGCTTAGAACCCATGGTGCAGAAGGATGTAACTGTCCTGCTTGCAGTTGTAGATACTCTATGTTTTGGGGATGGTCACTGTCCATCATCATTTTTTTGTTAGTTTTCTTAGGTGAGTCCAATGAACTGGAGAGTAGGTGTTGCCTGAAACTCTGGTGAGATTCAGGGCTCAACTGGCATATGAACAGAGTGAAGATTTAAATCTCTAGCACACCTATTTAATTGTTATAGTGCTAATTATAGGTTCAAATATAAGGGGCATTAAGAACCATGTGTAGGAAAATTATAAATGAGTCTAACTCTGATACATTGGGGGATAGCTTATCATATATTCTAAGTTAAGGCCCACTGACATGGTGCTAAATTCTTGGGATTATCTGCCTTGCCTATAGTGTCTAAATGTCTGTAAAGCCCTCAGGAGCTGCCCTGCTTGAGGCACTGTTTACTGTGGCAGTCAGTGAGATCATCCTAAGATGTACATAAGCATAACCTCTGGAATGACCTCCTCACTCACTTTGATATGTCTTAGATATAAAAACTCATTTATATTTAATATGTGTCCCTTTTGATCAAGGTCTTTTTCCAAATGCATCATGAGTTCATGCTTGGTAATAATCCCTTGGTGTCAGGGAGTCTCATCCCCAGGAGTCATGTCCCATGCTGGTAGGAAGGTAATGCATTTATATGCTGAGTTTGACTTACAGGCCATATTTGAGCAACAAGAAGGCTTTCAGGCAGTAATTCTTAGGCAATGTATAATACTAGACTAAGTTTCAATTTCACAAGAATGAGGTTCATAATTACAAGCATCAATATCAAAGGTCTGGCTTATTGATCTGTCCTTCAATAGGCACTGCTCATGTGCTCTAGGGATTCTTGCCATTTAATTAGAGAATGTAGTAGGCCTCCCCAGGATAGGAATACAATATTCTTTTGGTTATTGTGTGTGTGTGTCTCCAACCACAAAGACAATACTCCATTACCACTTGAACACATTCATATTCCATAGAGGCTCCTACACACCCTACTACCACTGACACCCTGCACCTGTGATTCTCCCCTGCAATCCAAACCCCCAAAAACAAAGCCCCAAAATAAATAGAATTAATTTAAAATTTTTAAAATAATAATCATAGAAAATAAAAAATAAAATACAAAAAAAATTTTGCATTGTTTTTCATCACTGTAAGGCCTGTTACTTTTTATGTATAGTGACAATTTCTTCTGTATGTTCCTCCAGTGCCTTATTCTTTCTCTTTATTTTCAAAGAAAATTTAGGTTACAAAAAGTCACATAGGAAATATAAGGGATTTGCATATACCCTGCCCCATTCCCCTCTTACATTTTTTCCTACTAATAACATCTTACATGAGTATGGTAAATTTGTTACAAATGATGAACAAATATTGAAGCATTGCTAACTATGGTCAATGGTTTACATTGTCATTAAATTTTGCACACTACACTATAGGTTTTGACAAAATGTATAATGGCCTGTATTGGTCATTGCAAGATCATGCAGAACAACAATTCCAATGCTCTAAAAAATGCCCTATGTTCCATCTATTCTTTCCTTCCCATTGCCTTGGAGCCTATGGCAATCACTAACTTTCAATTTTTGAAGAATTAAGTTTGTAGTTCCATGCGTTGATATGGAGAGCTCAACATATTGGTCTGTTTTCTTTTAATAGGATATTCTCAGGGGATTCTTGCTGCTGTAATTGAGAATATAGCAGGACTCCCTGAGATGAATATTTTCTTGTTTATTGTGTGTGTCTCCATTCACTGGGATAACACCCTATGACAAGATGAACACTTTCATATACCATAGAAACATGCCCCAGGTGTACCCTATCCCATATAGCCCCATTTCTGATGCCCTGTACCAGGAACCCTCCCTTGCCATATTTGCCAAAAGAACATTAACACTATTGTAATTTTAACTACAGACCTACAATTCCCCAGAGTTCTCCTGCTCCTTCCTCCAGCCTTCCTCTCTGTTCCATGGATAATACAACCCAACACTCCCATATTACTCACTCTCACATTCCAGCACTATCAAATCCAATCACATCACTGCACCACTATCACCCCCACCCACTGCCAAAACACCCCTTCAACCGTATCATAGGTGTTGCCCATATTGAGCATCAGCTCACCACACTCTACTTCCTTTCTGTCTCCTGATAACCTATCTTCCAGACTCTATCTCCATGAGTCTGCTCAATTTGCTTAGGTCACATCAGTGAGGTCATGTAATAATTGTCCTTCAATGACTGGCTTAATTCTCTCAACATAAGGTCTTCAAGATTCATCCATGTTGTCCCACGTGTCAATGCATCATTCCTTCTTGTACCTGAGTAGTATTCCATTATATGTATATACCACAATTTGCTTATTCATTCATTTGTTGATGGACAATTGGGTTGCATACAACTTTTGGCAATAGTTAATAATGTCACTATGAACATTGGTGTGCATAAATTTGTTCATGTCCCTGTTTTCAATACTTCTGGGTATACATCCAGCAGTGGAATTGCTGTATCATATGACATTTCTACATTTAGCTTCCTGATGAACCACTAAACTGTCCTCCACAATGGCTCCATCATTCCACATTCTCACCAGCAGTGGATGAGTGTTCCCTTTCTTCCACATCCACTCCAACACTTGTAGTTCTCTGTTTTTTAATAGCCATCAGTGTAAGTTGATATCTCATTTTAGTTTTGATTTCCATTTCCATAGTAGCTAGTGATGTTGAGCATCATTTCATGTGTTTTTTAGCCATTTATATTTCTTCTTTGGAAAAGTGTCTATTGAAATATATTGCCCATTTTTAAAATGGGTTTTTGTTCTTTATTTTCTACATATAAGATTTCTTTATATATGCCGGATATTAGGCCCTTATCAGATAAATGGTTATCAGATATTTTCTCCCATTGAGTAAGCTGCCTTTTCACTTTCTTAACAAACTCTTTTGAAGTGCAATAGTTTTTAATTTTGAGGAAGCCCCATTTATCTATTTTTCTTTAATTCCTCATGCTTTGGGTGTAAGATTATGAAGCCATTTCTTACTACAAGATCTCGTAGATGTTTCTCTACATTATCTTCTGGGAGCTTGGCTCTTATATTTAAATATTTGATTCATCTTGAGATAATTTTTGTATAGGGCATGAGATAGTGATCCTCTCTCATTCTTTTAGATATGGATATCCAGTTCTCTAAGCATCATTTGTTGAAGAGGCCATTCTGTTCCAGTTGAACAGGCTTGATTGCCTAGTCAAATATCAGTTGACCATATATGTGAGGATCTATATCAGAACTCTCAATTCGGTTCCATTGGTCAGTATGTCTATCCTTGTGCCAATATGATATAGTTTTCACAACTGTTATTTTGTAGTATGTTTTAAAATCAGGTAGCATGATTCCTTCAATTTCTTTTTTCTTTTTAAATATGTTTTTGGTTATTTGGGGCTCCTTGCCCTTCGAAATAAATTTGATAATTAGCTTTTCCAATTCAGTAAAAAATGCTGTTGTATTTTTTATTGGAATTGCATAAAATCTGTAAATCGACTTGGGTAGGACAGACATCTTAATGATGTTTAGTCTTCCAAAACATGTACATGGAATATTCTTCCATTTATTTAGGCCTTCTTTGATTCTTCATTAACTTTAGCTCTTTCTTCTTTTGTAAGTGTTAATGGGTATAAGTTTCCCTTTCAGCACTGCCTTCGCTGCATCCCATAGGTTGTGTTATGTTGTATTTTCATTTTCCTTCATCTTGAACTATTTATTGACATCTCAAAATTTCTTTTTGACACACTGATTACTTAAAAGTGTGTTTTTTAATCTCCATATCTGTGAATTTTTCCTTTTTCTGCCTCTTGTTGATTTCCAGCTTTATTTCATTATGATCAGAGAAAGTGTTTTGTATAATTTTGATCTTATTGAATTTATTAAGATCTGGTTTTTGACATAACATATGGCCTATCCTGGAGAGAGATCCATGACTACTTTTGAAGAAGGATAAACCTGCTGTTTTGGAGTACAATGTTCTGTATAATTCTATTAGGTTTAGATCATTTATGATATTATTCAAGCTCTCTGTTTCTTTATTGATCTGCTGCCAAGATGTTCTATCCAATGTTGAGAGTGGTGTATTGAAGTCTCCAGCTATTACTGTAGAGAGATCTATTTCTCCCTTCAGTTTTTCCAGTGTTTGCCTCATGTAATTTGGGGCATCCTAGTTAGGCACATATACATTTATGATTGCTCTTGTTTCCTCATGAATTGTGCCTTTTATTAATATGTAATGCTCTTCCTTGTTTCTAATAACATTTTGCTTTTAAAGTCTATGTCATCTGCTATAAATCTACCTACTCCAGCTTTTTTGTTTGTTTGTTTACTGCATGTGTGGAAATTCTTTTTCTAGCCTTTCATTTTCAATTTATTGGTATCCTTGGGTCTAAAATGCATCTCTTGCAGACAGCATATTGAAGGTTCATATTGTCTTATTCATTCCACCAGTCTGCCTTTTGACTGGGAAGTTTAATCCATTAACATTCAATGTTATTACTGTAAAGGCAGTTCTTACTTCACCCATTTTGACATTTGGGTTTTATGTCAGATTTTCTTTTCACCACTTTTTTCACACTTTTATTTACTTTTATTGATATAATCTTCATTTCTAGACTCTTTTCCAAGCTTCTCTCTCTTGTCTTTTCTTGTTAGGTTGTAACACTCCCTTTAGTATTTCCTGCAAAGGTAATCTCTCTCAATTTCTGTTTATCTGTGAATATTCTAAATTTGCCCTCATTTTTAAAAAACAATCTTGCTGGATATAAGATTCTTGGCTGGAAGCTTTTCTCTTGCAGTATCTAAAATATATCATATCACTGCCTTCTTGCTTCCATGGTTTCTGATGAAAAATAAACACTTAATCTTATTGGAGATCCCTTGTGTGTGGTGCATTGCTTTTCTCTTGCTTCTTTCAGAATTCTCTCTTTATCTTTGGCATTTGGCATACTGATTAATAAGTGTCTCATAGTAGGTCTATTCAGATTTATTCAGATAGGAGTACATTCCACTTCTTGGGCATAGATATCTATGTTCTTCAATAGGGCTGGGAAATTTAAAGCCATTATTTCTTCAAATATCCCTTCTGCCCCTTTTCCATTCTCTTCTTCCGGGATATCCATGACATGTATGTTTGCCTGTCTCTTGCCATCATTTAGTTCCTTGAGACCCTGTTCAATTTTTTCATTCTTTTCTTTATCTGTTCCTTTGTATGCTTGCTATTGGAGCCCATGTATTCAAGCATACTGATCCTTTCTTCTGCCTCTTCAAATCTGCTGTTTTATGTCTCTAGTGTATTTTTTTTTTGTCCTCATCTTTGTCCATTTATTCATATTTTCTTAGCTATATGTTTTAGATTTCAGGGTACAGATGTCACATGTTATGTACCTAAATAATTCAGTTTTGACACTATTGTAAATGTTATTTTTTAAAAATTTTTTTTATTATGGGTAAAAATAAAAATTCTCACAATATATACAAACATTTGCAAAATGATATATAAATATAAATGCATATATGTGTATTTGCTTACAAAAATGTAGTTTATATATATATATATATATATATACATATATTTTAAGAGGTGCTTAGATTACCCAAAATATTACACGGAACCCACTGGGATTCCCATGTTGCCCACCTCCCACACCTCCCATCACATCCCACACAAACATCTCCCACAGTGTGGCCCACCACCCTCAATGAACTTACACATCCTGGAGCCTTGCCACCAACCATAGACCACAGTTCACACTGTAGACCACACTCTCTCCCACTCAGTTCTGAGTGGTGTGTGCTGATTTAAAATGGCCTACATCCGTTGCCACAACAGTACTCAGGGCAACCTCCAACTCCCAAAGAAGCCACTGTATTTCAACTGCTCGTCTCCTCCCTACCCCAAAAGTGTCAAGTGGCCACTGGCTCCACCTCATTGTTATAATTTCTTGCATTGCTAGAATCACCATATGTGAACAAGAGAATACCATCAAGTCCACTCTGGTCCATATATCTTCCCCCAATCCTGAGGGGACTGGGATGGTGATTTCCACTCCAACTCCAAGTGAGAGAGGGCTTATATCCCATGGATATGGTGGGTGGGATGATCCTGCCTGCAGATGCAGGCCCTCTCCATTCCCTGGGATGGCCATTTCCCATCGTTGTCTCCTCACCAGGTGACTTGGATGAGTCCATTGAGGTGTAGGGTAGGAGTTGCAGCTCCACCTAGATTTCATGCACACCTGGCACATAGGTAGGCGGGAGGCTCCAGTCTCTGGAAGTATACCTAAAAACTCCAGCATCGCATATAGGTTTGAATAGAAGGGACTGGTGAACCATGTGCAGGGAGGACTTATTTGAGTCTAATTCTGTCACTCTCTGGAGCACAGATTCCAAAATAGAACCCACTGATAAGGCATCAGTCTCTGGGGCTATCCCCCCTTATATAGGACCAGGGTGTCTCCGGAGCTCTCAGGAACCCCACTGAGTGGGGTGATAGGCACTTAGATGTTCTATGAGCTCCTACTGAGGTGTGCATAAGAGTTACCTCTGGGATGACCTCCCGACTCTCTTTGAA
>JAKSZT010054565.1:6422446-6475728 GCA_026826555.1 Tolypeutes matacus | reverse complement strand
CAATACCATGCAGTTTTGATCACTGTAGCTTTGTAGTATGTTTTAAATTCAGGTAACTTCATTTATTGTGCCTTTAATTCCCATAAGATCTGCTATTTTTCTATGTATGCTTTCAAATTCTTTTTTGTACTCACCCAGTGTCTTCTTTATATCCTTAATCTTTGTAGCCATCTCATTGAATTTATTAAGATTTTTTTAAACATCTATGATTAGTTGTCTCCACTCCTTAATGTCATCTGGAGTCTTTTTCCTTTGACTGGACCATAGCTTCCTGTTTCTTAGTATGGGTTGTAATTTTTTGCTGGTGTCTTGGCATCCAGCTTATTAGATGTATTTATTCGGGGCATAGTTTCTCTCTTTAGTTTAAGGCTTTCTTTCCCTTTTTCCTTTGCTGGTTGTGTAGTAGGAGCTGAGGATGTAGGTGGTACTGTAAGCTGAGGAGGCTGATGCTGCCTACATTGCCCCAGGGACTGTTGAAGCTTCTCCCCCCTTTCTCTTCTGCCAGGAGTAGGGAAGGAGCTTCAGCTGTGTTTAGTAACCCAAGCTATGCAGGCCAAGACCATCCATAGTTGGCTGGAGAGACTGATGAACCTTCACACCCCTTCCTCCCTTTCCTGGGTTGGGGTTGGAGCTGCAGGTGTGGGCAGCAATCTATGCCATATGGGTCCAAAATAACTTCATTTGCCCAGGTTAACTGACATAGCACCAGTCCCCCTCCTCCCCTGGCAGGAATGGGAATGAACCCTCCATAGTGTCCAATGATCTAACTCATGTGGGCCAAAAGCACCTGCCATCTGCTGGCCAGATAAGAAAAGTGCACCAAAAAAGAAAAAATAAATAAAAGAGCCAAGCAGGTGCCTTTACTGCCACCCTCTCCAAGGGCTTTGGGAACTGGATTGCACCCCATTACTGTGTCCTTAGCCCTGATTTGAGCAAACAGGGGCAATCCTATATATCTAAAACAAGTTGAAACAACTGTCAAAGAATAGTAGTAGTGCGCAGCAACTTAACAGTAGTTAGGCAAGAAAGAGAAACTGAACATCAGAGTAAACTCAGCATCATAATCAGATGTTTAGACATCAGCAAAAACTTACAAGCCATACTAATAAAAAGGAAGATATAACACAGGCAAAAGAACAAATCAAAGTTTCAGATGAGACACAGTAGTTGAAACAGCTAATCAATGAGGTTCAGACAAATCTCCTAAATCAAATCATGGAGTTGAAAGACAACATGGCTAAGTAAATAAAAGATATTAAGAAGACATTGACTGAGCACAAAGGAAAATTAGAACTCTTGGGTAGAAAAATGACAGAACTTATGGGAATGAAAGCACAGTGAGTGAGATGAAAAATACAATAGAAGTACACAACAGAGATTTGAAATCATGGAGGAATGAATCAGAGATATAGAGGAGAGAACAACTGAAATTGAAGAGAGAGAAAAGAATGGAAAAAATTAAGCAGGGGCTCAATGATAACATGAAGTGCACCAACATATGTGTTATGGGAGTTCCAGAAGAAGATGAGAAGGGAAAAGGTGCAGAAGGAATATTTGAGGATATAATGACCAAAAATGTCCCAACTCTCATGAAAGACATGAATATACATGTCCAGGAAGCACAGCGTACTCCAATTAGAATAAATCCAAATAGACCTACCCAAGACACATAATATGCAGAATGCCAAAAGCCAAAGATAAAGAGAAAAATTTTAAAGCAGCCACAGAAAAACAAAACATCACATATAGGGGATGTCTAGTAAGATTTAGTGTGGATTTCTCTTCAGAAACCATGGAGGTGAGAAGTATGATATAATTAAGGTACTAAAAGAGAAAACTGCCAGCTAAGAATTCTTTATGCAGCAAAACTGTCCTTCAAATATGATGCTAAGTCTCAAATATTCACAGATAAACAGAAACTAAGAGAGTTCATAAAAAGGATCCAGCTATGCAGGAAACACTAAAGGGATTTCTACAGCCAGAAAAAAGAGAAGAGAAAGGGGCTTGGAGAAGAGTGTAGAAGTGAAGACTACAAGACAGGGCAACCAAAAATGTAAAAAGATATATGAAAATAAGATATGACATATGAAAGTCAAATGATAAAATGTTTAAGTAATGCCTTTATAGTAATAACATTGAATTATAATGGATTAAACTCTCCAATCAAAAGACATAGGCTGACAGAATGGATAAGAAAACATGGGACGTCCATATGTTGTCTGCAGGAGACTCACCTTATACCCAAGGATGAAAGTAGTCTAACTGAAAGTGAAAGGTTGGAAAAAGAGGTTTCATGCAAATAGTAACCAAAAGAAAGCAGGAGTAGCTATATTTGTGTCAGACAAAATAGACTTTAAATGCAAAAAAAGTGATAAGAAATGCAGAAAGCCATTATATATGAATAAAAGAGACAATCCACCAGGAAGGAGTAACAGTCATAAATATCTATGCATCAAACCAGGGTGCCCCAAAATACATGAGGCAAGCTCTGATAAAACTGAAAGGAGAAATAGACACCTTTATGATAATAGCTAGAGACTTCAACATGCCACTCACATCAATAGATAGAACAACTAGACAGAATATCAACAAGGAAACAGAGAATTTGAACAATATGACAAATGAGCTGGACCTGACAGGCATATATAGAACATTGCATCCCAATTCAGTAGGTTATACATTCTTCTCAAGTGCTCATGGATCTTTCTCCAGGATAGAACCACATGTTGGCTCACAACACAGCTCTCAGTAAATTTAAGAAGATTGGAATTATACAAAGCACCATTTGAATCATAATGGAATGAAGCTGGAAAGCAATAATAGGCAGGAAAGGGGAAAACTTGCAAATATATGGAGGCTAAACAACACACTCCTAAACAACCAGTGGATCAAAGAAGAAATTGCAAGAGATTAGTAGATATCTCAGGATGAATGAAAATGAGAATACAACTTATGAAAATTTATGGGAAGGGGGAAGATGTGGCTCAAGCTGTTGAGTGCCTGCTTCCCACCTGGGAGGTCCTAGGATTGGTTTCCAGTGTCTTCTAAAAAAAAAAAAAAAAACAACAACAAGCAAACAAATGAAAAACAACAACTCAGGGGAGCCAATGTGGTTCAATGGTTGAGTGCCAGATTCCTGCATACAAGTTCCCAGGTTCAATCCCTGGCCCTGGTAACTCAAAAAAAAAAAACTTATAGGATACAGTGAAGGCAGTGCTGAGATGGAAATTTATAGCCCTAAATTTGTATCTTAAAAAGGAAGAAGGAGCTAAAATCAAAGATCTACCTGAACAACTGGGGAAACTACAAGAAGAACAGCAAACCAATCCCAAAGCAAGCAGGAAGAAAGAAATAACAAAGATTAGAGCAAAAATAAATAAATTGAGGACAAAATAATGAGAAAATCAACCAAAAACAAAAGCTTGTTCTTTGAGAAAATCAATAAAATCGACAAAACTTCAGCAAGACTAACAGAGAAAAAATGCAAATAAATAAAATCAGAACGAAAAGGGGTACATTATGACTGACCCCACAGAAATAAAAGGATCATAATAGTATATTATGAGAAATTGTATGCCAACAAATCAGACAACCTAGATGAAATGGACAAATTTCTAGAGATGCAGAAATAACCTACAATTGCTATACAAGAAATACAGGAATACAACAAACCAATCACAAGCAAAGAGATTGAATCAGTCATCAAAAATCTTCCAGCAAAGAAAAGCCCAGGAACAGATGGCTACGCAGGTGAAATCTTCCAAACATTTTGAGAAGAATTAATACCAATCCTATTTAAACTCTTCCAAAAAATTTAAAAGGAGAGAAAATTACCCAACACATTTTATTAAGCCAACACTACCCTAATAACAAAGCTAGATAAAGATACTACAAGAAAAGAAAATTACAGACCAATCTTTTTAATGAACATAGATGCAAAAATTCTCAATAAAATACTTGTAAATCAAATCCATCACCTTATAAAAACAATTATACACCATGATCAAGTGGATTTTATCCCTGGTATGCAAGAGTGATTCAACATAAGAAAATCAAATAACGTAATACACCACATTAACAAATCAAATGGAAAAATCAACATGATCATCTCTATTGATGCAGAAAAGGCATTTGACAAAATCTGGCATCCTTTCTTGAGAAAAACATTTCAAAAGACAGGTATTAAAAAAAGAAGAATATAGAGAGAATGAAGTGATACTACAGAACATCAAGGACAAAGAAAGATCATAAAAGTGGTCAGAGAGAAAAGACATTACCTACAGAGGAACTACAATTAAACTAAAATCAGGCTTCTCCACAATAAAAAAAGAAACCAGAAGACCATGGAATAAAATATTTGGCAGATAACAGACACTCAGTAAATGAGCAACATAACCTTGTTATATCTCTCAACTGATTGTTTTCTTGTAAACTGAAAACACTCTTCATGTTTTAAATAAGCATATTTGTCTGTTTCACCCAATGCAACTACTTTCTTCCAGTATAGCATTTGCAGCTTTGTTTTGTTTTCGTACTAATTTAGTTTTTATGTATCATTGAACCTGTTGATTTTAACTAAAGTTGTATTAACCTTCAAACAAGAAACTGAACAAGAAACTGTAAGTAAAAATGCAGAATCAAGCCCCAAATAAATGGAGAGATATACTGTGAGAAAAAAAAAAGATAAGTATAGAAGGAAAGTTACTCAACATAATAAAGGTCATATGTGAAAATCCCACAGCCAACATTATTCTCAATGGGGAGAGGCTGAACGTTTTTCTTCTAAGATCAGGAACAAGAAAAGGATGCCCACTGTCACCACTGTTATTCAACATTGTGCTAGAAGTTCTAGCTAAAGCAATTGGGCAAGAAAAAAATAAATAAAAGTCACCCAAATAGGAAAAGAGGAAGTAAAGCTCTCCCCATTCACAGATAACATGATCCTATATTTAGAAAATTCTGAAATGTTTATAACAAAGCTGCTTGAGCTAATAAAAGAATTCAGGAAAGTGACAAGATAGAAGATAAACATGCAAAAATGAATACTGTTTCTGTATACAAGTATTGAACCATCTGAGGAGAAAGTCAGGGGAAAAATTCCATTTACAATAGCAACAAAATTATGCAAATACCTAGGAATCAATTTTACCAAAGAAGTACAGGACCTATATGCAGAAAACTACAAAACAATGCTAAGAGAAATCAATGAAGACCACAACAAATGGAAAGGCATTCCATGTTCATGGATTGGAAGACTAAATATTGCAAAGATGTCAATTCTACCCAAGCTGATTTATAGATTCAATGCAATAACAATCAAAATTTCAACAATCTATTTTACAGAAGTAGAAAAGTCAATTATCAAATTTAGTTAGAAGGGAAAGTGGTCCCAAATAGCTAAAACTCATCTTAAAAGGAAAGAGTGAAGTTGAAGGAATCATGCTTCTTGTCCTTGAAGTGTATTATAAAGCTACTGTAGTCAACAAAGCATAGTATTTATATAAAGATAGACACACTTATCAATGGAATCAAATTGAGATTTCAGAAATAGACCCTCATCTCTATGGTCAACTGATTTTTGATAAGCCTACCAAGTCCACTTTTCTAGAACAACACAGTCTCTTCAACAAATGGTGCAGGAAAAACTGGGATGTCCATAACCAAAAGAATGAAAGAGGACCTCTATCTCACTCCCTATACAAGAATCAACTCAAAATGGATCAAAGACCTAAACCTAAAAGCCGGGGCCATAAAACTCCTAGAAGATAATGTAGAGAAACATCTACAAGACCTTTTAGTAGGTAGAAGTCTCTTAAAACTTTCACCCAAAGCACAAACCACAAAAGAACAAAATAGACAAATGGGACCCCCTCAAAATTAAGCATGTTTGTACCTCAAAGGACATTGTGAAGAGGGTAAAAAGGCAGCTTACTCAATGAGAAAAAATATTTGGAAATCACACATCCAACAAGGGTCTAATATCCATGATATATAAAGAGATCCTACAACTCAACAATAAAAAAGACAAATGATCCAATTAAAAAAATGGGGGAAAGACCTGAATAGACATTTTTCTAAAGAAGAAATAAAAATGGTGAAAAGGCACATGAAAAAAATATTCAACATCACTAGTGATTAAGGAAATGAAAATCAAAGCTACAATGAGATATGATTTCACACCTACTAGAATGACCACTATTATCAAAACAGAAAACCCTAAGTGTTGGAGAGGATTTAGAGAGATAGTAATGCTTCTTCACTGTTGGAAATGTAGAATGGTACAGCCACTGTGGGAGTCTGTTTGGTAGTTCCTAGGGAAGTAGAGATAGATCTACCATGTGACCTGGCAATACTCAGAAGAACTGAGAGCAGAGGCCAGGACAGACATCTGCACACTGATGTTCATAATGACATTATTCACAATTGCCAAAAGATGGAAACAACTCAGGTGTCCATCAACTGATGAATGACTAAACAAACTGTATATAATATGCATGATGGAATATTATTCAGCTATAAGAGGAAATGAAGTCGTGAAGCATATGACAACATAAATGAACTTGGAGGACATTCTGTTGAGTGAAGCAAGCCAGGCGCAAAAGGACAAATATTATGATTTTGCTATTATGAGTTAAATATATTGAGCAAACTCATGGAGATAATAGGTAGACTATAAGTCACCAGAGGACAGAATGTGGCTAGAGAATGGAAAGCTGAGTTTTAATCTGTGCAGAATTGGTAAAAAGTTGTTTGGAAATGCATGGAAATGGTGAAAGCACGTAATAGGATTTGTAATTAGTAGCACCAACATGAGGGTGTAGTAGTGGTTTGTTTTTCGTTGTTTTTCTTTTTTTCTTTGAGTAATGAAAATGTTCTAATACTGACTGAAGTGATGAATGCACAACTCAATGATTATATCAAATGCCATTGATTGTCCACTTTAAATAATTTATATAATTTATGAACAAAAATAATAATAAGGTGGTTTGGGGAGATATGTACCAAATGTAAGATATGGACTATAGTTAGTAGTAATACTTAGACGATGCTCTTTCATAATTTGTTACAAATGCTTCGCAACAATGCAAGGTATTTGTGGTGGGGTGATGTATGGGAGCCTTGTATAATGTTATGCATGTTTGTTTTGTAAGTTCACAACTTTTACTACACACACATTGTTATGTATGTTCAAGTATGAATGATATACTTCAATAAATTGTTTTTAAAATGAAAAAAATTATTCAGAGCAATTTAGTACCCTTTCTCTCTATTTCCCCCTCTCTCTTTTTTCCTCCTCTCTCTATCTCTTTTTCTCCCTTTCTCAATTTCTCATTTTGTTCATATAGGAACCCATCCTGGCCAATGCTCAAAGGGCTCTGCCTTCATCCTTTATATACTTATCAAGTGGTGTTCCTAAAACAGAGTTCTCTATAATTCTTTCCATGAGGGGCATTGTGCACTCAGCTATTAAAATTAATTATTTCATTCTCACCTTTACTCTCATAATGAATTTGCAGCAATTTAATGATAATGTGTGAAAATACCAAGGAAATGGCCTGACCTAGCAAATGTTAACTATTATTATTGGTATTATTAATGTATAGAGTAGGAGCTTGGTATATATTGGATTAATGACTGAATGGAAAAAAAAACCCAGAGAAGTTAGAATTGAACATAGACCTGAATTGAATCCTAGGGATTTGAGTGTTTCAGTAAATTATCATGACTTCACTCACCTCTCCTTAATTGCACTGAATTTTCTTTCTGAGCTTTCAGGGAAGCTTTCAATAGCCCAGTGACAGAGGGGACACATGTTTCATTAGTCCCATTTTGCAGATGGCAAGGCTGAGGCCTAGAGATATGACTTTCACAATGACATGCTACTTAAGATCATGTGCACTCCATGGGTTCAAATTCTACCTGTACCACTTAATAATTTGTGAAATTTGGCAAATTATTACACTTCTCTGAACCTTGGGATCCTCACTGGCAAACATATCTCTTAAGGGTGTTATGACGATTAAGAGTATCCAAGTGAAGTGAAGTGCATGCCCTTTGTCCTTCAAGATTGGTCTAGTCCTGGTTGAAGGGCTGCTATTGCGATGACTCCTTTACCATGGTTTCCTCTACTCCCCATCCTTCTAAAAACTTAAGATTCAGCCTGTGTCATTAGAGGCAAATGCTCTCTCTCTTTCTTTAAGGGACTAGTCCGAGTGCCCTGTATTCTCAGGCTTGTCCCAACACTTTCATCACTTAGAATGATCTTCTAGAAACCCCGCTTTTGAGCTCTGATAGCAAAGGACCAGACTCCCTTTCAAAAACAGATTCAAATACAGTAAAGGAAGCAGAAAAGTAAATTTTGCAGGAATTCTGTTTGATGGTCAGGAATGTATTGTGGAGTTGTAATTCATGGCAGAATCTTCCAAGAGCCTATAGGAATGACAGTGAAAAATGCTAAGATACTGCATTCCAAAATGAGCTCTGTAGAAAATCAATATGAAAACTACATTGAAAAAAAAAATAGAAAAAAGGACGTTTCCAAGAATACCAAGTTTGTGAAAGTTTGTACACATAGTGCCCCCTACTCCTCTTAGAGATTTGCATCATACATTAAAGCCCCCTCAGGCTTTTATGCCCAACCAGATTGCTCCAACTTTGAGGCACTTTCTGGATCTAACTTGTTTTTGAATTTAAATGATGGTTCAAGAGACACTTTGGGGTTGTCAGTGATGGAAAGATTCTAGGGAAGGTAATTAATTTTTTAACTTCTACAAATATAGATATAGCTATAGGCACAGATGCATCAGGTATATATGTTGGAACGTCCTGGTTGACAAGGGTGATTCAAAGAGCTCAGATGACATTCAAAGTGTGTTTGAGAGCAGTGAGTGTGATAAATTGATCATATCCTCTGACTTATGGAATTTAGGAACCTATGAAACATGAACAGGAGTCAATAAATCAGCTTTGATTGGGCCAAAAGTGTGCTCTCCAAATAGAGGAAAAAATAACACTGTAGGGGGTATGTTTAACCTACATAAGAAAATATATGGCTTTAATTCATAATATAAAAATTGGTGCTGCAAATTATAGAACTTCTTATCAGTTCATTGAAGGAGGCTCAGCAGGGGTTCCATTTGCCCCCCTCCCCCCACTGGCACTGCATTTAATTATTCTGTGCAATTAAGGCCAGCAGAATGAAACAGTATATATTTTTTAAAATACTGTCTAAATTGAACTCCAGCAATCCAGACTGGCCTCTTCAGCCCCAGGGCAGTCTGGGTAAGGAGTTTGAACGGTTTGGGAGGACAATCTTGCCTTGAAGGTGCCATGAAGAACACTCCAAATCTGTTTTTAGACAATAGGCTCCCACTTGTTCCTTTCCCATATTCTTCTGTGAGGGTTTTAAAGAGGAAGTGTGATGTTAAAAAAAAAAGTTTACAAAAGTTATGATAATAGAGAAATTTCTTTAGAGGCTTAAGTTTCTATTTACTTTTTGTGACAGGGTGAAAAAAAAAAGAAAAAGAAAAAACTCATTATCTTTCTCTCCCACAATTTCAGCAGCAGAAAGGAGATAAGGCAGGTCCCAAATGAACCAATGGCTAGGCATGCGGGCAGGCCATCTAACACATCCCTTTTACAAACACAGTTTTCAACATGCAGTAACACTCGCAGTCTTAGTGCTAGATGATAAGAATAATTGTATTCATTACACAGTTGAATATAGGAACATAGTTCTGAAATAATTTTCCTTGCCTAGAATTACACAGAATTCCGCTGAGTGGCACATTCAAGTGAATTTTTATTAAGAGGTTTCCAGCAAACTGTTCAGTGCCAGAGAGACTTCATTTTTAATTATTTCTCAGAACCAGGGTATTGTTAAAAGCATCAGACAACCACTGAGTGCTGGTTAACAGAAGAAATTCTCACTAATCACAGTTCATGTTTTAAACCTAGTGACCAGGGAAGCGGCTGTGGCTCAATCAGTAGGGCTCCCGTTTACCATATGGGAGGCCCTGGGTTCGGTTCCCGGGGCCTCCTGGTGAAGGCAAGCCCGCCTGCACGGCGTGGTTAGCTGACCCAGCGAGCACAAGCAGCAAGGGGGGGATAAATGAATAAATAAATAAAATCTTTAAAAATAAATAAATAAAAAATAAACCTAGTGACCATGGAGCACTCATTGAAACACTCTTATTCGGGAGTGGATGTTGAGACACTTTAGAATTCCAATAAGTGTTTGTTTACTGCATCTTGTCTCCTATTATTTGGTTTCAGAGGTGACATAAACTTATGTAGTGAGGTTAGATAAAAATTAGCTTCACACCCCCATCTACCTAGGGTTAGGAGTTTGGTGTAAAGTGGAATAAAAGGTTTTATTTAAGACAGACTGTGCACAGAAATTAGGGTAAACTGAGGAGAGTTTAATAAAGGGTTTATTTTCAAAGGTATGAGCAAGGTATAGAACATCCACAATGTGTAGAGAGACCAGGGCAAGTAGTACCAGGATGATTTCATACCCTAAGCGAGAAGGGAAGGAGAGATCTTTGTGGAGAGGGTTACTTGGCAAGTCCATCAAGGGACCCAGAGAGCCAACAGTGACGTGGCAGGGATGGAGCCGGGGAAATAATACCCTATCCATGCTACTTCTTCCCTTAGATTTTCTGCTTGCATTTCCCTTTGTCTGAACCCAACTGGGAACTCAGGAACCCACTGATAAAGCCAATATATGGCAAGCTTCCAGAGCATAGAATAAGGTAGGAGAAGGGCAAACAGATGACATCCAGAACAAATTCTGGTTTCAGAGAATGCTTAGAAGGACCATCAGCATAAAGTTTATAGCATAATAAATTTGGAAAGAATAAGAGGTCTATCAGGACTAGTCAGCCCCCCTCAGAAAGGAACAAATGAAAAGCAGAGCAGTAAAGCAATAAAATGCTGTTGTGAGAGGTAGTCCTAAAGAAGGCTCTGACTTGTCTTCTAGCTTGAGTTTCATTATGGTGAGGAACTGAACCCCAAGTAAGTTCCAGAAGCTGAGAGTTTAGAAGACCTGAGTTATACTTGCCAATGAAGCCCATGGAAAGAGTGGGTCTTATGGAGCTTTTAGCACCAGCATGGTGTAGCATCATCAGAGCTGAGTGGTTGTGGGCCAAGTCTAATTACAAGGCCAAGATAATTTCTACCCATGTTTCCTGTAGGCCTACTTGGCACAGAGGAGCTTTTAAAGATTCAGATATTCTCACCTACCCATACCCCAAGAGGGTAGAGAGGTTGCTGAGACCAGAGGCCTGTGGGAACATAGAGGTCATCTCAAAGAATATCAAAATTCTTAGATGACTATGCACAAATACAAGACTTCATGCATTACATTGACTTCGTGACACTTAGCTACAACCTTAGAGATAAAGGAAGGGGAAAACCCATGAAATGACTGTTTACTCTTATGTGATAAAATTAAGTTTCAACTGTTGGAAGAATGGGAGGTCAAGACAGAAAATATGTTCAGTAATAGAAAAGTAAAACTATATTTCATTTTTGCACACCTGAGTATTGGCCTGTGAAATAGAATCCTCCTCAAATGGATCAGGTGGGTCTGTTCATGGGCCATCAATGTATCAGAGTATGCTTGGAAAAACATAAAACAGCTAGGTTTTACAAGAGATGGAGTATTTTCTTGGTTTCCCCATCCTTTCTACTGTCATTTAAATTTGCTTGGACTAGAGGACAGAGGAAAAGATTAAAAATACAAATGACCTTGGAAAATTATCAACTAAATGGTAGAAAAACTCATGGTATGAAATATCTCAGTTTGAACCATTTCACTGCCTGGCCCATTTCAACAGGGATATTCCTCTCACTGTTCTGCACACCTTGGAAGCCTGATTCCTGGGCTGCTTAAGCCAGGCAAAAATGAATTATCCCATTGGCTTTGCATCTGAATGTCTCCCTAAAAACATCTTAGGGACTGAGAGACTGAAACCATCTTCCTATCAAATGATCTCTTGCTCTGAACACATTTCACCAGATTTGCAAGGGATCATAGTTCAGTCTACCAGTAAGTAAGTGTTAGAAATGGGAGATAGATCATTTAAGGCTGAGAGATGAGAGAGTTCAGATAAAGAAATCGAGACTCAGGGCAAGAAAATTATTTCCCCAAAAGTCACCTAACAGATTAAAGACAGAAATTCAACTAGAAACCAGACCTTTGACAGCAAAGCCAAGGTCTTTCCCTTCAGACTCGCTTCTTCCATCCCACTTCCATCAAGAATCACTGCTGGTAACTCCAAACATGTTCATTGCACATTCTATATGCTCTATGTAGGCCCTATGCTAGGCAATAGGAATAAAACAAAGAGGAGAACAGACCTGGTGCATATACCTGTCTACATTGGACTGGATTGAGACTACTGACTCTGTTTCTTTGGAGTAGCTAGTGTCCTGGGAAAGCCATCTTTCTTAGCAAACTGAACCAATTGGGTGGTCAGTGGCCTGCATCCCATCCATGCAAGCATGTGAAATACCATAAGCTTTGGATTTACCATTGGCATCTCCTGGTTAAAATCAGTGGGCAGTTTGTCTCTACCTAAGAGAAACACTTCTTAATTAGTGCTTGCAGTGATTGCTGAAGCCATCATAGGTGATACAAGTACTAACCCAGGAAAGGGTAAACTTGATTCTACTCAGGCTGTTTAATAAAATTGTCTCAAGCCTCTATTTAATAAAAATTATCAAGATATGGTGGGAGAGAGGCTTTAGTGTTAAACAGTATTAGGAGTCCACCTCAAATAAAAAGCTTTGACAGACAATGATCTTCTGTTATGAAGAGTCAATATCATGTGTCCCACTCCCTACACAGACCAGTGCAGGCCTTCTGATCCTCAACAAAGGGATGCTTAGAGGTATCAGAGAAAAATAAGGCAATTTCTCCTTTTGAGCTTCAAAATATCTTTGGAAACTGTATTAGTCAGTCAAAGGGGTGCTGATGTGAAATACTGGAAATCTGTTGGCTTTTATAAAGGGTATTTATTTGGGGTAGAACTTTACAGTTACCAGGCCATAAATCATAAGTTATTTCCCTCACCAAAGTCTGTTGCCATGTGTTGGAGCAAGATGGCTGCTGATGTCTGCCAAGAGTTCAGGCTTCCTGGGTTCCTTTCTTCCTGGAGCTTGTTTCTCTCCGGGCTCAGATGCCCTGCTCTCTCCACAAGGCCAGCTGTAGACTATCAGGTGACTGGCTCTGTCTCCACCCCCCTCCCCCCAGGGCTCAATTCTCTCCAGGCTTAGCTGCTTTGCTCCCCTGTGTGCTTACTTCCTGGGCTCCAGCTAAAAACTCCAACCTCCCTTCTCTGTAGTACAGTTTCTCTGTGAGTCCCCACACACCAAGGGGGTGGGGACTCAACATCTTACTGATGTGGCACAATTGAAGCCTTCATCACTATTTACTCAAGTAAAAGTAAAACCTCTGAATCCAATACACTCTAATATGCCCAGGGAAAAAGACCAGTTTAAAACCATAATCCAATATTTCTTTTCAGAATTCATCAATAATATCAAACTGCTACAGAAACCAAGAGTTTTGATTTGTAAGAACTAGAACTTTTGAGTTTCTAAATTTGAACAACTTATACCATAAGTTTATCCCATGAATGATAGGTAAAGAAAAGTCATCAAGGAGTCAGACTTTCAGGCAAAATAAAGTTCTTCCATGCTGGGGTGGATGTGCAGTGAGAGGAGGGGGCTTGATAAAGAGAGCAATCAGTGGGACCTTGTAGAAAAAACCAGGGGTGACCACAAAGGCAGAATGGTCAGCATTGAGAGACTCTCCTCTACCGGAGTGTCACCCCTCAGTCTTGTCCCAGAGACTTGATGGAGTAGTCAGGGTCTGCAGACCAACTGGGTGCCATCCAGATCAGCACCATACAGTGCTGTGTGGGTCCCTTTGTTTTCTTGCTAGGTACCTTCATTTAAGGAAGACCACTCATGAATGGAAGATCCTTTGTCACTGCTGATTCTCTAGTAGGAATGGCACTTATCAATGCCTCAAGATGTCTCTCAGTCTTGTCCAACCTTTATTTTCTGAACAACCTTACTGTGTTTGGGAAAAGTAGGTGGGCTACATCACACACCAGACAGGATGATGGCTGATCAACATCACCCAGCAAACTCCTTCACCAGCTTCCCCTGCTCATTCAAATCAGCCCCATGCTCATGTCCTGGCTCCACACACTCAGCATATTGGTTTGGGTATTTCACTTCTCTTGAACAGAGAAGTTCAGTCTGGTGGGAAAAATAAGTTCTTCAAAGACTGTGATGTGGAGCTCAAATATACAGTGATTATACTTATTGATTTTTGCTCTGGTGTGAAGCTTAAATACAGGGAGACAAATTAGGGTTGAAGGGGGCAGGACAAGCTTTATTGAAGGTGAGTGAAGGTGTGGCCAGGGGACAGGGGAAAGCATTCCAGGAGTCTGGGGAGTTGGAATGATCATGGTTCATGCAAACGTTTGGAAAAAAAGAAATCATTGGAACATCTCAATAGACCCAGCTATTACTCACCATCTCCTCCTGAGAGACAAAATGCACAACTCCTACTGAGGAGCACAGCAAAGGCTCAGCAATGGCCAAAAGAGACAATAACAGAGGAAAGGACTAGGGAGGTAAAACATAATACCAGCTACCCTGGCATTCCCGCAGCAACCAGATAGAAGCCATTTTAAAGGGAAGTCTGAGCATTATATCACCATCCCAGAGAATATTCTTGAAGAGATTCTACTTGCACTTTAGATAAAATACCAAATTCTCACTGTGTCAATAAAGCTATGCAGGACCTCCTTTCTGTCCTACTCCCCAGTCTCACTCCTTGTCACTACCCTCACCCATAGCCCTGCTTGGCAAGTTCCAGCTGTAGCTATCCTTTAACATGCTAGCCTCTTCCTTACTTGGGGCTTTGCACATGTTCTTCCTCTTCCTTAGTCTTCTCCACCCCATGTTTTCCTGGTTAATTCCCATCTATATTTTAGGTCTTTACTCAAATGTCACTTCCTCATAGAAAGTTTTCTTGAACTTCTAATATAGCTTATTTTGCTAATGAATGCCCCCTAGTTTTCCTGTATGGCACTACCAAATTCATAAATATACCTCCATTTGTGTGCTTATCTGCTTAATGTATGGCTCCTCTAAGTTCCATGAAGACAGGCAGAACTCAGTTGTGGCTATCTGATTTCATAGACTCCTACTCTTAGCACTTTACAACTGAACTCTCCCTAAAGGAATGAAAGTAAAAGAAATGCGAAAGCATGAGGTACAAAGGCATTTCAGGTGAGAGGGACCATGCATAATAGATGCCCCTATTGATTGTCCTCTCCATCTTAGCTGGAAAACATACTGTGCCATAGTGAGTTCAGAGGGGAGGCAGAGAACTGGGCTTGGGCTTTGATGTAACCCTGGGCAGGTTGCTTAGCCTCCTCCCTTGCCCATCCACAGTTGCTACTTGGAATAGAGCCCAGCTATGAAACAGTCACACAGCTCCCTTATGAGGCAGAATGTTGACACTTCCTCTCAGTCTGTTTTTCAAATCCTCTATTTCCCACAGATCTGTCATATTGTCAGTGACTTACCTCTTCACTGGTCTCTGTACTTTCATTAATTCCTTATCACTTGTTCTTCAGTTCTAACCCAGGACTTTGTGAGGACAACTAATTAAAGTCAGGAGGTTTTAAAAAGAGCTATTGGCCTACAATCCAGCCCTTTCTCTCATTAGAATCAATCTTCAGGTTACTGGTCAAGAGAAGATGTATTTAAAAACATGCCCAGCCAGTCAGCACTTGAGATGTGTTCATGAAATCACATTAGTTGTTTATGAATTCTAATTGCATGATCTGTTTACTTTCTATGAAAGATATCTTCTATGAAAAGCATGCCTGCCAGAGGTATACATAGGAATTGTAGCTTGTTTGAATAATTTGTTGCTGTATGGGTTAAAAAGAAATTACAAGACATTATATATCTACATATATATGTGTAAATCTGGTCCCCTTCTTGGGTCATTCAACACTACAGGGAAAGGGGACAGAGTCTCTGCAGACAGGTTTGGGCAAAGAGCATGCCAGTGATCCTGAGAGCTTGTTCCATACCAGGGAGGGAGCAGGACCACTCTGTCCTCAGCCGGTCCCAAGCAGTATAAGAAAAGGAATTTACCCAAAGCTGAAATTGATATGCCCAATATATATATATATTTTAATAATATGTCAGTACAAATGGTCTCATATAACATGCTGATTTAGGAGGTTCAAGATTATCTAGCCTAATCTGAGAGCTCTGAGAGGATATACTACATACCCAGTACCAAAGCAGCTGGACCATTGCAGAGTTAAGACCAGACTTCAGGGTCTCTGACATCGAGGCAGTGCTCTGTCAAAGGCAGGCTACCATTTCTCAGGAGAGAAGTTGAGAGAAGCAAACAGCTGTCCTTCTGCCTGGCCCAGAACACCTGAGCTCTAATCTCTCCTAAGCACACACAATTCACTTTTGCAAAAAGAAGTAAGAGAAAAATATAAATTTACCCTGAGTGGATTGGAGTGAGACAGGAAACAAAGAATTTGGAGAGTAAGAGTGTCTATCACTAAGTGTAACAGCTAGCTTTTACTGAGTGTTAACTTTATCAAGATATTTTTTTTATCTCCTTATATGCTATTGCATATATAAGCTTATATAGCTTATTTATGGAAGAATCTGAGGCTTAGAAAGGTCAACTGGCCTGTCTAAGCTCATACAGCAGGTCAAGGTGGGGGCCAGAATTCTAGATTTAGTCCTCTGTTTCAAAACAATTCTTTATTGCATCAACACACAGGTGCAAATGAATTTGAATTACTTGAACTAATCTGGGTGATTTGATTCCTGTTCATTGCAAAGAGTTATTTGAAAGCCAGGCTTGTACCTGGACTTGGCTGGGAACTGAAGGAGGTTCAGCTAATGGGGTACAAGAGAAGCATATGGCAGATGGACATAGAGAATAGAAGTTTCTGCTTATGTCAGACAGGAATTCAGTTGTTTTCTGGTTCATCTGGGAAAGTTACTTAAACTCTCTGACCATCCATTTTATCATCTCTAAAATGAGGATAATAATATTAACTACAACTTAGGTTTGTGAGGAACCTTGAGTTAGTACATATGAATCTCCTGGAACTTGCCAGGCACTTGGGGGTCAATAAAGCTCATTGATGAAGTCATAGTGATGAAGCAAACGAATATGGCACTGACAGTTCAGGAGTTCTCAATTGGTTTTGTCTGCCTGCCCGCCCCTCACCCCCAGGTACATTTGTCAATATCAGGAAACATTTTTAGTTGTCACAACTGAGGGGAGGTGGTTGTTTCCGGCATCTGAAGGATGCTGCTAAACAACCTACAATACATAGGATTGCTTCACACAATGAATGATCTGACCCAAACGGTCAATATTGCTGAGGTTGGGAAATCTTGCTCTAGGTGGATGAGAAATAAAACACTAGAAGTGAAAGACTAAAATTTCCATTAATCCTAGCTGACTACTCAACACACTAACTGCTTGACCTACTCCTTTTAACCAATATTTTGAATTTCACAGTAATCTGCACCAAAAAGGAAGAGAGGAGAGTCTCTGAAGCCGTTCTACTGGATTCTCTAGAGGATTAGGACCTCCTCCCTCTCCCCACAGGAAAACCTGGTGGAGCTGAGTGTTTCTGGGCCCTCCAAGTCCCTGAACTGAAGCTGTGCCCTAGTTGTAGAGATGAGCAAGCAGGCATCTGGCAGGAGTAATATCACTTGCCTGAGCTTCTAAAACTGTAATGGGATGTGCACAAGAGGGAACGAGGGAGGAAGGAGGAGGAATGGAGGAAGAGAGTCACCAATAAATGAAAGAATAATGGAACATTGATCAGCTCTTTATCACAGCAGGTGAGCTGCTTTGCTTAGGCCCAATGCTGTCAGGCAGACCCTTGATGAAACCTGCATAACTGCTTGTATGGATGGTTATGTTTAGCTTCTGTCAGCAACTCTGCCAGAAAGGAAGAGGCATTAAGCAAATCCTGCCATGGGTTGAGGACTCTCAGATAAACATTCAGGGAGCTGACTAACTCTCCCTCGACCATAGTTGGCTCCAAATTCCAGTTTCAGAACAGAAAGTTTATTTTTCCCAGGACATGGGCCTGGTTGGGGGGGGGGGGTCCTGGAAAACCCCTGCTCTTTTCCTTGCCCAGAGGACTGATAGTGCAGGAGGTTTCAGGCACTGATGTGGTTCTTGCTGCAGGGCAGGGTGACACCCTATGTCCTCACCCTTCTGAATGCTTCCTACAGCAAAGCATGGCTAGCTTTGGTTTGATCATCTCCAAATGACAAGAAAGGGAAAGAAGGAAAGACGTTGTGAACAAACATTCATGTGGATGGTTTGTGAGTTTGCTTTGTAAAAGCAAAAATATTTTTTTCTATAAAGTAAGTGCTTGTAGACTCTGTTTTGCCTGAGCTCACTATGCAAGGTTATAGAAGACACATCTCTTTGCAAGTCTGATTCTTCTGCTGCCAATGCAGATGATAAAGCCTGTTTTCATGGAGGGGATTTTTCTGAGCATGAATGAAGATAAATGTTCAAAGCATGATGAAAAATTAAACCCCATGACAGAAAGCTAGCTGCCAGGCCCATCAGAGGGAGAGCACTTTGTGGACCAGCCCTAGTGCTTAATCATCACTGAGGCTCATAGTGCCTCACACTGTGCAGTGCCCAGGATGTTAGAGAGAAGGAAAATACAAGAAAAGGTACAAATTGTGCCATAGAAAGTAAGGTAGTAGAAAACACAGGCATGGGATGGGGGACAAGGGAAACTTAGTGGTTGGAGGGTAGATACAAGGAAGGGGAAGGTGATGGTGGCTGCAATGTCTAAGGGAGTGGGTGGTTATGCAATTGTCTGATATGTGATGAGTTATATAGATCCTCTTCTGGGTCTCCCGGTGAAACTTTCATTATCACGAATGCTATTGCTTTGTGAAGCAGGCTTACATTTGGGGGCTTTGAGATTGGCAAGAGCTTAAATATGAGAGTGCCAGTGAAAGACCTGCCACATCCAGGTTGCACTGTGAGGGAACACTCCTTTATTCCAAAGCTGGTCTGAGATTTTATATGACCTGACTGAAATCCATAGTCTAATATTGACAGATAGGAGCTCGTACTCTACAATTGACCCAAATCTCTTCCATATTATTTTTTCTAATATCCTTCCAAATCTATCAAATACACCACTTTGAAGAAAATGGGACAGAATTTAGGGGAGGTTAGAGAGAGAATCCCAAATACAACCCTCAATCTACATCAGGTTTTCCTTTCAACCAAAATCTATTTGGTATTCAGCAGAAATTTTGAGTCTAGTGTTTGACATAATTTAATAGTGCACATTAATGACTATAATTTTTCCCTGTAGTCAAGATACTAAGAAAATAAGGAGTGTTTCATCTACATCACATAAAACAGTAACCAGGTCATATACTGAAGAGGAAGTCCCATGAGGGCCAGTAGTTTGTTGTTAACTAAGATACATGCACACAGCACCCCATAGTTGCATTTGTTTACATTATTGTATACTTGTCCATCCTTTTAACCTCACAATATCCCTATGTGGTATATTTTTCCCATTTTGTGGATACTGAAACTGTGGCTACAGTGTTTAGGAAAGTATTCGTGCTCAGGGATAAAATTCAGATTTCTTAAGCTTAGTTTTTTTATTTAATATTTGCAGTTGGTTAGTGGTGGAATAAAGGCTAGAAAGGTAGTCAGCTAACCTAACAGAGGTCTTGAGATAATAACACTAATCCCCATAGGCTCATGAGACCCTGTCATTTTCCATTCCTATATATTCTCATCTCTGGGAACATTTCTAGGCAGTTCTTGGTCACCTTTCTCTAATTCCTATTTTGGTAGGGTGGCAGAATGGCTGTCTGTCTGCTAATATACTAGTTTCTCCTTTCATAGCATAGAGTATTTCTTGGAAGCAGCTTCCCAGAGGGGGAACATATTTCCTACCCCACTATATATCAATATCTGTGTGTGTGATGTGTATAATGCATATATATATATATATATATATATATATATATATATATATATATACACACACACACATATATATTTAAGTCCCTGAATTTGGGGATTTATTTATTAAAGCAGTAAATGTTAACCTAACTAAAGCAGATGGTCTCAAGTCTTGCTATAGATTGGGAGAATATTGGCATCTATTGGCTTGAGGGTCCCATCAAAACTTAAACAGAAATAATACCATTTTGAAGAAAGAATCCCAATTTCAACATTCTTTTTTTTCATCAATGAGTAGGCTCTATATTAAAGAAACATAAATTTCAAAAATAATAGTTTTATTTAGGATGAGACTATATATTATCTATCACAGGATATTCCCTTCAGTGAAAACCATAGTGAAAACATATACATTTATATTTGGCTTTTAAACTACAAAACTGTGTGTGGGTGTATCTGTTAAGGGGTATTTTACCTTTTGAGGTACAGAACTCTGAAGGCTGGATTGTGGAAAAATGTGAACTTTGTGATTATAGCTTCTTTAACTTTTTTATGTTTGGCCTTTATAAATTATATATTGAAAGAATTAAACCTTCCACAGTCTGAATTTGGACTTTAGCACATTAACCAACAAGCATTAGAAGCTCCCAAGGAATCAGTTTGGTAAATCATAGTGTTTGTGCAACAATTCATGTGTTTCGTACCTTGTGGTTTTTAAAAGAAAATTAATTGGACCATAAAAATGAAGCTGCTAAAGGAGTAACAAAAATATTGGTCCCATAAATGTAAAATAATTAAGACTTATATAGAATTGATCATGTGCTAAAGATATGAGACTGTCTAAAATTGACTTTCAAAAATGCTTGAATTATAAAGGAAAAGAACAAGGTTAAATGAAACACTTGAAATATTTTGTGCCTAAAAGGCAGGAATTATGTAGGTATTGTAGGACATTTTTCAGTCTCTAGTAATGAAATACCACCTACTCAGCTACCACCACTAAAAATAAACTAAAAGTATTATTTATTTTCAGACATCTTTTAATATGTTTGTAAGAACAGATTATTTTACAAAAAAACAAAAAACAAAAACAAAACAGATGCTTCTAATGCATTTCACTCTTTACTATGGCCTCCTAGAGGCGAAGTATCAAATCTGTAGCTCAGTTTCTATAACAGTTTAGCTCCTGAGTGTATGTATGCAATCTCTTTCCCATTGTCCAATCCTTTAATTGCTATTATACCCCTACTCTACTTAATATTTTCTTTGCACCATATCTTAAATTTCTATTTTACATGCTTTGTTTGAATTCGTAATTTACATAAAATCTTTATGTGGTGAGGTGGTAAATAGCTATTTACCATAAACATATCAGGCACAGTGTCAAGGACTACTACTACTGGGAAGTCACTCCTTCCCATTCAACTATAAACAACTTAACGGCAGGGGTGGACAAGTAGATAATTATTGTTCAATTAAAAACTATGTCTGTAGCAAAGGTGTTTACCAGGTGTCCTGGGGATCTGGAAGGAGGATGTCTAAACCTGCAAACAGCTATGGATTAATAAAGAGCAAAACTCAAACCATAGAACATCACTTGCCTAAAATGTAAAAATTTTGAGTTTGAGGCATCTGGTTAAGTTGATAGAGGGAGTGTGGGTTTATCTCTTCTCCTTCTAGAAAACAGCAGCAAAGTATAAAAGGGAATACATTCATACAAGAATTGGGGTAGAATGAGGGGATATCAGAGACAGCAGAATAGAAAAGAATTTCTGAAATACCAAATGCAAATTCTGCTGATGAGTGTGCAGAGTATAAGGAGAGCAGCTCAGAGTTGACACAGAAGGCCCTGGGGGAGGTGGAACCTATCTTTCCAGGTGATTAAGGGGGAAATGCCATTCCAGAATCAGCAGAGTTGAAAAAGAATAGGTTGAAATAGAAATATTTACCCTAAGAAATGTATAATGAATGGCTAAGCAAGTTGCCCTCCCTAATACAGATACATACAGCTGAGGACTTGGCCCCAAGTTATTGAGTTATCTGCTTGGAAGAGAGGAGATGGCCCCTATGAGTAGAATCCTTTGTATCCTCTCATATGGGCTTGTAAGGATGAGGTTGATATAGTCTTTGGTCCTGCCCACCTCCATCCCTTGAGGTAAATCTTGCTGCTAATGGACATGATCTACCTATCTATCCAGAGCTGAGAATCAACCTCCTCCTCAGGAGAAAGACTACAAGTAGTACAGAAAAGCCTAGTCCTCAATTTACATATATTTGTAGTCAATTAAGGACCATTAGATACTCAAGGGAAAGCAGCAGCAGAGAAGAAAGACCAAAGTGAATAAGGGATCTAGCTAACACTTATTGAGCACTTTGTATTAGGCACATTCTTAAAGACCTTACAGATTCTACTCTTTGAGGTGGGTTTTACAAATGAGGAGACCAGGTGAAAAGGTTAGGTGACTTGCCCTACGTCACAAAACTTGTAAATTCCAGAGTCATGATTCACACCCAGGTTCCCAATTACTCCTGTTCCCTGTCTCTCATGAATAATGATGTATGAGCCTTTGGAGGGGACAAAGAAAATTGAGGGAAAGTAAATTTAAAAGCATTTTAATTTATTTCCTCAGAGAAATTCAAGAAGATGTTACATCCATAAAATAAGAAAAGGTTGCTTCTTAAAAGAAAAAAATATGAAAACAAGAACAAATCATCAAGAATTAAAATGAGTGCCAAAATAAAAATATAAAGTTTAATAAACATTAACAAAATGTCCCAAAATATAAAGCAAAAAGAAAAGAAAGAAGAATGTTTAAGAAGCATAGAGAAAAATCTACTTAAGGGCTATAATCATTAGTAAATGTTCTAGAAAGAGAGAATAGAACAGTTAGAAAGGATATAATGAACATAAGTAAAAGACTATTTCCTAGAACTGAAGGATATCTGGAGTTTTCAGATTGAAAGTGTCCACTGATTTCTTAGTAATCTGCATGCAAAAAGACCTACACAAAAATGTATCTCCATTAAACATCAAAACACTAAGTTTTTAGATAAGTGGACAAAAAATTCAAACTGACACAGAATTCATTCATTGGCAATACTAGGTATGAGAAAGCAGAAACAGAATATGTTCTGAGGAATCATTATTTTGTTTTGGTTTGCTTCCAGCTTAGCCCTCTTTTCCATTCTTCTCTGAACCACAGGAGGCCACCCTGCATGGACTTCCTTGCTTTCTGGCTTTCAGTTTGGCTTTAGCAATGAGAGCCACCACAGGAAATTGAAGAGAAAAAGGAGAATGAAGTCAAGATATTTATCTCCCTGAAGTGCCCTACCAAATAATTGTGTATTGGCTGTGCCCTTCTACCCAAGTCCACAGCTCTTGTCAGGAAGACTTTTCCATGCATCTACTCTCTCCTCAGGCCTGGAATGGTAACATCTCCCTGCTTTTTATGGACTTGAGGTATCCCACTATCCCTTTTGGTTTTCCTAAATCTTCCTCACATCTTTGCAATTATCCCTTTATTCAGTTTTCTTTAATTACATAGTTCATTAGACCATCTGTTTTCTGGCTAATACAGAGTACAGAATTTCAAACCTAGAAATTCATACTCTTCCAAACTAGCAAGAAGCCAAGAAATAGAGATGTATGTATATTTTTTATGTTTATAAAGGTGAACAAAAGGATAACTAAAAATAGAACTGTAATTTTATTAAATTTTGAGAAAGAGATGAGAGGGGAGTGAAGGTACCACAGTTAGATAAATTATTTGTCTTCTATATTAAAGAAAAGGAATATGAGCATTCCTAAAATTTATATTTAGAGTGGGTAACCAGCAGAGGCAATGTTAAAAAAATTATACAATAAGTCTAAAGTGTTCTTTTCTACAAAGTTGTGGTTGTGAGTTGAAAATACTTTCTTTACCAGAAATGAGAATCCTTTAGATAGCTATTGCACATCTCATTATAGCTGCCTTTGTCCCTAGATTAAATTATTTAAAAGTGGTTGGATCATCTCTCCAGGATATATAGTATGTTAATAGCCATCACTAAAACTCCATAAAATACTCCTTTTTGAGTATACTCTCTGAAGTATGGCTATGAGAGATGATCAGAAGATGGGCAGGTAAACTTTTGGTTTCATAAAAGAGAACTTAAGTCCAGAGGGCTCTTACACCTTAACTTATTCCAGGGCACCCCTGCTGAGTATTGTGTAGAGGATCACAGAAGATAGCAGCATTCTCCTGGCCTATCAACCATAGAAAGAAATTCAAAGGGCTTTCCCCCCAATCTTCCAGCTTCCTTTGTACCACTAATGTCCCCACTGGAAAATTCCATGTTAATTAAACAAACACTGCAGTGTGAGCCCCAGCCCTTGGGTGGCATCTGTTACTCTGTCTAATTACTTTTCCTCCTTTGGATAATCAACCTCATTGTGAAGTGATAATGACTCAAATTTATTTCAGTATGACTTGTCTCCGTTGAAATTAATATTCTAGAAATGAACGAAACTATTAATGGAAACTTTGTAAAAAATAAAAGCAGCATTTCAAATTAGCAGGGAAAAGATGGAATTATTAAAAAGTACTACTGAGAAAACCAAGCAGTCATATGGAAAAGGATAAAATTGGATCCAATCTTCATACTACAGATGAGAAAATCCTAAATAGTTCAGAGATTTAAATGTAAAAAAAAAAAAAAAAAAAAGGAGACAACAAAAGAATTAGAAATATTGGGGTGAGTTTCTTTAATATCTGGGAGTGAAGAAAACTTTCCCTAAATAACATATAAGGAAAAAGGTTGATAAATTTATCATGGGCACTTCCAGGAAAATAACATTAAAGTAGGTGAGCAGAGTCCAGCTCTCTCACAAAAAAGAATGGAGGAAGGGCAAAAACCTATCTTGAAGGAGCTGCTTTGGAGACACATAGAATGGGAAAGTGCTATGCGTTATCCAGGAGGGAACTAGACAAATAAAGAAGTCAAAGGAAAACCATGAGTTACTCATCCCTATGGCTGGAAACAGCACATATACCACCCTGAAGGCAAATAGCCTCAATAAAGTCCCTGACTACAATCCCCTGGATGGGAGGAAACATTCCCTGGGAAGAAGAGGGGTCGGGCAGAGGGTGGAGAGTGATTTCTTTTTGGTGAGTTTGGCCAGTTAAGTGCCTTTGAATCTCAGAGGGGACTTAGGAGACCACAGGGAGAAGGGAGGGAAGATCTAATCACGTAGGCTATCACACCCAGCCTACCTGGGAGAGAAAGGAACTAAGGTATAGAGGGGCCAGAGATAGGCACCTAAACAGCCTAACTTGGCAAACTGTTAGAAGCCTAAATTGCCTGAGGGAATGGAGGTAGGAAGACTCAGATAAGCATTCAGAAGCCCACTTAAGCTGTAGAGCCAGTGTAGCTCAGGGGAGGAATTCCTGCCTTGCATATATGAGGTCCCTGGTTCAGTTGCTGAGTTTTCTTAGAGAAGAGATCTAGAGAGTTATCCACTGGGTACCCAGCTGGTACCTTATGACAGGAAACATATGGACAGATTTATTTTGTTTTAAGTTTTCTTCGATCTGTTATTTTTTATCGGTGCCTTTTTCTTTTCTTTTCTTTACTAAAAACTGGTACACGACCTGTGGAGAGCAGGCTGAAGGTTGATTGATTGATAAGCACCAGCAGCTTGAGAAGCTCCTTAGGAGCTTAAGAAGGAAAACTGTTTTTCCTGGGTGTGTTGTTGTTATTGTTTAGCTTCTTGTTTATTGTCTTTCCCATTTCTTTGTTTCCATTCTTTCTCTTCTACTTACATTTCTACCTACTTCATTTCTTTTCTTTCCTTCATTTTTCTATCTTCTGTTTCTGTTGTTTTTCTTTCATTCTACCTCTTTTTGTTTGGACTTAATATTTTGTTTTATTTCTCTCTCTCCTTTTTCTCTTTTTCTTTTTCTCTTTTCCTATCTTCACATCATTCCAGACTTGTAATTCATTCAATTTTTATCTCTATTTTTCCTTGTTTCATTTTTTCTATTCCACCTTTTTTATTCTTATTCCTTTGTACATTTTTTATTTTTTACTCATAGTACTTATTTTCCTAGCTCTAATGCAGTTCCTATTCTACCTTTTTTCATTATTAGTAGTAGTAGTATTCTTTTTCTCTTCTCTCTTTCCTTTTCTCTGGTCCTAATGTTTTTTCAAGAATAAACAGACAACTGCAAGGATATAGAATAAGAGGAGCCAAGTGTCAAAAAGGAACCCTACCCCCCCCACACACACACATAAACAACAAAATAAAACCCTAGGCTAGAAAGATAAGCTAATCAACCAAATAAGTCCATCAAGATAAACAGATGCCTAAGCACCAACAAAAGATACAAGCCATACTAAGAAACAGGAAGACATGGCCCAGTCTAATGAACAAACTAAAAAACAGGAGGAGATGCTGAATGTGAAACAACTAATCAGTGATGTCTAAACAAATATCATGAATCAACTTAATGAAGTGAAGGAAAAGATAAAGGATATTAAGAAGACACTGGGGGAATATACTGAAGAAATTGTAAACATGAATAAAAAGTATAATAGCTAAGATGGTAATGAATGGCACAATGCAAGAAATCAAATATACACTGGAAGCACATAACAGCAGATTTGAACAAGCAGACGAGAATTAATGATGTAGAAGACAGTACATTTGAAATCATATAGCTAGCAGAACAGATAGATAAAAAGATAGAAAAAATCCAGCAGGGACTTAGGGATTTGAATGACAACAGGAAACTCACAAATATATGCATTATAGGCATCCTGGAGGAAGAAGAGAAGAGAAAGAGGGCAGAAGGAGTGTTGGCGGAAATAATGGCTAAAAATTTTGCAACTCTATTGAGGGACATGGACTTACATGCCCAGGAAGTGCAGTGCACCAACAGGCCTAATACAAGACACATACTTGTCAAATTGCCGAATGCTCAGGACAAAGAGAGAATACTAGAAGCAGCAAGGGAAAAGAGATCCATCACATACAAGGGAAGGTCAATAAGATTAAGTGTTGATTTCTCATCTGAAACCATGGAAGCAAGAAGGCAGTAGTATGACATAGTTAAGGTGCTAAAAGAAAAAACTTCCAGCCAAGATTTCTCTATCCAGCAAAGCTGACATTCAGAAATGGGGGAAAGTTCAAAATATTCACAGATAAACAGAAATTAAGAGAGCTCATCAACAAGAAACCTGCCCTTCAAGAAATACTAAAGGGAGTTCTGCAGGTCAAAAGGAAAAAACAAGAGAGAGAGGGTTGGAAGAGAGAGTAGGAAAGAAGATTATTGATAAGAATAACTAAAAAGACAAAAAGAGAAATAAAGACAACATATCACATACATGAACCTAAAGAAAATATGGCTAATGTAAGTAATTTCTTATCAGTAATAACATAGAATGTTAATGGAGTAAACCCTCCAATCAAGAGACACAGATGGGAAGAATGGATAAGAAAATATGACACACCTATATGCTGTCTACAAAAAACTCATCTTAGATCCAGGGAAGCAAGGTGATTGAAAGTGAATGGTTGGAAAAAAATTTACATGCAAACAAGAACCAAAAAGCACAGGAGTAACTATACCAATATCGGACAAAATAAACTTTAAATGCAAAAGTATTTTTAGAGACAAAGAAGAACACTATATATCAATAAAAGGAGCAATCAATCAGGAAGAAAAAACAATCATAAACATTTATGAACCTGACAAGGTTGCCTCAAAATACATGAGGCAAACCTTAGAAAAACTAAGTGGAGAAATAGATGCCTCTACAATTATAGTGGGGAGCTTTAATACACCATTATCACCTTTAGACAGAACACTCGACAGAGAATCAATAAATAAACAGAGATCTTGAATAATACACTAGAGGTCTAGACCTAACAGACATAAACAGAACATTACACTCAAATACAAAAGGATACACATTCTACTCGAGCACACATGGATCATTCTCCAGGATAGACCACATGCTAGGCCACATAACAACTCTCAATGAATTCAGAAAGATTGAAATTATACTAAGTAATTTCTCTGACTACAATGTAATGAAGCAGGAAATCAGCAAAGGGCAGAGAACCAGATTAGGTACAAAGATATGGAAGTTAAACAACAAAATTTTAGACAATCAGTGGATCACAGAGGAAATTGCAGAAGAAATCAGTAACTACCTTGAAACAAATGAAAATGACAATGCAATATATCAAAACTATGGGATGCAGCAAAAGCAGTGCTGAGAGGGAAATTTATAGCCATAAATTCCTACATTAAAAAAGAAGAAAGAGATAAAATCAAAGATCTAACTTCACACCTAGAGGAATTAGAAAAAGAACAACAAACTAATCCCAAAGCAAGTAGAAAGAAGGAAATAACAATGTTTAGAGCAGAGCTAAATGAAATTGAAAATAAGAAAGCACTTGAAAAAATTAACAAAATCAAAAGCTGGCTTTTTGAGAAGATTAAATTAATAAAATTGACAAACCCTTAGCTAGACTAATAAAGAAAGAAAGAGAAGATGCAAATACATAAATTAAGAAAACAGGAAAGGAATATCACCACTGATCCTAGAGAAACAGAGTATCATAAAAGGATACTTTGAAAAATTGTATGCCAACAAGATGGATAACTTAGAGGAAATGGACAAATTCCTAGAAACACACAAACAACCTACACTGATGAAAGAAGCAATTGAAAAACTCAACAGACCAATCACAAGTAATGAGATTGAATTAGTCATCAAAAACCTCCCAACTAAGAAGTGCCCAGGACAAGATGGCTTCACAGGTGAATTCTACCAAAACTTATGGAAAGAACTAACACCTATCTTGCTTGAACTCTTCCAAAAAATAGAAATGGAGGGAACATTGGTTAACCCATTCTATGATGCCAACATCACTCTAATACCAAAGCCACACAAAGACACCATAAGAAAGAAAAACTATAAACCAGTCTCTCGAAAAGAACCTAGATGCTAAAATCCAAAATGAAATACTTGCTAATGGTATTCAACAGCACATCAAATGAATTATACACCATGACCAAGTGGGTTTCATCCTTGATATACAAGGATGATTCAACATAAGAAAACCAATCAATGTGATGCACCATATTAACTGATTGAAAGAAAAAAATCATCATATGATGCAAATCCAGTGTTCGGCCTGCAGGCTTGGGCCCATAGAGCACGTTTGTTCCTGAAGACACTCCTTTCTCTCTCTCTCTCTCTCTCTCTCTCTCTCTAACTCTCATTCTCTCTTTCCCCCCCCCCTCTCTTTGTGGGCTCTGAGTGTGTGCGGTTGTGGGGAGGGCTTGTAGGCTGTATTCCCTTGGGTTGTGCGAGGATCTGGTGTGAGAATAATCTGGTGCTTTCTTCTGAATATTAAAATTCCCTGCGGTGAATAAAAAAAAAAAAAAAAAGAAAAAAAATCACATAATCATCTCTATTGATGCAGAAAAAGCATTCAGCAAAATACAGCACCCTTTCCTGATTTAAAAAAAAAAAAACACTTCAAAAGATAGGAGAAATAGAAGGAAACTTCCTTAATATGATAAAGGATATATATGAAAAACCCACAGCTAACATCATATAAAAGCTTTCCCTCTAAGATCTGTAACAAGAAAAGAATGCTCAATGTCACTGCTCTTATTTAACATTGTGTTAGAAATATTTGTTTGAGCACTTAGGCAAGAAAAAGATATAAGCCAGGCACTGAAGTACAAATATATGACCACACTGATATGAATTAAGCAAATTCAAGCAGTATCCCAGAGCTAGAGTCTGGAAGATAGGTTTACAGGATACAGAAAGGGCACAGAGGGTGGTGAGCTGATGCCCATAAAGGCAAAATCTATGATAAGGTGTAAGGGTGTGGTTGGGCAGTGAATGGGCATGACAGTGGTACAGTGACAGTATTGGGTTTATCAGTGCTGGTCTGTGAAGGGGAATAAAGTAGGGGGCATTGGGTTGGACCATCTATGGGACTGGGAGGAAGATTGGGGGAAGGAGCAGATGAACTCTGGGAATTTTCAGATCTGTGGTTAAACCTATAACGTTGGAAAATATATTTTGGCAAATATGGCATGGGAGGATTACTGGTGTAAGGTGTAAGATGTGGGGGTATTCAGGGCAGGGTACACCTGGAGCAGAGTTCTATGGTATGTGTAAGTGTTCATCTTGTCAGAGTGTGTTATCTCAGTGGGTGAAGAACCACACAATAAACAAGAAAATACTAAACTGCCATCCTGGTGAGTCTTGCTATGTTCTCAATTAGAGGGACAAGAATCCCTTGAGAACATAAGCAGTGCCTAATAAAAGAAAACAGACCAATATGTCAAGCCCTCAATATTATTTCAAGTAACTATGAATCGTATTCTCCAAAAATTGAAACTTAATGATTAACATAGATTCGGAGGGGAGGATAGGAAAGAATAGAATAGAAGGAAAGTGGGACATTTTTAGTGCCTTAGAATTGTTCAGCATGATCTTGCAATAATGAATACAGGGCACTTCAAATTTTGTCAAAACCTATAAAAGTGTATGATCCAAAATGTAAACCATTGACCATGGTTAGTAGCAATGCTTCAGTATTTGTACATCAAATCTAACAAATGTACCACCTGCATTTAAAACGTTATTAATAAGGGAGAGAGGGCAAGGTAGAGGCCACTGGGTATATGGGAAACAGCTGTACTGACACTGGGGAAATATTTGGAAGAAAATGTCACTGTACATACAAGACAACAGATCTTACAGTGATAAAAGACACAATGTCTAAATTTTTTTATTTCAAATTGTTTTAATTTTTTGTATTTTATTCATTATTTTTAAATTATTGTGTATTAGCCAGGGTTCTCTCGGGAAACAGAATCAGCAGGAGATATCTGTCAATAATATGAAATTTTAAAAGAGTCTCTCACGCGACCGTGGGGATGCACAAGTCCAGGTTCTGCAAGCAGGCTGCAAACCAGTGGCTCCGATGAAAGCTCGATGAAAGGTCGTTGATGAGTTTCTGGGAGAAGTTGCCTGTCCAACGACAAGCTGGGAAATTCTCTCTGAATGTTGAAATCACTTCCGCTTTTAAGTCATTCAACTGATTGGATAAAAGCGCCACCCATTGATGATGTAATCTCCCTGATTGATGCAGATGTAATCAGCCATCCACGCAGTATACTCACTGATGATTGAAGTCCACAAATGCTCTTGTATTACAATTAGCCCAGTGCTTGCTGGAACAAACACCTGGACACAATTACCTGGCCGAGTTGATACATTAGCCTAACCATCACATATTGTTTCATTTTCTTATTAATTTCCTTTGGTTATTTTGTTGGCTTCATTTTTGGAAACATTTTGGACCACAGAAGTGTCACAGCCGTGGGGGAAGAAAATCACTGGTGTGGGGTGTCATGAGGTGGGGAGGCAAGGGAAGGGGTTCACCTGAAGCATGACTCTAAGACAGGAATATATTCAAGTGTTCATGGGACACTGTCTTGGTGGGTGGAGATCCACACAATAACCAGTGGAATATTGAATTCCCATCCTGGGGAATTCTGCTACATTCTCTAATAGAACTGCAAGAATCCCCCAAGAGCAAGTGCAATGTCTAGTGAAAGAATGCAGACCATTATGCCAGGCTCTTGATATTGATGGTTGTACTTATGAACCTTTTCTTGTGAAATTGAAACTTGGCCTAGTATTATATATTGCCTAAGAGTTACCTCCTGGAAGCCTCCTTGTTGCTCAAATGTGGCCTCTCTCTAAGCCAAACTCAGCATATAAACACACTACCTTCCCCCCAGTGTGGGACATGACTCCTGGGGATAAGTCCCTGGCAATGAGGGATTATTACCAAGCACCAACTAGCAATGCATCATCAAAAAGACCTTGACCAAAAGGGAGAAATTGTAAATACAAATGAGTTTTTATGACTAAGAAATTTCAAAATGAGTTGGGAGTTCATTCCAGAGGTTATGCTTATGCAAATCTCATCAGAATCTCATTGACTGACAGAGAAAACATGTAGAACAGCTCCTGAGGGCCCTAGAGATATCCAGACACTATAAGCAGGGAATTGGGCAACCTATCTGTTGGCCTTACTTTGCAATTTATGATCCCCAGTGTAATAGAGTTAGATTCATTAATAGGTTCTCTACACATGGCTCTTCTGTCCCTTTTATTTGAACCCATCATTAGCACTATACTTGATAAATATATGTCCCAGAGACTTAAAACTTTGGTCCATCCATGTGCCAGCTGAGCTCTGAATTTCAGCAGACTTGAAACACCTACTCTCCAGTGCATTAGATTCAACCAGGACAACTAACAAGGAGATGAAGATGGACAACGTCCCTTCAAAGGAACAGAGTGTCTGCAACTGCAAGCAAGATACCTCCATCCATCTGCCCCATGGGTTCTAAGACCTCTCTCAGTTAGAAGCAGTATGGGCATCACCATCCCAAAATCCTCAAGATTGGGGAATGAACAATGAATTAAAGTAGACTTACTATTATTCTACTTTGGATTTATTATTATTTTAACAATGGAAGAACTCTTATCATTGATGTAAAGTCAGTGATCACCAGAGGTTCTGAGGGATGGGAGAGGGAAGAATAGGTGTAACATGGGGACATTTTTGGGACATTGGATTTGTCCTGCATGACTACGCAGTGATGGATACAGACCATTGTATATTTTGTCATAACTTACAAAATTGTGCAGAACAATGTGTAAACTATAATGTAAACTGTAGTTCATGTTTAGTAGCAATGCTTTAATATGGCTTCATCAATTTTAACAAATGTACTACACTAATGAAGGATGTTGTTAATGTGGGAAAGTGTGGGAGGGTGAGGAAGTGGGATATGTGGGAATCCCTTATGTTTTTTATGTAACATTTATGTAATCTAAAGATTCTTTAAAAATAAAAAAATAATTAATTGTAAAAAAGAAGTATTTGATCAAGCTCTTGGGCAAGAAAAAGGTATAAAAGGTATCCAAATTGGAAAGGAAGAATAAAAATTTCACTATTTGCAGATGACATGATCTTATAAATAGAAAGCACTGAGTAATCTACAAGAAAGCTTCCAGAGCTGATAAACAAGTTCAGTAAAGTGGCAGGATGTAAGATCAGCATGCAAAAACCAGTAGCATTTCTGTATACCAATAAGGAGCAATCTGAGGAGGAAATCAAGAAAAAAATTCCATTTGAAATAGCAGCTAAATGTATCAAATACGTAGGTATAAATTTAACTAAAGATGTAAAGGACTTCTATGGAGAAAACTACACTACATTGCTAAAGGAAATCAAAGACCTAAATAAAAGGAAGACTATTCCCTGTTCATGAATTGGAAGACTAAACATCATTAAGATGCCCATCCTACCCGAATTGATTTACAAATTTAATGCAATCCCATTAAAAATTACAATAGCATTTTTCACTGAATTGGAAAATCTAATTATGAAATTTATTTGGAAGGACAAGGGCCCTGAATAGCCAAAGACATATTGAAAAAGAAAATCAAAATTGGAGGAATCACACTACCAGACTTTAAAACATACTACAAAGCTACTGTGGTCAATACTGCATGGTACTGGCACAAGGATAGACATACTGACAAATGGAACAGAATTGAGAGTTCTGATATAGATTATCACATATATGGACAATTGATATTCAACAAGGTCACCAAGCCCAATCAACTGGGAGAGAATGGCCTCTTCAACAAATGGTGCTTAGAGAAATGGATATCCATATCCGAAAGAATGAGAAAGGATCACCGTCTCATGACCTTTACAAAAATTAACTCAAGATGGATCAAAGATCTAAATATAAGAGGCATGACCATAAAGCTCCTAGAAGATAATGTAGGGAGGCATATATGATATCTTGTAGTAATAAATGGTTTCATAACCTTTACACCCAAAGCATGAGCAACAAAAGAAAAAATAGATGAATTGCTATTCTTGTACAATTATTTGTTTGTTTATTAAGCAGTTTTATTGAGATATATTCACATACCATGAAGCCAGAAATAACAGCTATGTACAGTAGGGGGAAAAGTGAGATTGACAGGTGAGGAATTTTCCTATTTGTCTGTTTATTGTATATTATTATTATTATTGAAATAATGAAAATGCTTTAATAATGATTGAAGTGATGAACACACAATTATGGGATTATACCAAATACCATTGATTGTACACTTTCAATAAATTTTATGCTTTATTAATATGTATAAAAAAATTGACATGTTTAAAAAAAATAAAAAGGCAGAAAAAATAGATAAATGGGTCCTCCTCAAAATTAAAAGCTTTTTCTCTTAAAAGGACTTTATCAAGAAAGTGAAAAGGCAGCCGACTCAATGGGAGAAAATATTTGGTAACCATATACCCAATAAGGGCCTAATATCAAGCATATATAAAGAAATCCTATATCTTGAAAATAAAAAGACAATCAACCAATTTAAAAAATGGGCAAGATAATTGAATAGACACTTCTCCAAAGAAAAAATATAAATGGCTAAAAAGGACATGAAAAGATGCTCAACATCACTAGCTATTAAGGAAATGCAAATCCAAACTACAATGAAATATCATCTTACACATTTAAGACTGGCAAGTATTTAAAAAAAAAAAGAGGACTACAAGTATTGGAGAGGATGTGGAGAAAAGGGAACACTTATCCACTGCTGGTGGGAATTTGGAATGTTGCAGCCATTGTGGAGGACAGTTTTGGCACTTCCTCAGGAAGAATGATCCATATGATCTGCCATATGATCCAGAAATCCCACTGTATATACACAGAAGAATTGAAAGCAGGGACATGAACAGATATATGCACGCCAATGTTCATAGTGACATTATTCACTATTGCCAAAAATTGGAAGCAACCCAAATGTCCATCAATAAATGAATGGATAAAAAAACTGTGGTATATACATACAATGGGATATTATTCAACTGTAAGAAGAAATGCAATATTAACACATAGGATAACATGGATGGATCTTGAAGACTTCATGTTGAGTAAATTAAGCCGGGCACTGAAGGACAAATATGATATGACCTCACTGATATGACTTAAGCAAATTGAACAGACACACATAACTAAAGTCTGGAAGATAGGTTAACAGGAGACAGAAAGGGAGGAAAGGGAGTAGAGGGTGTTGTGCTGATTCCCATTTGGGCAAAATATCTGATAAGATGGAAGGGTGAAGGTCAGAGGGGTGGCTCTGCTTTAGGCTGTGGCTCTTCAAGGCAACTGGGATATATCTGAACCATGTGCCTCATTTTGGCATCCAGGTTGGAGGACAGGGTTATTAGAAGCATGCTCTTCCTCATGGCAGAGGCAGTTCCTAGAGGGGTTAATAGAAGAATGCAAAACTTCTTAAAGGGTATGCTTACAACACACACAAACACATTATCACATGGATCAGGACCCCATTCCTTTTTATGGCTGAATACTATTCTATTGTATGTATATACCACATTTTATTTATCCATTCATCAGTTGATGGACACTTGGGTTGCTTCCATCTTTTTGGCAATTGTGAATAATGCTTCTTCTTCAATAATTTGGGATTTTGAGCAGAATTGGAGTTAAGTCTTCTTGGAATGATTGGTAGAATTTCCCTGTGAAGCCATCTCACAATTCCTCTAAAAATATCCCTTACCTATTTATAAAGCCATTCCAACATTTTTGGTAATACAAGCAACACTCCTGGTACCAATTTCTGTCTTAGTTTGCCATAGGGCTACCAATGCAAAGTACTAAAAATGTGTTGGCTTTTATAAATGGATTTATTTGGAGTAAAAGCTTACAGTTCTGAGGCCATGAAATGGCCAAATTAAGGCATGGTGTCCTGCCATGTGGTGATCAGGCAAATAGCAGGGCTTATCTCCTCAGACATATGCTGCTCCATGGGCCCAGCCCCTCAGGGACCTCTTTCCATGCCTCTGTGCTCTGCTGGTTCTGGATTCTAGAACCTCTCTCAGCCTCTCAGAGCTTCTCTGTTTCTCTGCAGGCTTCTCTCTTACATGGCAGGATCAATATAATATGACAGCTTAATTTCTCTCTATGTCTCCATTTATTTAAGATGCAGAAGAAGGCAGAGACTCAACCTGAGTCACACCTCACTGATGTACTCCAATCAAAAGGATCTCATACCCACAGGAAGAGATTTGTTCAAAAACCTAATCTTTCTCTTTTGGGGATTCATAAAAGAACTTCAAGCAGTCATAGTATAGCTAACCCTATTCTCTTTTGTTTACTATTTGAATGGTATATATTTTCTATCCTTTCAATTTCAACCACTTGTATCTTTGAATTTAAGGTGAGTCTCTTGCAGACAGCATATAGTGGGGTCATGGTTTTTTATCCATTCCAGTCTTTTGACTGGAGAGTTTAATCCATTTACATTTAAATTCACTACTGATAATGGACTATTTTCTGTCTTTTTTAGTATTTAGCCTTTGTGTGCCTTATACCTTTTTTGCCCCTCAATTCTTCCGTTAATGCCTACTTTTATATTTATTATATTTTTTGTAGTGTACCATATTGAGTGCCTTCTCTTTTCCACTGGGATATATTTTTCATCTATTTTCCTTGTGGTTACCATTGGATTACAGTTTAATATCTTAAATATATAATAAAGATATTTGGTTTGATAGCAACTTAAATTCAATAGCATACACATATAATTTTCCTATACTCCTCCATCTCCCCAAATATTTTTGTACTTGTTCCCACTTATATCTTTGTACATTGTATATCCAAAACCATAGATTTATCATTACCTTTTATGCATTTGAATTTTAGCACCTGTAGGAAGTAAGAAGTGGAGTTACATACCAAACTACTATACACTACAATACTGGCATTTATAATTACCCAAATGGTTACCTTACAAGTCTTTATTTCTTCATGCCACTTTGAACCACTGTCTAGCGTCCTTTCTTTTCAGACTGAAGAACTCTATTTAGTAGTGCTTATAGGGCAGGGAGTGGTGATGAACTTCCTCAGCTTTCATATATCTGGCAATGGCTTAATCTCTCTCTCATTTTTGACAGAAAGTCTTGACAGACATAAAATTCCTGGTTGGCAGTTTTTTTCTTTCAGCACTTTTTAGTATTTCATCCCACTGCTTTCTTGTCTCCATGGTTTCTGGTGAGAAATTGCCATTAAATCTAATTGGGACTCCCTTGCTTTTTTCTTGCAGCTTTCAGAATTCTCTCCTTATCATTTGCATTCAATAGTGTTATCAGTATATGATGGGGTATACTTTTCTTCATGTATATCCTGTTTGGTCTTCTCTGGAATGCTTTGATGTGCATAGTCATGTCTTTTGCTTAGTTTGGGAAGTTTATGTTATTATTTCTATGGATATTCTTTATAATCTTTTATCTTTTTCTTCTCCTTCTGGTACTCCCATAATGCATGTATTGGTATGCTTGATGGTGTCCCAGAAGCTATTTTTGCTTTAAATAATTATTTTTCTTTTCTGCTCCTCAGACTGACTCATTTCAAGGGTCTTGTCCTCAAGTTTACTGATTCTTTCTTCTATCAGCTCTATTCTGCTCTTGAAACCCTTTTGGGCATTTTCCATTTGTGTTATTCAACTCCAGTAGTTGTGATTGGTTTCCTTTTAAACTTTCTCTCTCTTTACTAAGACTCTCTTATTGCTCATTCATTGTTCTCCTGGTTTGTTGTTGTTGTTGTTCTTTCTCTGTATTTTCCTTCATTTCCTGGAGCATTTTAAAAATCATTTTTAAAGGCTTTGTTCAGTTTGCCCACATTATGTTCTTTTTTGTTGATAGTTTCTGGATTTTTATCCTCTTCCTTAGGATGGACCATCATTTCCTATTTATTTCCTTGTCTTGTACTCTTTTGTTGTTCACTGTACAGTTTTAAATGTTTAAATGTTAACTCTGGCATTTACTCACTGGGATGTCTGTTTCCTGATTTTGTAACCAGCTTGTGATAAGACAGAGATTTTCTTGTGCTTCAACCCTCCTATCAGGAATATCTGTTCAAGGTGAGCTCAGTGTACATGGTTTCCCCTGTCTTTCTGGGTCTCTCGTCTTGTCCAGGGATTTTGCTTTTTAGTTGTTTTGGAGTTCCCCTGTTTACAGGGTTTTAGGTCTTCTGTATTCCAGAAGAGATACCTCCCTCTCCCAGGTGTTTGAAGCTTGCTGGCCTTTGCCCTCAACTCTCTGCCTCTGTAGTTTTTTATACTCCTTTCATGTCTCAAGCTGCTTTTGCCTGGTTGACAAATTCTGGTAGGAGGGATGTGCTGGAGATGACTTTCCCAAATCAGTCTTTCACAGCTGAGAGGGCCAGGGACCCATGAAGGGGGAGCAAACCATCTCCCCACTGTTCTGAGGAATCAGGAAGGGTTCCAAGAGCTTCTTGCACAGTTCTCCAAATCTGAGCTTCCTTGACCTGCTTAGCAGATGCTGCCCTTCAATTAACTGTCCTCTGCAGCCCCAAGGAAGTACAGCATCCTTAAGCCCCCAACCTGTTGCCCTTGTCCAAGCAATATGAAACAATTGTGACCCCCATACTTCTCTGGGCAGGTTGAAACAATGGCTGCCTTAAGAACCACCCTACCCCATCCAAAGTTGCTAATCAAGTCTGTGGTTGATGATCAGCTGTGCCCACACCTGTCTTAAGGAAGAGGATTTTTATGTCCCTTTGTGTCACCAGCAAGCTTACCAGGAGCTGGGCCCCACAGTCGCCTGCCATGAGAGTGGGGATGGACACCAATATCCCCCACGTGGAGAGAGCAAATTTACTCTTCTTTACATAATTTATCAGCCTCTTTCTCCCACTCTCCCCTGGATTCTGTACAGTGTTCTTTTGGCCTCCAGACTCATAATAGTTGTTTCAGACAGTTCCTCCTGGTTTAATGTTGTTCTGGTGGAAGGACTGAGTCATGATGCAGTGTACTTTGTCATCTTCCCGCAATCCCTCTCCTTATAGCCTCTTTTCACACAGCACATGGGCTGAGAAGAGTTTTTACATTTTTAAAGAGTTGTAGGAAGAAAAAGGAGGAAGAAAATGAGAAGAAAGAAGAGGAAGAGGAGGAGGAAGAGGAAAAACAGGAACAGTATATGGTCTTCAAAGCCTAAAATATTTTCTATCTGACTCTTTACAGAAACAATTTAATGACTCCTGGCATAACCTCACACAGAGGTAATATTTTGTCATTTAATTGTATATCCTTAGTGGAATATACCTTGTGATAACAGAACTACAAAAAATTTAAACTGTTTTTAGCACTTATTTTTAGTGTTAGCATTGGTATTGCTATTCTGAGGCTACTGTATAGGCAATGTGGGATAAGGCATATGACTGACCATACTGTTGTTGTTGGGAACTGGCATTTTTATAATGGGAGAAAATATATAGATACAGATCAATGTGATAAAATAAAACTATAATCTAGAATTAGAATTAGGACTTCCAGCATGACTTCATTTTATATTTCATCTTAACTTTTTTTTTTTCCAGCTCCCTGAAAACAATAACCATACTCATCTAAATGAGTAGATAGCACATGTCCCTGGTTTGGGAGACTCAATATGGTTAAGTTATCCTTTTTCCCCAAATTGATGAATATTCAAAGAAATCCATTTAGACAGCAGGGATTTTGAAGAAATTGAAAAGAAGATCTAAAATGCATATAATAAATGTGAAGGGCCAAATATAGCCAAAACAATTTTGAGAAAAAACAAAGTCAGAGGATTTATATTACCTATGTCTTAGTTTGCCAGAAATACTATGATAAATACCATAAATGGGTCAGTTAAAACAATAAGTACTTATTTTAAAAGTCCAAAATAAGTTTCAATAAGGCCACACTTTCTCCCAGGGTCATTAGTGATCTCTTTTTTCTCTATGGCTCCTTCTGGCTTCTAGGTTCTACTGACTGTGCCCAAATTTTCACTCTTTATAATCCCTACAGCCATATGGTTCAAGACCCAGCCTGATTCAATTTGGCCCCATCCAAAATAGGATCTTGAAAAATTTTATTCACAAATAAGACCACACCTTAAATAATGATAGCATCTTCAGTGGTCCTATTTACAAATGGGTTCACACACACAGAAATGTGGATTAAGATTTTTTAAAAATAAATTTTATTGAAGTATATCATTCATATATGAACACACATAAGCAATAAATGTATAGTAAAAATTCTAAACATACAAAGAAAAACATGCATATCATCAAACAGGCCTCCCACATATCACCCCACCACCAAAACCTTGCATTATTGTGGAACATTTGTTATAAACTATGAAATAACAACATCAAAATATTACTACTAACTATAGCCCATATCTTATATTTGGTGTATTTTCCCCCAACCCATCCTATTATTAACAGCCTGTATTAGTATTATATATTTGTTATAGTTCATGAGAAAACATTCTCATATTTGTTCTTTTAACCACAGCCCATCTTCCATCACTGGATTCACTGTGTTATATAGTCCCATGCTTTTTGCAGTCCATTCAAAGTGTACACTCAGTGGCTCTCATTTTCATCACAGAGTTGTGCTGTCATCACTTCAGTCAATATTAGAATGTTTTCATTACTCTAAAAGGAAAAATCCTATACTCCCTTATACTTGTCTCTTACAATTGATATATCTTCTTGCCATTGCTGCAAAATTATTACAATATTACTGTTAACTATGTCCATAAGTTACAATAGTTGTAACTTTCCATGTATCACCATGTTCTTAACATTTTATAAAAGAACATTCTTATATTTATACTATTAACAACAATCTTCACCCACTACCAAAATCACTGTTACACACACCTTAGATTATTCTCTAGTTTCCTTTCTATTGATATTTATGTCCACAGACTACCCCTTTCAGCCACAATCTCATTTATAAATCATCAACATTAGTTATACTCAGTATAATGTGTTACTATCAACTCTATTCATTTCCATACTTTTATAAGAAACTTTATTAAAATTGCTATATACATTGAGCATCAGCTTCCATTCTCAATCCATATTCTATTTTCTAGTAACCTATAGTCTAGAGCTTACCTCCATGATATTAGTGAGACCATACAATATTTCTCTTTTTGTGTCTGGCTTATCTCACTCAATATCATATCCTCAAGGTTCATCCATGTTCTATAATGCATCCTGATTTCAATCCTTCTTACAGCTGAGTAGTATACCATTTTATGTGTATACCACATTTTGTTTAGCCCTTCATCGGTTGATGGACATTTGGGCTAGCTCCATATATTAGCAATTGTGAATAGTGCTGCTATAAATATCGGTATGCTAATAGTTCACATCCTTGCTTTCAGTTCTTCTGAACATATTCCAAGTAATGGGATTGCTAGGAATGTAGTTCTATATTCAGTGGATTAAGATTTGAACATCTTTTGTGGGGTGCATTATTCAATCCCCAACAACCCAGTTTCAAGACATATGTATTATATCTTGATATAAAGCTATAGTAATCAAGACAGAGTGGTATTGATAAATACATGAATAGAACAGAAGAGAGAGAATCCAGAAATAGACCCTCACATGAATGGTCCAAAGATTTTCAACCAGGGTGCAAAGGTAATAAATGGTGATGGAACTACTGTATATCCATATGGGAAAAAATGAACCTTAACTCTTACCTCACACCATATATATAAATTAAATCTAACTTCATGATAGACCTTAATTTAAGAACCAAAACAATGAACTTCTGGAAGAAAACACAGGAGAAAAATACTTGCAGGCTTGGTGTAGGTAAAGAATTTTTTTAGATAGGAAACAAAATGTATAAATTATAAAAGGAAAAAATTGACAAATTGGGCTTCTTCAAAATTAAAAATGTCTGCTATTGGAAAGACACTATTAAGTAAATGAAAAGGAAAGTTGGAATTTCTGAGAAAATGTTCTCTCTCAACATTCATTTGATAAAAGATTTGTATTCATAATATTTAAAGAACTTTTCCAACTCAATAATAGTAAGACAAACAATCAGACATATTAAAAATGAGCAATAGATTTGAAAAGACACATCACTAAAGAAATAATAAATAGCAAGTAAATCACTAAGGAATATAATAAATAGCAAATAAGCACATTAAAATTTTAGAAACAATCCAAATGTCCTTCAGTGGGTGAATGGTTAAGCAAACAAGGGTACATCCATACCATGGACTACAACTCACCAATAAAATGGAATGATTTATTGATATATACAACAACTTGGATGAATGTGCAGGGAGTCATGCCGAGGGAAAAAAGCCAAACCTTAAAGGTCACATACTAAATGATTCCTTTTACACAGCGTTACTGAAATGACAAGATTACAGAAATGTAAAACCAATTAGTGGTTGCCAAGGGTTAGAGACTAAGGGTGGGAGGGATGTTGGGATGGTTATAAAAGCAGCAGGAGGGATCCCTGTGATGATGGAACTGTTCTGTATCTTGACTGTATCAGAGTCAAGCTGTGATATTGTACTACATCTTTGCAAAAAGTTACCATGGAGGAAACTGGGTAAGGAGTACACAGGATCTCTAAGTATTATCTCTTAAAATTGCATGTGAATCTACAATTATCTCAATTTAAAAGTTTAATTTTTAAAAGTGGCAAATAAAGGGGGAAAAAACAAACATTTATGCTGCCATTTCTATATAAATGGTTTCTCAGTGTAACCACATAGTTGACAGAGGGAAATTCTCTTTTTTTTTAGACACATTCAAGCTAACAGATGAAGAAGGCATGGTGGAATTAGAATATTACTATTTGTAATCTCTTATGAAATAACAGATATTTGCACTGTCAACAATGGCTGCCAACATCCCACAAAAGGAGATATTAAGGCATGTATTAGTCTGCCAAAGGGGTGCTGATGCACAGTACCAAAAATTTGTTGGCTTTTATAAAGGGTATTTATTTTATAAAGGGTATTTATCTGGGGTAAAAGGTTACAAGGCCCTAAAAGGACCAACTCAAGGTTGCTTTCTTACCAAAGTCAGTTGCCACATGTTGAAACAAGGTGGTCACTGATTGCTGTGTGGTCCAGCCTTCCTGGGCTTCCTCTTACTCTTAAGGCTCCATGGGTGCAGCTTCTTCCTGATCGCAGCTGTGGGCTGGCACAGGGCTTGTCTCTCAAGGTTTCCTATATCAGTCTCAACTCTCTTGCCAAGGTCAGTTGCAAACTATCAGGTGTATGGCTCATCTCTCTTCCCGAGGCCCCAGGATAAAAAATGACAGAACACTCTCTCTTCCAGCATGTCTTCTTGTGTCTCTTAAGTGAGTGTCTATTTATATCAGCCCACCAAGATAGCAAGGACTCAGACTGAGTTATGCTTTACTGACTGGTTGAATCAAAGCCCTAATCTTAGCAGGTCATTTAATCAAAGATATCTCAGCTGAATCTAATGCAACCAAAGGTTATCACACCCAAAAGAATAGATTAGTTTCCAGACATAATCTTTCTCTTTTTGAGATTCATAAATAATCTCAAACTGCCACAAGGCATTATGCGCCTTCTGGCAAAACCACCTTTGAAGCAGTCTTGCCAAAATTATCAAACCTGAATCTGAATTTAGATTTAACTACCAATACCAAACTCTCCAGGACAAAAATATCCAGTTACTTCAGCAAAAAGAACAATGACAAACAAGAATAAAACTTGCAAGGAAAAAAATACAAAATAGAAAGTAGAAGAAGGTTAATTAAAGAAACAAAAAATATACCAGCCAATCACAATGCCTGGATCTGTTTCAGAACCAGATTCAAAAAAGTCAGTAGAAGACAGAAGCCAGAACTGTTTCATAATTTTAAAAGTATCCATATGAAAATAGAAGAAATGTGAACAATGACTTGATATTTGATGCCCACCCCTGTGGCTGGAAACAGTGGGAGGCTAAGCGCCCCCTTCAAGGCAAAGAGCATCTGTGGATCCCCTGGCTCTCACCAGACAGCTGAGTGGGAGGGAGCATTCCCTGGGAGGAAGAGGGATCTGGTGAAGGGTGGGAAGTGGTTTCCTTTCCATAGGTTTGGAAACCTGAGCTCCCTTTGAATCTTGGGGAGGATACCAGGCAGCACTGAGGCAGCCTCTGGGAGGGGAGAGAGGGGAATCTGCTCAGGCAGTGTGTTACATTGAGCAACCCTGGGAGAGAAAAACTTGGTCAGGGATGTGGCAGAGACCGGCACCTAACTAGCCACTGCAAACTATTAAAAGTCCAACTCACCTAAGGTAAATGGGGGAAGGAAGAGCCCAATAAGCTCTGCTTTTTTATTTTTATTTTTTTGCCTTTAGAGCTGCTGTGTTGTAGTGGGGGGATTCCTGACTTGCATGTAGAAGCTGCTGGTTAGAGTCTTGATACCTCCTAAGAGAGGGATCCAGGGAGAGTAAAGGCACGCAGCTAACACCGGATGATAGGGAATTTAGCGACTGAGTTTCCACTGTTTTGTTTGCAGTTTGGGAGATTTTTTTCTTTCTTTTTCCTTTATTTTATATGCTAAAACTGGATACATCACCTGCAGAGGGCAGGCGGCAGGGTGATTAATTGATGAGCACCAGCAGCCTGAGAAGGTATCTAAGGGCCTAAGAAGGAAGGCTGTTTTTCCTGAGTTGCTTCTTTGTTGCTGTTTTGTTTCTTGTTTGTTGTTTTCCCTTTCTTTGTTATCTTTTTTCTTTTACTTATGTTTTCAACCTACTTTATTTCTCTTCTTCATTTTTCTGTCTTCTGACTTCTGTCACTTTTCTTCCATTCCACCATTTATTTGGTCTTCATTTGTTCTTTTTCTCTCCTCTTTTATTTTTCATCCATTCTATTCTTTTCTCATCTGTCTGGCCTTTTAATTCATTCCACTTTTTTCTCTATATTTTGTCTCTTGCTTTATTTTTTCCTATTCCACCTCATTTTATTCTTATTCCTTTGTATTTTTTATGGTTTTTTACTCATATTACTTAGTTTCCTAGCTCTTGTGCAGATCCTCTTCTACCATTTTTGTATTGTTATTGCTATTATTCTTTTTCTTTTCTCTGGTTGCAATATTTTTTTCAAGGCAACACAGATCAGTGGAAGGATTTAGAATAAGAGGAATCACGTATCAAAAATTAACCTTAAATATTGCCAAATTCGATTACTAGGAAAATGAAATAATAATGATAGCTTTAAACATAAGAAATAAAATATATAATAATTTGGCAATATTCTTGGCTTTATTTTTGAAGGGGTTGTGGATCACAGAAGGGATACAACTATGGCAGGGGAGGATCAGTGGGGTGGGGTATCAGTGATAGGGGATACATGGGAGGAAGCTCACCTGGGCATACATATAAGGTATATAAATGTGTTCAAATATTCATGGAGCATTGTCACAGTGGGTGGAGATTCACACAACAACTGAAGGATTATTGAATTCCCACCCTGGGGAACTCTGCCACATTCTCTAATGGAACAGCAACAATACCCCAAGAGCAGGGGCAATGACTAGTGAAGAAAGGTTGATGGGCCTTTGATGTTGATGACTATGCTTACAAGCGTTTTGTCCTTCAATTTGCAACTTAGTCTAGTGTTGGAGAGTGCCTAAGAGTTGCCTCCTGAGAGCCTCCTTGTTGCTCAAATGTGGCCTTTCTCTAAACCAAAGTCAGCATATAAATGTGTTACCTTCCCCCCAGCATGGGGCATGACTCCCAGGGTGAGCCTTCCTGGCATTGAGGGATTACTACCAAGCACCAGCTGGTGATACAACTGGAAAAAGACCTTGAATAAAAGGGGGAAAGGGTAAAGACAAATGAGTGTATATGGCTAAGAAACTTCAAAGTGAGTCAGGAGGTCATCAGAGAGGTAATGCTTATGCATGTCTCAGCAGGATCTCGTAGTCAGCCAAGGTAGATACTACCCCAAATAGTGGGGATCCTGAGGGCTCTGGAGACACCCAGGACCCATGGTCATGGCAGATAGCTCCAGAGAAGGTGCTTTGCCAGTGGCCCTACTTTGGAGTTTGTGCTCCCAAGTGTAACAGAGTTGGACTCAGATGTGACTTATCTACACATACCTCTTCTGTCCCTTTTATTTGAACCTATAGTTGGTGCTGGAGTTGGTAGATGTATGTCCAAGAGACTTTAATCTCTGGGCTGTCCATGTGCCAACTGAGCCCTGAAATTCAATGGAGTTGCAATGCCTACTCTCCAGTTCATTGGACTCACCGAGGACAACTAACAAGGAGATGATGATGGACAACGACCATCCTGAGGAACCAAGAGAGTCTGCAACTGCAAGCAAGAGAATCCCATCCATCTGCCCCATGAGATCAAAGCTTCCTCTCAATTAGAGGAGGAGAGGGCAACACCATCCGAGAATCCTCAGGACTGGGGAATGAACTATGGACTAAAGTAGACTTATAGTATTCTACTATAGACTTGCGATTCTAGCAATGGAAGAAACTATATCATTCATATGGAGGCAGTGGCCACTAGAGGTTCTGAGGGAAGTAGAGGTGAAATCTGGGGGCATTTGGAGGACTTGGGAATTTTCCTGAATGACATTACAATGAAATATATGTGCCATTACATATCTTGCCATAACCTACAAAACTGTGTAGAAGAGAGTGTAAACTACAATGTAAACTATAATCCATGCTTAGTGACAATGTAAAATGTCTTCATCAATTTTAATGAATGTACCACACTGATGAAGGATGTTATTAATGTGGTAAAATGTGCGAGGTGTAGGAAGTGGGGCATATGGGAATCCCCTATATTTTTATGTAACATTTATGTAATTTAAATACCTTTTTTTTAAAAAAAAATAAAAATAAAAAAATGTATTTTTAAAAATTAACCTTAAGACACACAAAGAAAAACAAAATAAAACCCTAGAGATGAAAGAGAAGATAACCAACCAAATAAGCCCATCAAGATAAACAGATGCCCAGACACCAACAAAAAATTACAAGCTGTACTAAGAAACAGGAAGACACTCTAATGAACAAACTATATGCTCACTCTAATGCTCACTCTAATGAGCAAACTAAAAAACACGAGGAGATGCAGAATGTGGAACAACTAATCAAGGATGTTCAAACAAATATCATGAATCAACTTAATGAAATCAAGGAAGAGAAAAAGATATTAGGAAGGCACTGGGGGAACATACTGAAGAAATTGTAAACATACATAAAAAGATAACAGATATGATGGCTATGAATAACACAATGCAAGAAATGAAAAATACACTGGAAACACATAACAGCATATTTGGGCAGGCAGAGGAAAGAATCAGTGATGTGGAAGATAGTACATCTGAAATCAGACAGCTAGCAGAAAAGATAGATAAAAAGACAGAAAAAAAAAAAAAACAGCAGGGGGGGTCGGATGTAGCTCAACTGGTTGGGCGTCCATCTCCCATATGGAGGGACCGGGTTCGATTCCCGGGACCTCCTGGTAAAAAAAAAAAAAAAAAAAAAAAAAACAGCAGGGACTTGGGGAATTGAAGGGCAACATGAAATGCACAAACATACACATTATAGACATCCCAGAGGGAGAAGAAAAGGGAAAGGAAGCAGAAAGAGCATTGGAGGAAACAATAGTTGAAAATTTCCCAATTCTATTGAGGGACATGTTCAGGAGGCACAACACACCCCAAACAGTATAAATCCTAGCAGGCCAACCCCAAGACATATACTTGTCAAGTTGTCCAATGCTCAAGACAAAGAGAGAATACTGAAAGCACCAAGAGAAAAGGGAAGCTTGATAAGATTAAGTGCTGATTTCTCATGTGAAACCATGGAGGCAAGAAGGCAGTGGTATGACATAGTTAAGGTGCTTAAAAAATTTTTCCAGGAAGCGGCTGTGGCTCAATCAGTAGGGCTCCCGTTTACCATATGGGAGGCCCTGCATTCGGTTCCCGGGGCCTCCTGGTGAAGGCAAGCCTGCCCGCACGGAGTGGTTAGCTGACCCAGCGAGCACAAGCAGCAAGGGGGGGATAAATGAATAAATAAATAAAATCTTAAAAAAAAAAAAATCTTCCAGCCAAGAATTCTCTGGCATTCAAAAATGAGGGAAAGCTTAAGGTTATCACAGATAAACAGAAATTAAGAGAGTATATCAATAAAAAAACCTTCCCTTCAAGAAATATTAAAGGGAGTTCTGTGGGTCAAAAGGAAAAAACAGGAGAGAGAGATAATTGGAGGAGAGTGTAAAAAAAAACTATAAGATGAAAAGAGAAATAAAAACAACAGATGACATACATAAACCTAAAGAAAATATGGCTAATATAAGTAATTCTTTGATAATAATAACATCATTGAATGTTAATGGATTGAACTCACCAGTGAAGAGATCCAGATTGGCAGAATGGATAAGGAAATATGACCCATCTATATGTTGTTTACAAGAAACCCACCTTAGACCCAGGGAAGCAAAGAGGCTGAAAGTGAGTGGTTGGAAAACAATTTTACAAGCAAACAATAACCAAAAAAGGGTGGGACTAGCTATACTTATATCAGACAAAATAGACTTTAAATGCAAACCTATTTTAAGAGACAAAGATGGACACTATATATTAGTAAAAGGGATAATCTATCAAGAAGAAAGAACAATCATAAACATTTATGCACCTAACCAGGGTGCCTCAAAATATATGAGGTAAAGAATAGGAAAACTAAGTGGAGTAATAGATGCCTCTACAATTATAGTAGGGGACTCTAATACACCATTATCACCATTAGATAAGACATCTCAACACAGAACCAATAAAGAAACAAAGACTTTGAATTCTGCATTACAGAATCTGGACCTAATAGACACATACAGAACATTATACCCAAATAGAGTGGGATATACAATCTTCTTGAGTGCACATGGATCATTCTCCAGGATAGACCACATACTAGGCCAGAGAACAACTCTCAATGAATTCAGAAAGATTCAAATTATACCAAGTGTAGCCGTTGGCCAATTTAATGTAATTATGAATTCCAAAAATATAATTGAATGATGCTTGTAAACTGATCTGTTAATCTGGGCATGATTAAGTTATGATTAGAGCATTGACTGGGCCATGTCAGTAGGGTGTTGAGCCCCACCCCTTGGTGGGTGGGGAATCAAATATAAAAGGCATGGCAAGAACAGAGCTGAAGCACTTTTTTTGAGAAGCAGTTTTGATGTTGGAAAGAAGGCCCCAGGAGAAGAGAAGCGAACCCTTCACCTGATCGTCTACAGCTGGCCTTGTGGAGGAAACAGGAGCTAAGCCTGGAGAGAAATGCAGCCGTGGGAAGAGAGGAACCCAAGAAGCCTGAACCCTGGCAAACGCTGGCAGCTGTCTTGCTCTAGCATGTGGCAATGGACTGTGGTGAGAGAAGAAATTTAATGCTTTATGGCCTGGTATCTGTGGACTTCTACCCCAAATAAATACCCTTTATAAAGACCAACCCATTTTTGATATTTCACATTAGCACCCCTTTGGCTGACTAATACACCAAATAATTTCTCTGATCACAGTGAAATGAAGCTGGAAATCAGTAATGGGCAGAGAAACAGATTAGGCACAAAGATATGAAAGTTAAACATCACACTCTTAGACAAATAGTGGGTCAAGGATGAAATCACAAAAGAAATCAGTAGCTATCTTGAAACGAATGAAAATAACAACACAATGTATCAAAACTTATGGAATGCAGCAAAAGCTGTACTGAGAGGGAGAGTCATAGCCAAAAATACCTATATTGAAAAAGAAGAACAATTTAAAATCAAGGACATAACAGCACACCTGGAGGAATTAGAAAAAGAACAACAAACTAACCCCAAAGGAAGTATAAAGAAGGAAATAACAAAGATTAGAGCAAAGTGAAATGAAATTGAAAATAAGAAAGCACTGGAAAAAATTAACAAAACCAAAAGCTGGTTCATTGAGAAGACTAATAAAATTGACAAACCCTTAGCTAGACTAACAAAGAAAAAAAAAGAGAGAGAAGATGCAAATACATAAAATAAGAAATGAAGAAGGGGATATCACCATTGACCCCACAGAAACAAAAAGTATCATTAGAGGATACTTTGAAAAATTGTATTCCAACAAGATAGATAACTTAGAAGAAATGGAAAAATTCCAATAAACACACAGCCTACATTGATGAGAAAAAATTGATGAACTCAACAGAACAATCACAAGTAATGAGATAGAATTAGTCATCAAAAACCTCCCAAGTAAGAAAAGCCCAGGACCAGGGGTTTCACAGGTGAATTCTACCAAACATTCTTGAAAGAACTAACACCAATCTGTTTAAACTCTTTTAAAAAAAAAATAGAAGTGGAGGGAACATTGCCTTACTCATTCTATGATGCCAACATCACCCCAATACCAAAGCCAAACAAAGATGCCACAAGAAAGGAAAACTATAGACCAATCTCTTTAATGAACCTAGATGCTAAAATCCTCAACAAAATACTTGCTAATCATATTCCACAACACATCAACGAATTATAAAACATGACCAAGTGGATTTCATACCTGATATGCAAGGATGGTACAACATAATTCACCAGATAAACAGATCAAAAGAACAAAATCACATGATCATCTCTAGATGCAGAAAAACCATTTGACAAAATACAGCATCCCTTCTTGATAAAAACACTACAAAAGATAGAAATAGAAGGAAACTGCCTCAACATGATAAAGGGTATATATTAAAAACTCACAGCTAACATCATATTCATGGTGAAATCCTAAAAGCTTTCCCTCTAATATATGGAACAAGACAAGGATACCCACTGTCACTGCTCTTATTTAACATTGTGCTATAAGTACTTGCTCTAGCACTGAGGCAAGAAAAAGATATAAAATGCATCCAAATTGGAAAGGAAGAAGTAAAAATTTCACTATTTGCAGATGACATGATCCTATACATAGAAAGCCCTGAGAAATCTACAACAAAGCTTCTAGAGCTTATAAATGAGTTCAGTAAAGTGGCAGGTTATAATATCAACGTGCAAAATTTGGTAGCATTTCTGTACACCAATAATGAGCACTCTGAGGAGGAAATCAAGAAAAAAATCCCATTTACAATAGCAACTAAAAGAATCAAATACTTAGGAATAAATTTAACTAAAGAAATAAACAACTTATAGGCAGAAAACTACACAACATTGTTAAAGGAAATCAAAGAAGACTTAAATAAATGGAAGAATATTCCCTGTTCATGGATAGGAAGACTTAACATCATTAAGATGTCTCTCCTATCCAAACTCCCAAACTGATTTCAGATTTAACGCACTCCCAATAAAAAATAGCACAGCATTTTTTACTGAATTGGAAAAGCTAAGTATGGAATTTATTTGGAAGAGCAAGAAGCTCCAAATAGTCAAAGACTTACTGAAAAAGAAAAATGAAATCAGAGGAATAAACTACCTGACTTTAAAACATACTACAAAGTTACAGTGGTGAAAAATGCATGGTATTGGCACAAGGATAGACATACTGACCAATGGAACTGAATTGAGAGTTCTTTGCATATACAGTCAACTGATATTTGACAAGGACAACAAGCCCATTCAACTGGGAGAGAATGGCCTCTTCAACAAATGGTGCTTGGAGAACCAGATATCCATCCATATCCAAAAGAATGAGAAAGGAATACCATCTCACACCTTGTACAAAAATTAGCTCAAGATGGATCAAAGATCTAAACATAAGAGCAACACCATAAAGATCTTGGAAGAAAATGTAGGGAAACATCTACTGGATCTTGTATTAGGAAATTGTTTCATTAACTTTATAGCCAAAGCACAAGCAACAATAGAAAAAATAGATAAATGGGACCTCCTCAAAATTATAAACTTTTGCACTTCAGAGGAGTTTTTCCAGAAAGTGAAAAGGCAGCTGACTCAATAAGAGAAAATATTTGGTAACCATATATCTGATAGGGGCCTAATATCCAGCATATATAAAGAAATCCTTCACCTCAAAAATAAAAAGACAATCAACCCATTTTAAAAATGCACAAGTGGATGAGGGGCAAGATGGCATCGGTTTAGGAGGGCACTTGCTGACTTGCTAGTCTGAGGATGGCTGATTGGGGACAGGGTCCTACCCAGGTGGTCTGTGCTAGGGGCTCACTGAGCAAGAATCTTGGGGACATCGATCTGGAGGGAGCTGGAGACGAGGTGAATTCCTTGGGAAGGATTCGTGAGTTTTTCCCCTGCCTGTGGTTGTTGACACAGATGGCTGAGCCCCACCGTAAGGGAAAAAGGCTGGTTTGAGCCGCAACTCTTGCCGGCAACCCGGTGAGAGGGAGTGTCCTCTGAGAGTGGGAGGTTCTGGCAGAGGGTTGAGAGGGGTTTCCTTTCTGTGGATTTGGCTGCCTGGAACCCCTTGCAGCTTTGGGGAACAAAATAGCTGGCTTGAAGCAACACCAGGCTGAGGGGAGTGGCGAATCTGCTGAGGAAGGATGATTTATCTAGCTTCCCAGGGATACGCTCCAACTCCCACTGGCAACCAGTGAGAGGGAGCATTCTCCAAGAGTGAGAGGGTTCTGATGGAGGGTGGAGAGGGGTTTCCTTTCTGTGGATTTGGCTGCCTAGATGCCCTCATAGCTTTGGGGAGCAGATAAGCTGGCTTGAAGCAGCACCAGGCTGAGGGGAGAGGTGAATCTGCTGAGGAAGCCTGATTTACCCAACAGCCAGGTGATAGTGAAGCTTGGCTCCAGAGGGGGCAGAGTCAGCCAATTTTATTGTTCTGCACTGACAAGCATCGGAGCTTCAGCTCTCCTAGGGAGGCCAGGAAGTGGGAAGTGCTTGATTAGTTTCCATGAGCCAATTTAGGGTCTCCTCGGTGAAGGGGGTGGTATAGAAGAAGACTTCTTTTGGGTCCCGATTTCATAAAAAAATAAATAAAAAAAAAAGACAGTCACATTAAAAATTTAAAAAAAGAATTTTTTTAACTTCATTTAATTGCTAAAATCTGCCTCAAATCCTGCAGATAGAACCTTGCAGGGCAATTCATTGATGAATACAAGCAGGCTGAGAGGTTCCACAAGGGCCCAAGAAGGAACACTATTCTTCCTTAGCTTTGTTTGCCTGCTTGCTTGTGTGGTTGTTTGGTTTTTCTTTGTTTATTTGTTGTTTCTTGCATTTCTTTCCTCTTTCCTCCCCCCACTTCTTTCTTTCTTTCTTTCTTTCTTTCTTTCTTTCTTTCTTTCTTTC
>JAKSZT010054565.1:6379923-6422436 GCA_026826555.1 Tolypeutes matacus | reverse complement strand
TTCTTTCTTTCTTTCTTTCTTTCTTTCTTTCTTTCTTTCTTTCTTTCTTTCTTTCTTTCTTTCTTTCTTTCTTTCTTTCTTTCTTTCTTTCTTTTAAATTAGGTGCTGCTAGCTTGTCTCTTCTTTGCTGTGCTTCTTCTTCTGTGATTTCCCATTCTCTGTCTAAACTGATTTTGTCTACCAATGCTGTCTCTTTTCCTTCCTTCATCTTTCTGCCTTCTGCTTTCTGTTGTGGTTCTTACATACCACCTTTTTTCATTAGCCCACAACTTAAGGGTGTCCATTTCTATTCTATCTATTCTGTTTTCTTCCTTTTTTTTATTATTAACTTTTTCCTTTCAGCCCTTTCTTTACTCTTTCTCTCTCTCCTCATCATACTAGCCTTCTAAATAATTGTATATATTTTCCTCTATTTGGTTTCCCTGTCCATTGTAGGTACTCCACTTTTTTTCCTATTACACTACACTGCCTATATGAGTTAAATATTTGTTTTACTACATCTTATATGGCCCCTCTTCTAACTTTTATCAATATTATATTATTCTTCTTCCTTTCTGACATCTTTTGATTCCTCTGGCCCGAATCATTTGCCTTCAAGGGAACATAGAAAGAAGCAATGAAATAAAATAAGAAGAATAAAGTCTCAAAGAGAAAACTTAAAACACACAGAGAACCACCAGCTAAATAAAACTCTAGAGCAGAGAGAGAAGCTAATCAACTGAATAAACCCATCAAGATAAAATTATGACTGCAGGGCAACAAAAAATTACAAACCACACTGAGAAACAGGAAGACATGGACCAGTCCAATGAACAAACTAAAAACCAGGAAGAGATGCAGAACATCGAACAACTCATCAAAGCTGTCCAAACAAATATCATGGACCAACTTAATGAGGTGAAGGAATAGATTAAGGATATTAAGAAGACACTGGGAGAACATACTAAAGAAATTGTAAACATAAATAAAAAGATAGCAGATATGATGATGATCAATGGCACAATCCAAGAAATCTAAAAGATGCTGGATTCACATAGCAGATTTTAATAGGCAGAAGAAAGAATTAGTGATGTGGAAGACAATACATCTGAAATCAAACAGATAGTTGAAGAGATAGATAAAAAGATAGAAAAATCCAGCAGGGACTCAGGAATTTAACCGACGACCCAAAATGCACAAACATATGCATTATAGCCATCCCAGAAGGAGAAGACAGGGAAAGGGAAATGAAGGAGTGTTGAAGAAAATAATGGCTGAAAACTTCCCAACCCTATTGAGAGAGATGGATGTACAAGTCCAGGAAGCACAGTGCACTCCAAACACTATAAATCCCACCAGGCCAACTCTAAGACATATAGTTGTCAAAATGTTCAATGCTCAAGACAAAGAGAAAATGCTCAAGGCAGCAAGTGAAAAGAGAACCATCACATACAAGGGAAGCACAATAAGATTAAGTGCTGATTTCTCAGCTGAAACCATGAAGGCAAGAAGACAGTGGTATGACATAATCAAAGTATTAAAAGAAAAAAAACTTCCAGCCACAAATTCTCTATGCAGCAAAACTGGCATTCAAAAATGATGGAGAGTTCAAAATATTCACAGATAAACAGAAATTAAGAGAGTATGCCAGTAAGAAACCTGCACTTCAAGAAATACTAAAGGAAGTTCTACAAGTTGAAAGGAAAAAACAAGGGAGAGAGAGTTGGAGGAGAGTGTAAAAACAACTAAAAAGACAAAAAAAAAAAAAAAGAAAAGAAAAACAACATATGACATACATTAACCCAAAGAAAATATGGCTGAAGTAAGAAATTCGTTGTGAGTAATAACAATGAATTTAATGGCTTAAAGTCACTGATCAAGAGACACAGATTGGCAGGAGGATAAGGAAATATGATCTATCTATATGCTGTCTACAAGAAACCCACCTTCAACCCAGGGATTCAAGGAGGCTGAAAGTGAAAGGCTAGAAAACAATTTTACAAGCAAACAATAGCCAAAAAAGGGCAGGAGTAGCTATCCTAATATCAAACAAAATAGACTTTAAATGCAAAACTACTGTAAGAGACAAATATGGACACTATATATTAGTAAAATGGGTGATCTCTCAAGAAGAAAGAACAATCATAAACATTTATGCACCTAATCGGGGTGCCTCAAAATACATGAGGGAAACTCTGGAAAAACTAAGTGGAGAAATAAATGCCTCTACAATTATAGTGGGGGACTTTAATACACCATTATCACCATTATACAGAACATCTAGACAGAGAATCAATAAAGAAACAAAGACTGAACAATACATTAGAGGACCTGACCTAATAGACATATATAGAACACTAAATCCAAATACAGCAGGATTTACATTCTTCTCGAGAGCACATGGATCATACTCCAAGATAGACCACATGCTAGGTCACAGAACAACTCTCAATGAATTCAGAAAGATTGAGATTATACAAAGTAATTTCTCTGACCACAATGGAATGAAATTGGAAATCACTAAGGGCCACAGAAACAGATTAGGCACAAAGATATGGAAGTTAAACAACACACTCTTAGACAAACAGTGGGTCTAGGAAGAAATCTCAAAAGAAATCATTAGCTACCTTGAAACTAATGAAAATGACAACACCACACATCAAAGCCTATGGTATGTAGCCAAAGCTGTCCTGAGAGGGAAATTCATATGCATAAATACATAAATTTAAAAAGACGAAAGAGCTAAAATTGAAAACATAACTGCACACTTGGATGAATTGGAAAAACAACAACAAACTAAACCTAAAGGAAGCAGAAAGAAGGAAATAGCAAAGATTAGAGCAGAACTAAATGAAATAGAGAATAAGAAAGTACTAGAAAAAATAAACAAAACCAAAAGCTGGTTCTTTGAGAAGATCAATAAAACTGAAAAACCCTTAGCCAGACTAACAAAGAAAAAGAGAGAACAGATGCAAATACACAAAATAAGGAATGAGCAAGGGAATATACTTGACCCCACAGAAATAAAGAGTATCATAAGAGGATACTTTGAAAAATTATATGCCAACAAGAATTATTATTTTAGAGGAAATGGACAAATTTCTAGAAACTCACAAACAGCCTACAATGATGAAAGAAGAAATTGATGAACACAACAGTCCAATTACAAGTAAAGACATAGACTCAATCATCAAAAGGCTCCCATCTAAGAAGAGACCTCCCAACTAAGAATTCAAAGCTGAATTCTACCAAACATTCCGGAAAGAGCTAACACCAATTCTGCTTAAGCTCTTCCAAAAAATAGAAGTAGAAGGAATATTGCCTAACTCATTCTATGATGCCAACACATTTCACTAATAACAAAGCCAAACAAAAATACCACAAGAAAAGAAAATTACAGACCAATTTCTCTAATGAATCTAGATGCAAAAATCCTCAACAAAATACTTGCTAATCACATTTAAAACATATCAAAAGAATTATCCACCGTGACCAAGTGGGTTTCATCCTGGGTATGCAAGGATGGTTCAGTATAAGAAAATCAATCAATGTAATATACCACATAAACAGATTGAAAGAAAAAAATCACATGCTCATCTCTATGGATGCAGAAAAAGCATTCAGCAAAATACAGCACTCTTTCCTGATAAAAACACTGCAAAAGATAGGAATAGAAGGAAACTTTCTGAATATGATAAAGGGTATATATGAAAAACCCAAAGCTAACATCATCTTCAATGGTGAAATTCTAAAAGCATTCCCTCTGAGATCGGGAACAAGACAAGGATGCCCACTATCACCACTCCTATTTAACATTGTCTTAGAAGTACTTGCTTGAGCACTGAGGCAAGAAAAAGATATAAAAGGCATCCAAATTGTAAAGAAGAAGTAAAAATTTCATTATTTGCAGATGACAAACCTAGAAAGCCCTGAAAAATCTACAACAAAGCTTCTAGAACTTATAAAGGAGTTCAGTAATGTCACAGGCTATAAGATCAATGCTTAAAAATCAGTAGCATTTCTGTACACCAATAATGAGCAATCTGAGGAGGAAATCAACAACAAAAAAATACCATTTACAATAGTAACTAAAAGAATCAAATACCGATGAATAAATTTAACTAAAGATGCAAAGGACTTATATACAGAAAACTACACAACACTGTTAAAGGAAATCAAAGAAGACTTAAATAAATGGAAGAATATTCCCTCTTCAAGGATAGGAAGATTAAACATCATCAAGATGTCTATCCTACCCAAACTAATCTACAGATTTAATGCAATCCCAATAAAAATCAACACTGTATTTTTTTAAGGAATTGGAAAAACTAACTACAAATATATTTGGAAAGGTAAGAGGCCCCAAATCGCCAAAGACATATTGAAAAAGAAAGATGAAGTTGGAGGTATTACATTACCTGACTTTAAAACATACTACGAAGCTACAGTGATCAAATTGCATAATATTGGCACAAGGATAGACATACTGACCCATGGAACTGAATTGAGAGTTCTAATATAGATCTTCACATATACAGTTATCCGATATTCAACAAGGCCACCAAGCCCACTCAATTGGGAGAGAATGGCCTCTTTAACAAGTGGTGCTTGGAGAACTGGATATCCATATCAAAAAGAATGAGAGAGGAATACTATCTCACACCTTATAGAAAACTCAACTTAAGATGGATCAAAGATCTAAATATAAGAGCCAAAACCATAAAGACCTTGGAAGATAATGTAGGGAAGCATCTACAGGACCTTGTAATAAGAAATCATTTCATGAACTTCACACCCAACGCACAAGCAGCCAAAAAAAAAAAAAATAGATAAATGGTATCTCCTCAAAATTAAAAACTTCTGCACCTCAAGGGACATTATTAAGAAAATAAAAAGGCAGCCTACCCAATGGAAGAAAATATTTGTCAACCATATATCTGATAGGAGCCTAATATCCTGCATATATAAAGAAATCCTACACCTCGAAAATGAAAAGACAAACAACCCATTTAAAAAATGGGCAAGTGACCTGAAAAGACACTTCTCCAAGGAAGAAATACAAATGGCTAAAAAGCACATGAAAAAATGCTTGACATCACTGGCTATTAAGGAAATGCAAATCAAAACTACAATGAGATACCACCTTACATCCATCAGAACGGCAGCTATTAAAACAACAACAGACTATAAGTGTTGGAGAGGATGTGGAGGAATAGGAACCCTCATCCACTGCTGGTGAGATTGTGGAATGGTCCAGCCATTGTGGGGAGACAGTTTGGCAGTTCCTCAGAAAACTAACAATAGATCTTCTGTATGATCCAGTGATTCCACTGCTGGGTATATACCCAGAAGAATTGAAAGCAAAGACACAAACAGATATATGCACACCAATGTTCATAGCAGCATTGTTCACTATTGCCAAAAGTTGGAATCAGCCCTGGTGCCCATCAGCAGATGAATGGATAAACAAAATGTGGTACATACATACAATGGAATATTACTTAGCTGTAAGAAGGAATAAAGTGCTAAGACACAGAATAACATGGATGAATCTTGAAGACCTTATGTTGAGTGAAGCAAGGCAGGCATTGAAGGATGAACAGTACATGACCTCACTGATTTGAATTTGAGGAAATTCAAATCAGTGAGATTGAGAACCATTGTCTGAAAGATAGGGTAACAAGAGAGAGAAGGGAAGAGAAAGTTGTGAGTTATCACCCATGTGGACATAATCTATGGTAAAGTGATAGAGTATAGTTGCATATTGAAGGATAGGACAGGGGGGTAGTGATATTACTGGGTTTGTTGGTGCATGGTTGACAGGTGGGTAGATTAGGAAGGGAAGGTTAGAATACCCAGGATACTGGGGGAAGAGATGGGAAAGGAACCAGGTGAACACGGAATTTGTGGGTATGGGTTGAAAGTACAGGAGTGGGAATGCTCTTATGGCAATAGGACAAGGTAGTGTCTCTGGTTTAGGGTGTAGGTTGGGGGGGGCATTCAGGATAGGATGCATCCTGGAGTAGGCTTATGGGGATTGTGTGAGTGTTCATCTTGTCATAATGTGTTGTGTCAGGGAGTAGAGACCCACATGGTGAGTGGGAAGGAGATGGACCCCCATCTTTGGGAGGACCAGTTCACCCAGAAACAGAGAGGTGGGTGTCTCTTAGGAGCAAGGGTGGATCCTAATAGGGGAGGACAATCAGCTTGTCAAGACTTCTTGTTGCATGTCACTATGAATCTTGTCATTCAATGAGTCAAGACAGGGGTGTGTCCTGTGCCCCAGGGGGATGGAAAGGAAGGAACAGAAAAGATCAAACGGGATATTTAGTGGTCAGGGGAAATGTTTTTCATTACTTTACAGTAAATGGACACAGGACATGGTAAATATCATCAAAAATTATTAAACTGCACCGTCTAAATTGCAAACTATACTGTAAACCATTGACAAGGTTCAGTAGTTATGCTTCACTATCTGTATAACAGTTACAACAATGCTACCATCCACATGCAAAAAGGTTTTAATATGGGGTGAGGAAAGGGAGAGGAGGTTGGGTATATGAGAGTCTCTATTATTCTGTATGTGACTTTGCTGTGACCAAAAACTTCTTTGAAAATTAAATGAAAATTTGGGAGACACTGGGGAGTGAGAGGGGGCAGGTGCCACAGTACAGACTGGACACCTGATAATGCAGTGATAAAAGGAAAAATGTTTAAAAATTAAAAAAATTTTTTTTTTTGTTTTTTCCCATTTTTTGAATATCCCAATCCTTTAATTTTATTTTTAGTGTTTTATTAAGTTTCCAAGTATTTTATCTCTTATATTTAAACTTATGATTATTATTTCAATTTCCTATTAATTATATTTCGCTATTATATGGGCTTCATCTTCAAGGAAGGTTTGGATCACAGAAGGGTTACAGCGGGGGCAGGAGAGGATCATTGGTGGGGGGTGTCTGGGATGGGGTTTTCGTGGGAGGAGGCTCACCTGAATATACATGAAAGATATATAAAATTGTTCAAATGATCAAAGGGTGAGGCATGGTCACAATGGGTGGAGAATCACTCAATAAATGAGAGAATACTGAATTCCCAGCCTGGAGAGCTCTGCCACATTCTCCAAGGGAGCAGCAACAATCCCCCGAGTGCAGGGGCAGTGTCTGGCAAAGGAGGATGGTCCACTAATGGGTTCTTGTTACTGATGACTAGACTTACAAGTCTTTGCTCTTGTAATTGAAACTTAGCCTACTGTTATGGGGTGCCTAAGGGTTGCCACCCCAAAGCCTCCTTGTTGCTGAAATATGGTCTCTCTCTAAGCCAAACTCAGCATATGAATGCATTACCTTCCCCCCAGCGTGGGACATGACTCCAGGCGATGAACCCCCCTGGCAATGAGGGATTAATTACAAGTGCCAACTGGCAATAGGACTGGAAAAAGACCTTGAATAAAAGGGTGAAAGGGTAAAGACAAATGAGTTCATATTGCTAAGAGACTTCAAAAAGAATTGGGAGGTCATCCCAGAGGTAACGCTTACGCCCACCTCAGTAGGATCTCACAGAACACCAAAGTGGATATCACCCCACACAGAGGGGATCCTGAGGGTTATATAAGGGGAGATAGCTCCAGAGATTGATGCCTTATAAGTGGGCTATACTTTGTAATCTGTGCTCCTGAGAGTGACTAAAGTTGGACTCAAATAAGTCCTCCTTGCACATAGTCCATCAGTCCCTTCTATTCAAACCTATATTTGGTGCTGGAGTTTGTAGATAGGTACTTCCAGAGACTGGAGCCTTTGGCCTGCCCATGTGCCAGCTATGCCTGGAATATTGTTGGAGCTGCAACTCCTACTTTATAGCTCAATGGACTCACCCAAGTCACCTGGCAAGGAGATGATGATGGACAACGGCCTTCCCAGGGAATGGAGAGAGTCTGCAGCTGCAGGCAGGATAATCCCATCCATCTTATCCATGGGATATAAACCCCCTCTCACTTGGAGGTGGAGTGGACATCACCATCCCAGACTCCTCAGGATTGAGGGAGGAGCTATGGACTAGAATGGACTTACTGGTATTCTGTTGTAAACATATTGTGATTCAAGCAATGGAAGAAATTACAACATTGAGGTGGAGCCAGTGGCCACTGGATGCTTTTGGGGCAAGGAGAGGGAAAAGCAGTTGTAATACAGGGGCTTTTTCTGGACTTGGGAATTATCCTGAGTGGCATTACAACGACAGATGTAGGCCATCTTACATCAGCATATAACATGCAGAACTGTGTGGGAGAGAGTGTGGTCTACAATGTGAACTATGGTCCATGCTTAGTGGCAAAGCCCCAGGATGTGTATATCCATTGCAGGTGATGTGCCACGCTAATCAAAGATGTCTATGTGGGAGGTTATGGGAAGTTTGGGAGGTGGGGAACATGGGAATCCCTGTAATTTTAGTGTAGCATTTATGTAATCTAAGCATCTTTTAAAATATAAAAAAAAAGTAAAAAAAAAAAAAATGCACAAGTGATTTGAATAGACACTTTTCCAAAGAAGAAATACAAATGTCTAAAAAGCACATAAAACATGTTCAACATGAGTAGCTATGAAGGAAATGCAAATCAAAACTACAATGAGATATCATCTTACACCCATTAGACTGGCTGCTATTAAAAAAAAAACAGAGGGTTACAAGTGTTGGAGAGGATGTGGAGCAAAGGGAACACTTATCCACTGCTGGTGAGAATGTAGAATGGTGCAGGCATTGTGGAGGACAGTTTGGCATTTCCTCAGGAAGCAATCTATAGGACTGCCATATGATGCAGCAATCCCACTGCTAGGTATATACCCAGAAGAATTGAAAGCAGCAACATAAACAAATATATGCACACCAAAGATCATAGTGGCATTTTTCAATATTGCCAAAAGTTGAAAACAACCCAAATGTTGATCAACAGATGAATAGATAAACAAATTGTGGTATACACATATAATGGAATATTACTCAGCTGTAATAAGGAATGCAGTGTTAATACACAGGATAACATGTTTGAATCTTGAAGACTTTATGTTGAGTGAAGCAAGCCAGGCACCGAAGGACAAATATTACCTGACCTCACTGATATGAATTAAGCAAATTGAGCAGACTCACAGACCTAGAATCTGGAAGATAGGTTTACAGGAAACAGAAAGGGAGAAGAAGATTCTGAGCCAATGTCCATAAGGGCAAAATCTATGACAAGGTGGAAGAGTGTAGTTGTGCAGTGGGTGGGCACGACAGTAGTGTAGTGATGCTATTGGGTTGGGTGGTGCTGGTTTGTGAGGGGGTAAGTGTGGAAGGTGGGTTGGTCTGACCATGGAACTGGGTGAGGATTGGGGGAGTGAGCAGGTGAACTCTGGGGATTTGCAGGTATGTGGTTGAAACCACAATGTTGGGAATGTTCTTTTGACAAATGTGGCAGGGGAGGGTTACTGGCTTAGGGTATTGGATATGGGAGACAAGTAGGACCGGGCATACCTGTGGCAGTCCTCTAGGGAGCGTGTGAGTGTTCATCTTGTCATAATGGGTTATTTCAGTGGGTGAAGATCCACAAAATAAGCAGGGAAGTGTTGGATTCCCATTCTGGGAAATCCTGCTACCTTCTCATATAGAAAGTCAGGAGTCTCTAAAACAGCATAGGCAGTGCCTAATAGGGGAGGACAGGCCAGTATGTCAAGCCCTCAGTGTTGTTGCAAGTAACTATGAATCTTTTTCTTCAAGGAATATAGCTTGGTGGTTGCCATGGGTCCTGAAGGGAGGTGGAGGTAGAATAGATGGAACATGGGGCATTTAGGGGATGATGGAATTGTACTACATAATTTTGCAATGATGGATACAGGCCATGTTAAATTTCATCAAAATTTATAAGTGTATTGTCCAAAATGTAAACCATAATGTAATCATTGGTTAGTAACAATGTTTCAATAGTTGTATATCAATTGTAACAAATGTATCATCCACATGTAAAATATTATTAATAGGGGAAAGGGGGAAAGTGGGAGGATGTTAAGTGTATGGGAATCCCCTATACTCTGTATGACTTTTCTGTAACCTAAAACTTCTTTAAAGACAAAATGAAAAAAAATAGGACCATGTGGGAATAAATGGAAGAAAATGTCACTGTACATACAAGACTCCAAACCTTATAGTGATGAAAGACATAATGTCAAAAAAATTTTTTTTAATAATTTTTCATTATATTTTATTATGCCAATTTTTTCTATTTTTTTAATTTTTGTATTTTATTTCTTATTTTTAAAACTATCATTATTATTTCATTTTCTTATTAATTGTATTTGGTTATTTTGTTGGCTTCGTTTCTGAAGAAATATTGTATCACAGTTTACAACTATGACAGGGGAATATCATTGTTGTGGGGTGTCAGATATGGGGAATACATGGGAGTAGGTTCACCTGAGGCATACCTATCAGTCATATAAATGTGTTCAAGTGTTCATGGGGCATTGTCACAATGGGTGGAGATTCACACAATAAATGAAAGAATATCAAATTCCCATCCTGGGGAGCTCTGTCACATTCTCCAATGGAAGAGCAGGGGCAGTGACTAGTGAAGGAAGATGTTCCCTTGATGGGCCCTTTATATTGATGACTGTACTTATGAACGTTTACTTTTGAAATTGAAATTTAGTCTTGTATTATAGGATGCCTAAGTGTTACCTCCTGAAAGCCTCCTTGTTGCTCAAATATGGCCTCTCTCTAAGCCAAACTCAGCATATAAATGCATTACCTTCCCCCCATCGTGGGATATGACTCTTGTGGATGAGCCTCCCTGGCACTGAGGGATTACTACCAAGCACCAACTAGTAATGCAACTGGAAAAATACCTTGACCAAAAGTGGGAAAAGGTAAAGATAAATGAGTTTATATGACCAAGAGACTTCAAAGTGAGTGGGGAGGTCATTCCAGATGTTATGCTTATGCATGTCTCAGCAGGATCTCATTGACTGCCAAATTAAATACTGCCTCAATAGTGGAGCTCGTGAGGGCTCTGGAGATATCCAGACACTATAGGCAGGGCAGACAGCTCAGGAGTTTGGTGCCCTGCCAGTGAGCCCTACTTTGGAATTTATGCTCCCCATTGTGACAGAGCTGGACTCAGTTGTGGTTTCCCTACACATGAATCTTCTGCTTCTTCTATTTGAACCTATAGTTAGTACTAGAGTTGATAGGTGGATGTCCAAGAGACTTAAATCTTTGGGCTGTCCATGTGCCAGCTGGGCCTTGAATCTCAACAGAGTTGCAACACTTACTCTCCAGTTCATTGGACTCACCCAGGACAACTAACAAGGAGATGATGATGGACAATGACCATCCCAAAGAACAGAGAGAGTCTGTAACTGCAAGCAAGAGAGTCCCATCCAGATGCCCCATGGGATCTAAGCCCCCTCTCAATTAGAGGTGGAATAGGCATCACCATCCCAGTATCCTCATGATTGGGGAATGAACGATGGACTAGAGTAGACTTACTGGTATTTTACTATAGATTTATTGTGACTTTAGCAATGGCAGACCTTATATCATTGATGTAGAGTCAGTGGCCACTGGAGGTTCTGAGAGGAGGGAGAGGGAAAAACAGGTATAATAATGGGGGCATTTTTATGACTTGGGACATGTCCTGAATGACATTGCAATGACAGATATGGGCCATTATATATCTTGCCATAACTTACAAAATTGTGCAGGAGGCAGTGTAAACTACAATGTAAACTATAATCCACGCTTAGTGGCAATGCTCCAAAATGTGTTCATCCATTGTAAAAAATGTACCACACTAATGAAGGAAGTTGTTAATGTGGGAAAATGTGGGAGGGGTAGGGAGTGGGGCATATGGGAATCCCCCATATGTTTTATGTAACATTTATGTAATTTAAGTATCTTTTTTAAAAAATAAAAAACATATTATAAAATAGTCCTTATTTTTTAATAACTACAGACTGAAATATTATATAAAATGATAAAAATCTAAGAGTTGCTCCAAAATAATCTAGGATTGGGTATGGGAAGGAGGTGGTAATAGAGATGAATTACCATGAGTCGGTGATTATTGAAGTTGGGTGACTGGTACATGGTGGTTTCTACTTTTTTTGTATATGGTTGAAATCTATAATAAAACTTTCTTTAGCATCATTAAATAAATGATCCATTATGGCCGCTGCTAGAATAATAACTCATTTGAGCAGCTTGACTGTCCTGGGATGTGCTTTGCACTGCATGAAGATGACAAGGTCTTCCTCCCCTCTTCCGAGGACACATTTATGAGACTTTCCACCCTCATTTCATTGGACATATGATTGAGCATACAATCCTCAGTAGGCAAGAAATCCATTCTCACAAGCAGAGGGATCCATTATGCCCCATTTATAACTTGTCCTAAATTATATACACTTAGATTTCATGTAAAATAATATATGAGTGACAAGGATCTTATAAGGAGACTGTTTCTGTACAATCCTCATCTCTGCTTACCTATTCAACAACTTTCAAATATTACTCGAGATTTAGGGCACTCTCCTGAGGATTTGTAGTAAAGGGATTTTCCTAAATAAGTCCTTTTATATCAAGGAGCAATTGGAAAAAAGGGGGATGGTCTCTGTCTTCACCACAACTATAATAAACAAACACAAAACCAACTCCCAGTCCCTCACCTCAAAAAAGCAGCACTACACTCTACACACTAGTGGGAATAATACATAGGGTTACATGGCCCCCAAATTTCTTAAGTTCACAGGGAAGTCAAGAATTCTAGAGAAGGGGGCGGATGTGGTTCAAATGGTTGGGCGTCCATCTCCCATATGGAGGGACCTGGGTTCGATCCCCAGGACTTCCTGGTAAAAGAAAAAAAAAAAAAAGATTTCTAGGGAGGAACCAGGAAAGTAAATCTTGAGACCTCTTTGAAGAGAGGTACAAAGATAGGCTACAGCAAACTTGTCATGAAGTCTTAGAAGTTTTGAGAGAAAGAACCAAGTACTCTTTGGGAAGCAAACTGACCAGGATGCATGTAGTCCAAGTGGTCAGGGAACAGAAATAACACCAATGACCTGAAATTTCAGGCAGTTGCACCACACTGTGTGAGTACTGCCTGGTGCTCCCATAGGACCCTGTGCCTGGGGTCACCTAGCTAGGGCATAGTCCATTCACCAAGAGGCATATCTATCTTCTCCTCCAGGCAATAATTAGTCCTCCATGCACGAGGGATTCACATTGTCAGAAGATAGTTCTGACTCGACACATCTAGTTTTGTCCCCGGGTCACCCAAGCACCATGGTGACTTTTTCTTCATCCTCTCTATCCAAACCACATTTATATCATGAGATCAGAGGCAGAGAAAAACTATGACGACTACTTCCTTGCCCTCTCTCCCTGGAGGAAGAACTATCCAAGCAACCCTTGTACCCCAAAACATGGAGAAATGTACATTTTGTTATTGACAGAAGGTTAAGAGCCCTTGTTGATACTTGATCTTGGAAGCCCAGAATTCTCACTGTGTTCGTACAACTCTGACCCCATTCCTGCAACTCCTTTCTCCCAGAATTCTTGCTGTGTTCCACAAATCTGACCCTATTCCTGCAACTTCTTCCAGCAGACATGAATAGTGGACAGACAAGTTTCCCAAAAGCCCAGACAAGCCAAGGGTGGATATGATTAGCAGACAGTGTAGTTCACACTGGAGAGTCCAGATTTACCCAGACTATTTCTCCATTACTTTCTTTAATGATAATTGGACCCAACAGGACCATTCCAAATCATTTCTCTTCAGTTATCCTTCAGTTCCATTCAAAAGGTCAGTTTAGGGCATAATTAAGTCGATTACATTCTGAAAGGCCATCATGATAACCATTGCAGAAAATGATAGAAGGCTCCACTCACATCATGGGGATTGTTAGCTTGTCAGCCTCAAGGCTCATGGGGACAAAGGATCAGAAAAGATAGAGGGATTGATTGAGTTGTCCATTCATTTATTCTTTCATTGTGTGTGTGTGTGTGTGTGTGTGTAAAATCTGCTATGAGTCACAGTGTAGGAACTAGAAACTCAGCAGTGAACAAAGCAAACTCCTTCCCTGCTTTCATGGTGCTTACAGCTTAGTAAAGCAAACATAATTTAATAATCACACTAATAAATATACTGGAGGAAAGTTATGAGATGCAATGAGACAGTTCTACAGAGACCCATTTTATATTGTGAGATGCAGGAATGTCTTTTTGAAGCTGGCTAACAGGAGCCAGGCAGAGAGGTGAATGTGTGTTCCAAGCAGGTCTTTACACAAGCTGCGCTCTTCAATGGGAGTTGAAAAGAGGACAGTGTGGCCAGAGACCACTAGGTGAGATGGAGAAAGTCATGAGACAAGACCTGAAAAGGGGTCAGGGGCTAGAGCAGGGGTCTAATCATTTGATAGAGTAGGAGAGGGAAAATGGTATTGCAAAGAGAGTATGGAATTTGACATAAAGTTAACCTATTCTGGAACCACTGGCCAAGCTGTTCTTCTTTCATGGGGCTCACCATGTTTTTGTAGGGTGTGAAGTTAAAAGTAAGAGTATAGTGCATACACTGGGCAGGTGTGATCCCTAAACCTCAGCAAAAAAGTTATGGAACTAGGGAAGGGAGATGAGAATGAGGAAGAAATGGGACAAAGACTTTGAAAACCAAAACCCCTGCGATGTTTCTCAGACAAACCCTGGATGCCAAAATCGGTTTTTGTTTGTTTGTTTTGTTGTTTTGTGTTTTTTGTGTTTTTTTTTTCACCATTTTCCAACTGCACTGGAGTCAGTGTATGAGCCACTCCAGATCCACTCAGCCATTCCAGTTTCCTGTGCTTTGGCCACTTGCCATGTCTCTGATCCCATAGATGTAAAGCTCCAGGTACCATTGCTTGTCACCTTATCTTCTTACACCCCTGATGGTGTCAGTCTCCCTGGGGAATGTACATTACCTCCAGTGCATTTGCTGTGGCAAGAGCTGAGCAGCTCTGATGCCCTAGTTCAACTTAACTGGATTTATGGAGGTATTAGCTTCCACAATGGGTACCAGGGAGTGGAATGGCAGTAAACACAACGTGGACATGTTGGAGGCAATGATGGTTCATAAGGTGAACTTTGGCCAATGAGAAATTGAAAATGGAAAGAAGTAAGCAAATATATTGCTTGACCTTCCTCCCCTTTGATGGACTGTTTTGAGGTGCAGTGTCTTTAAATGTTCTTCCTGGAGATATCCCACATGACTGAGCAATCAGCTGGATTTCTTGAGAAAACATGGCCAGCTTGGTAACATATCACCTTATATTTGCTTTCTTTCCTTCCCTGCTTCATTTATCTTTATCCCTAGTTCTTGCTTGCTGGGATTGCACCCCCTAATAAGCCATTGGTATTCAGCTCTGCCATGTGATATTTCCTAGGCTGTTACTAACATTTACCAACTGACTTCCTAGGCAGTGTGCTGAGAAGGAGTCTGAGCTGGAGCCTAGACCTAGTGAACAAGTGTGCTGTGACCAACGAGTGAGGTCTACCAGTGTTTATTATGCCTGAATTACATCCTTCCTATAGTCAATGTCTGTTTAACATCAGCTGTCACTAAAAACACTTGGTAGCACAGATGAGGTGAAATCAAAAGTGTCTCCAAACTGGAAAGCTACAATAGAAAACATTTGGTGCTGGAAATATCATAGCTAAGATTAAATTAGGTGCTAGCTTCATAGAGAGAAAACACCTTGTGGGATTCAGCATGCACTGTGGTAAAGGTTGAAAGCAAAAACATAGACAACATGTCTTAATAAACAATACTTTCACATCAGTTAATGTATGTCAGGCACTGTACTAAGATCTTCTGGATTCATCTCATTCAATCATCATGACAATACTACAAGGCATGCCCTCTTATAAAACCTCATTTTACAGAAGAGGAAAGAGACCCAGAGAGATTAACAGACTAGCCCAAATCCACAGATCTAAGAAGTAGCAGAGTCAGGCTTTGAGCCCAAACAGTCTGTTTCCATGGTCCATGCCCCTTACCAAAATACTGTGCTGCTTAGTAAAGCTCTCTCCTAGAAGACAGGCCCTGACTTCTGGGCATAAATGAGCTCGTTATGTGACTGTTTCTGGAAGCTAATCCTAAGGAGGGGACTAACCTCCCTGCAGCATGTCCCTTCCATGACTCTTGGAGTCAGAGAGTAGGATGCTGATGAAGGTAGGGGAATAAATTATAGGCTTCCATGAGTGCTGCTGTTTTTCTTATTTTAGAAATTAAAGAGCCAATACCTCCAGTTTCTATTAGAAATGTTCCTATACTCCAGACCACACTTGTGAGATACTCTGAAACATTTATATACTTTATCACCTTTTTCAAAGTTGAAAAGATTTGATTCCTACAGACATTTCACTAACATTGGCTTCAACGGAAGAGGAAAAGTCTAAAGTTTAATAGAGGGTGGCTTTAGACATCTCTAAGAAGTATGACTTTCAAAGAAATATTCTCTATAAATATAGGGTCAGAATTATTTTGATACAAGGACATTAGCAGTTCCTTCAGCATGATCAAAATCTCCTACAGCGTGGTCAATTGGTCAGGTTGGTGTTAGATGAGACTCCATAAGGGGGAAATATTAAATGGTTAATCCCTCACCTCTATTGTTGCTTATTAACATGGGACTCTGATTAGAAATTGGATTCTCTGTGAGATTTTCAACTTATAATTTAAGAACTTTTGCACAACCATTGCAAAACACATAAAGATTAATTAGTAAATTCCCAAAACAGTAGTAAACAACAAAGTAGTTTAATTAAAACCATTATCTACAAAATCTGAATATTAATAACAGTTGTAGCCTAGGGAGGAATGAAAGGCAAGCGGACACAGTATGAAGGAAAGAGGAGAATGTCTTTCCACACTCCAGCATTCGGCTTGCCCAAGCCTCCATATCTGATGCCATGGTTAATTATGCTTATGAACTCTTCCGACCACTGAGTTTTGCATGGTCCCAAGTTCCTCCTATCTTCTTCTGTGTTTTGGCCTTGAGATCCAGTGAAGGCAGACCTTTTACAATCAGCTTGCCTCCAGTGAGAAAGGCCTTTAATCTTCAAAAGTTGGGCCCTAGAGAGGGAGGCAGAGGTGGTGCAAATATAAGACTTCCTAGTGAGGAATTCATAAAAAATTGGAATTGCCAGAAAACGTCCGTAATGATGACTCTTGTCTTTCAGAAGAAATTGATAAATTTTACCCCAACCTACATCCCTTATCAAACTCTGAATTAAAAGTTTACCAATCAAATAAAATGTAACAACAGCATCTATTTAGTGAGCACAAATATTGTGCCAGGCTCATTTCCTTTATGATTTCAAGTTGTCACAAGAATCTCACAAAGACATATTACCTTTATTCTCAAGCAGAAGTAACTTGTTTAGCCTAGGACATGAAAGCCTGGAATTAATTCAGGGGTTCTTAACCAGGGGTCCATGAGCTTTAATTGAAACTCAAAAAAACATTATTCTTGTAGGGACATTTTGGTATGGGTGTGATATATTTATTAAATAATCCACAGTATAGGGTAGACTTAGTAAGGGGTCCATGGTTTTCACCTGACTGGCAAAGGGGTCCATGGAACATAAAAGGTTAAGAACTCCTGAATTAATTACTGTCTTTTTCAACTCCAAAGCTCATTTGTTTTCCTCTATACCACATAGATCTGCCTTGGTAGTGTCAGAAGGGTAAACACTTAAGCCATATAAAGTGAAGACTTCACTCTGTGAGGTTGGCATGAATTACAGCATAAACTTAACAATGGTTTATTTCTCTACAGGACCCCATCAGCAAGGAAGTCCCAACTTAGAGAACCTTTGCTTTCAACCAGGACAGTCGATGTCTATGCAACTCCATGCAGAGCACATGCAACTATGAAGGTGTTTCAGTCACCTCCAATTCATTCCTTTGGTGATGGAGGGGGGATCCCCCAAAATAAATAGTACAAGATGGCCAAACACAGGACACCTGACACAGACAGATGAAATCAAACAGACATTTATTAATCACAATACTCACAGCCCATGAAGGGGACACTTCATGTCATGCAGGGCTCTATGGGGTTGACATTTGGAAATAGAGTGAACCAGGAGGGACTGTGTAAACAAGTTGTGTGGTAGCAAGAGAATAAGGTAACCCCTGGTTCCCACGAGAGGATGTGATTGACTTACTTGAGCAATTTTACAGGCCAGTGGGGAGGTGAAACCCATTAGGTTGAGGAGCAGGTGGAGTGCAGCTTGTCCAGCTGATAAGGGAACTAGCTGGTAGGGATCCTTTCCCATTGGATGGAGAGCTTATCTGGTGAGAGCAGGGGCACTCACAGTCAGAACTTTGGAATCCTGTGAGGCTCAAAGATGGTCAAGGTAGCACTTGAAATTTTAGGCCTGGGTCTGGGCCTGGAGACCCTCAGGAGCAAGCAAAAGACTGTTCCCTCTCCTATTCTTTCCCATTTCTTATTTAGACATTTTGTCATAGGAGAATGGCTTAGAAGCCACTTTAGGCTCACTGTACCCATCCCATCCACCCTGCCTCACTTTCTCAAGTGTTCAGGGACTTTCATGTTTATTTGTCCTTTTTCTTAATACAAGGCTCTGCCCCACACCAGCAGAGTCAGACTGTCTGCCTGCAGCCTGGCTTTTTATTATGCTGCACTCCAGAAATTATGCAAATCACAGCTATTAGTGTAACCGCTGCTACAGATTTCAGAAGGAAGGGGGGAAAAAACCACGACCACAAAATCCCTGTGCTTGGTTATATATAAATAACATTTTTGTAAGCAAATACACATATATGCATATATATTTATATATCATTTTACAAATGTTTGTATGTATTGTGAGAATTTTGATTTTTACCCATAATAAAAAAAAAAAAAAAAGACTATGAATTTCCCCATTCTCTTTATTCATGTTGTTGTCAATATGATATTTATGCATCTAAAGCCTGTTTTTAGTCATATGAATATCTATGAAAATGACATAAGTCAGCAGAAACCTCTGGAACTGCAAGCATGAAAGAGTATAAGGGAAAAGCCCAACCCAGGCCAGGATGGAGGGGAAGAGAGAAGGGTGAGATGCAGGATGCTGCCCCAGAAGGCCTATGTGGGGGGGGTTGGCTTTAGAGGACCTCAGGGGGACCTGACTCTGCTGTTGGTCAAATTCAGCCCCAAATCCATTCTGAGCACTCTCTGTTGTTCTTCAGGAGTGCCTTGCTTCCTTTTTGTTCATCTCATTCACTGTACAGGAAGCTTCCCAAAGGTGAGAACTGTGTAAATTTTTTTATGTACGCTCCATTGCCCTGAGCCATTCACAGGCACAGGTTGGTATCTGCAGAGGATGCAGTGAAATCCAGTACCCACATGAGCTATTATTTCAGTGAGACAGTGGTGGTCCTAGTTCCTCTGAAATGGACTGGGCCACATGTATCAATCTGGAACCTTAAGGAAACAGATGGCATATAAATATCAAAGGATCTAATAAAGTGACATTTTACAAAGGTTTAGGTGGAGCTGTTAGCACACATGCTTGAAGGGGTAAGGGGAGCAACTGGTTCCCAGTGCTCAGAAGGAGGGAGCTTCTATAAACACAGCTCTCTTGATAGGAGCAGTGACCTTCAGTTGAGGGTCTCAGCCAGCCTCATGCAAGCTTGTGAGGAGGAAGCAGAAGAAATAAATGTTCTGATGATCCTCTCTCTCCCCTCCCTCTCCTTCCCAGGTTCTCCATTAGTCAGAAAGCAAGGAAGATAGCTGCTGCCATCCATATGGCTCACCCCCTGAGGCACAGAGCAAGGCACAGAAGCTTCTATGGGACAGGCTCTGCACAGGAACCCTTGGAACTCCTGTGTTAGGTGAACAAAACAGTCTCAGGAAGGCATAGCAGACAACCCTGGTGGTCTGGGCCATATACCCTCAGCTCACCTCTAGTTAGAGCTGCAGCTGAAATGGGCAGTTCCATGACAGCTCATTCACCTGGCATGGGGATTGTCCTACCTACCTCAAAGTCATTCAATTTTCTGCCTTTGGGCTTTGTCTGATTTCATGGGAGACTTCTAGGTCCACATTTAAGGGTTTCACAGAAGGGTGGAGTTAACACTCCTGGGTAAAAGATCAAACAAGAAGAAACAAGAGATGGTGGATGAATTATCCTGCTTCCCATCTTTCGGGTGGACACTTCCAGAAGACGTTCTGTTTACATCTTGGTATATCTTGGTGGAATGGAACCCCTGTTTTCCACAGTAGCAACCTTTTAATATGCCCTTCCTTGTTCACTCTCTTCACACCCTCATTATTGCTTTCTGCAATCATCTCCAAAATAAATGACCTGCACCCAAGATGTCATCTGAGGCTCTGATTTGGGGAGCTCAACTAAGACAGAGGACTATCCAATAAATGGTGCTTGGGGCAATTGATTATCTATATAAAGAAATATGGAATTGGATTGCTAACTTGTACCATACACAAAAAAAAATTCCTGATGGATTAAAGACTTCAGTGTAAAAAGGCCAAAATTTGAAATGCTTTGGAACATATATTTATAACCTTAGAGTAAGGAAGGATTTTTAAAATAAGACATAAAAACTGCTAACCATAAAAAAATTTCATAATTATTATGACATTGTAATTAATAACTTCTGTTTATGAAAAGACACCATGAAGAAATAAAAAGACACAAACCACAAAATAGGGAAGGTATTTGCAACACATAAAACATATAAGTGAATACTATTCAAAATATCTTGACAAACCAATGAGGGAAAAAAGATGTTTTAAATAAGGTAGGAGTACAGGTCCCAGAATTGCCATAAGTAAATATAAAGATTCCTGACCAAATTATGAATCAGAAAAATGCAAATTAAAATCACAAAGCAATTGTCAAGAAAGGTGATAAAACATAGTAGTTGAAAGCAAAGCTCAAATGCTTGTTGGGATCACATCCTGGCTATGTGCTCTTACTTATGTTACCTCACTGCTCTGCATGCTACAGTGTTCTCATGCATAAACAAGGAATAACAGTAGTTCCTGCCTCTAAAATGTCTGTGCTAAACTAAAGAAGACATGCAGTACAATGCTTTGCCAACAGTTAACATGCAAACTATTTCCAGAAACCATCCTCAGTCTACTCATAGATCACATAATTGTTGCTTAATAGGAGTGCAACCATGCTGGTCTTTATACTGTGTGACCCAAAATATTGCCTTTTCAGTAAAAATTCAGTAGCCTACACAGGAAGGAACAGTTTTGGTTAAGCAGTGAATATATTTATTATATTGCAGCCTTAAATGCTGAAGAATGTATTAGCTATATACAAGTCAAGACGTCATGATCCAAGATAACTGGAAACAAATTTTGAATATTAATCCAGAGTGACTCCAAGGGTTGCTGTTCTGGGGTTACAGCAGAAATCCTGAGAAAAGTCCAGGATTCAGGATTTTACATTTTTATCACTTGTTCCACAAGGAGGGGTTCTCCAGGCCTGCAGTACATAGAGGAGAGTACTGAAGGGAGTACTGTCAATCCATTCTGCAATGGACAATAATTGAGACTTCCCCAACAAGGAGGCATGCTGACAACAGAATAGAGCAGCTCCCTGGTGGTCTCCAAAGAACTCAACATTGAAAGTGAAAATGCATTCATGGGCCAAAAAAATTCTGGCAAGGATATTCATATGGACATCAAAATCCTCAACATCAAGGTAACCCTGTAAAAGGAAGGCAGGCTGGACTTGGGGTCTGGATTCCATATCTACCTACTCACTTTTAAGATATTCTGTGATAGCTTCCTTATCTCTAAATTAGGGAGAACCATCTTTATCCACTTCATGGGGTTGAATTGAGACTCCACAGAGGCAGCCAACAGGTACTGAGACACTGTGCTAAATGGTTTACATACATTTTCTGATTCAATTCAAAGAGCAGCTCTATAAAAGAAACTTCCAAGAACTTCAGGGTTAGGATGTGGTAAAGCTGGTACTCAAACCCAGACTCAATGAAATCATGGTTGATCAAGAGCAGTACAATGGATAAAATCAGAGGATTGTTTCCAAAATTAGGTCCAAGTACACTGCCAAGAATGGGCACTACTGTAGGAACTAAAACAAAGCAATGTTCCTTGGAGTTTTTGAGGCAAAGCCCAAGCAAACCTGCATGTGCAAAGAAGGGGCATGACCAGAGGGGAAAAGTGTTCTCTTCAGCTGCTCAGGCTGTCCTTTCTGCTCCAGGAACAGCTGTTCTAAATGATTACAGATTGTCTCTAGGAAGTCTACCGACAGTGAGGTAATCCCTGGCTCCCAGGCCCCAGGCCTCCAGAGTCTAGTCCAGTCCATAACCTTCAGAGTTCAGAAGAAACCTACAGTCAAGCTGAAAGTCTAAGGATCTCCAAGGACAATTTTCTTTACTTGAGGATGGGGATGATCATGTGACTCCAGGCATACCACCACCAGTCATGTATTCTGATGACTGCTGGGCATGGCCCAGAAAAGGCTAAGAAGACCTCCTAAAGACGAGAACTGAGGAGACACTACAATAAAAGGACATTGTCATGGAGCAAAAAGGAGGTATACAAGGAGGGGATGAAAGGAACAAGAGGAATGAAGAAGCATCAGTTTTGAGAAAAGCATCTGGCCAAATTAATCATTCATTTATTCAGTTAGTTAATGCTTTACTAAACAGCGACTATGTTCTGAGCCCTGGGATTCAGGTAGTAAAAACAAAAACAAAACAAAAACAAAGAAACAAAAAACAAGCAAATAGTTAAGTTCCTTGCTTGCATGGAGCCAACATTATAGAAAAGAAGATAGATAATAAGTGACCAGTTTTTGGGTCCAGCTTGCCAGAGTCCTATCTGCCTGCCCACTTTCCTCATCTACTCCTTTCTCCTGATATCTGGTCAAATACTACAACTCCCAGAATGTATCGCAGCAGGAAGTGGAGAGACAGCCAGCAGCACAGCCAATCCTCAAATACTAGAGGGACTGTTTTACCAATAGGAAAAGGTAAGGACAGCGCCAGGAGCACATCCTGCTGAGAAGTGAGTTATATTATGTACTATGCTATTCAAATAAACATTGCAACTTTATCCAACATACCTTGTTATCTCCTGGCATGTAAGGAAAATTTACCACTATTGAGTATACAACAGGCCACTACTGAGCATCCAACAGGCCACAGATTAGTCCAACACATAAAAAATCATTCTTACCAGGTCTTCTGGCTGAGATGGGTAAGCCAACACAGGAATCTACTTTCTGGTGATGACTGGAATTCAGCCAGTGTGCCTTGATACTGCCATGCTGGTTGTATGAGGCCTGATTCTATTCTGGTTTTGTAGAACCTGTGCCAAAATGGTTGATAAATGTTTTGAATATCACTCTGATTCTATACTCCCAGATTTCCATGGAAAAGGTCAATGAAATTAAAAAAGGGGGGTAGTGGATCTGAATAAACATCAGAAACTAGTTTTATGCCTTTGCTAGAACTTTAAGGGATATTTTGCTATAGTGAAATAATAGGATCAGATTTTATAAAGCATTTAGGGCTGAATCCATGAGGCTTTCTCCTTATAGAGTTCTGAATGTGAGAAGCAAAGAGTACTATGAAGGTTTCACTTCTAAATCCAAGGAAAGATCATGGGGAAAGCCATGCTTCTCAGAATGTTGGGGTTTCAAGGACATATTCCCAGGCTCAGAGTCTGGGAGGTTGCAGTAGTGGGAATCCTACCTCATTTCAAAGGAAAAATTGAGAGAGAAAATTGCTAGACAAGTAAAAAGATCCTGTAGTATAGAGGGAGGAAGAGTAAAAGAGATGGCCTATCTCTGAAATACATTTGGTGCAGGAAATCAGATTTTATTTTTCCTAGAAGATGTTGCTTTGATGAAATTGGAATAAACCATCCTGAGGAAGAGGCAGTCTGAGCATAGATCAAAGTCCAAAGAGAGTGTTTAGTAAAGAGTTGACTGAATAAATGAAAGAAGTTGACTCAGCCCAGATACTCTTCTCAAAACTGATACTTTTTCATTCTTTCTTTTCCTTTTCTCCCATGCCTTCTTTTTTCTCCACAATTTCTTTTTATTGCAGTGTCTCCTCAGTTCTCACCACCAGGAGTCCTTCCTACTTTGTTCTGGCTTCCAATCTTGTTTCCATGGTCTAAGAGGCTCCTAGTTTGTGACCTTCAAGCTTCTCCTCTGACATGTCCTTGTCCAGCCATATCAGCTTCCTTTGCCTGCCCTATCTCGGGGGCTTTGCCTTTGTAGCTCACCAGGGACATGGTTGACCCCATTAGCACACTTCCTTCAGACTTCTGCTCATATATCACCATATCAGGGGTCACCAGACTTCCTATAAACCAGTACATCTCACCCCCTGCCTTACTGCTCTGTCTAGGTCTTCCTTTCATCTTTTTCAAAGCACTTTCACCACCATTTGTTTCTAGTTTTAATTGCCTGCCTGTCCACCAGAATATAAGCTCCGTGAGAACAGAGATTTTGTTCTGTCACTGTTTCAACTCAAGGTTCTGGAACTATGCTCAATAAAATTCCTTAAAAGTTCTAGCATTTGGAAGAATAAGGTTCAGTAAATATTTGTTGAATAAATCGTAAATAGGCCTTGGCCATACTACTTGACAGTCCATGACAAAAGCAAACACTGGATTTTAGGCACCAGAGAGGGAAGAACATAAATTTAGCACCTTCCCACTCTATATCTTTGTGTTATAGTGAGTTCCAAGTGGGTTATAATAAGGTCAGGAATGTCATATCCAAATAAGGAGCTCTAAGCCAAATATCTGTGGAGGAAAAGAACAAGGGAAAGCCATCCTATCTTGAGGATCCACATTTCTGCCCCATTTGAGTGATGCTATTTTAGTATTAGATTTTCTTTTGTTAATAAAATAAAAATGGGGACAACTGAGAGAAAGGAAAATAGACATGAGAAACTAGCCCAGTAGACCCAGTCTCCACGTAAAAGGAATTGGAAGTAAAACAGATGACACAGAAGCAATATTGAAAACTTTTCTGAGCTGAAGTTGAATCCACTGACAGGATTGACTGAGCAACAGATTAATGAGTGAGGAGAGGCCACTATCTCAACCAAGAATGGCAAATACATGCCACCTCCAAGGGCCAGCTTGCCTTGAGAGACCCCAAAGGCCTCAGATGTGGCCTCTGTGAGAAAACAGGGCTGTGGGTGGTTCAGTGCCTGCCATGGAAACTCAGAGAGGAGGGCTGTCATGAGTTATATACCATGTTCCAGAAAAAGTGACATTTTAGAACTTCAAGGAAAAGAAAATGACCATAATCACCTAGACAGAATTAAAAGATTTTTAAAGGAATGGAAATTCTTCTGACGTCAGACTTCTCTGCAACACTGAATGTCAGGATGCAGTAGAGTCATCATTCCAGAATTGGGAGGGAAAGATTTAGCTAACCTGGCAGTTGGGGATGTACAGTCTAAGGCGTGAAAAAAATTACACGTGACAAGCAGGAGGAATAACAGATATAAAATTAGAAATTAACAAATGTGGAAGAGAAACATTAACATTATTTAGTGAGTCTAGAGCTGACCCTTTGAAGTACCCAATAAAATAGAAAACTTTAACAAACCAAATTTTAAAAATTGAATAAAGAAAATTGGAAATAAGAAAAGGGACATAACATATGTTGATAAAAATAATTATAATTTTTATTATATGCTAATGTAGCTATATGCTAATAAATTTCATCAACATGTAAAAATGTAACATTTAATGCAAATAATAAATTAGGAAAAATAGCGCAAGAAGAATAACAGCCCAAAATGGACCTATAACCATAGAAGAAATAGAAAAGTACTGTCAGCACACTGCCTTGGAAACTAATTGTGGGCCATAGGACTTTACTGGTGAATGTATTTCATACTATAAAAATCTCTGGAAGAATATCAGAAGAACATGAGGAACAATTTATTTCATGAAGAAATTCTATTAACCAAATTTGACAAAAATAGCACAAAAATTTGATTTGTCAGCACTTGCCAAAATATAGTAGTGGGGAGAATTTTCTAAGGATAATGGCAAAGCAAGAAATAATGGAGAACAAGATGGACACAAGCACTTAAGTAAAAATGTAAAACCTCTTCATATCAGAAAACACCACAGTGAAATTGAAAGGGAAATGGTAAACAAAAATTTTTATAAGAAATAAAACAAAGCATTAGTTTTTAACATGTAAAAATTTTTCTAGCAACTGAAAAAATATTATATGACTGGGTAGGGTATGATCACCTGCCACCTCTCCCTGTGACCCACAAATTAACACTGTATTCAAAATTGTGTTAGCCTGATTCGGAGGACGGGGTGATAAATGTATGCTCTCTCTCTTCTGGAGAGTGCCTTGAGGTAAAACACATCCCTTAGCAGCTGCCCCAAGCATATGTAAATATTCACTGGAGACATTCTGACTAAAATATGTCTATTATATGGCACCTGGCTCACTCCAGCTAATAAATCTTTTTCCAGTAGGAAGCAAGCTCTTTCCACTATGACACAAGAAGGGTGCAATAGGTACATAGACCATGTTCCTGCATTGGCTGCAGATTGAGACCTGCTGGACTCAGGGGACTGAAGCCCACTATTGAAGCTGATCTTGCTCTGCCTCTTCTCTAATCCATGCTTGTGTGAGTTGTGCTATTATTGGCAACTCTGACATCTGCAAACCATGGAGGGGGTTTGGACCCTAGTACTGCTGTTTCTGGTGGTAGGCCTTGTTATGATCTTTGCAACCCTCAATATGGCAAGACCCCTCCCCTGATTGACAGTTGGTGCAGAGTGCAGGGTGCCAACAATAACCATATTGGAAAAGTACATTAAGAGATAATCCATACAGGAAACACAGATAGGCCATAAGCATGGAAAATTAAAAGGGTTCAAGCTCATTAGCAGGCAAATAATTGCAATTTAAAATAAGAATGCCATATTTTTTGTCTATTAAGTTGGCAAAGATGTAATCGTTCTTGGCCATGAACAAAACCATGCACTGATTGTGGAAATATAAATTGATGCAAGATTTTTTTTAAATGATGTGACAACACTTAGCAAGAGTTGTAGATTACTTTGATCTAATAATTTCACTGCTAGGAGTCTATTCTAAAGAAATGATCAAAGATGAACCATAAAATACCTAGCCAGGTACATCTCACTTGGCTTCCCTTTTGAATTTTCCTCCTAACTCATAGGCCTTCCTATCCTTCTCTCCCTGATCTTAAACATTGGGGTCCCCAGGACTCAGTACCTGAGGCTAATTTTTGTCCACACACCCTCCAAAGGATGTCTTATTGTCCTATTGTTTTAGAAGCCCTCTATACCCTGATGACATCCAAATTTATATATCCTGTCTCAGCTTCTCCTCTGAGTTCAGTATTGTATAACCATCTGCTTAGTACCTGAATATATAATAAACATCTCCAACTTAGGTTCCAAACCATACCCCCAATCCCTCTCCCCAAATTACCTCTCCCCATGTCTTACCTATTTAAAAGTTGTTACATAGTAGCTCAGACCATAAAACAAAAGGTTATCTCTGATTCATCTCTTCTACTTACACTTCACCTCCAATCCACCAGTGAGTTCAGACTGCTCTCCCTTCAAAACAAATCCTTAATATACTCCTCACCAACTCTACTGCTCTTGCCCATATCCACGACTTCATCTCTCACCCAAAGCACATCTCTGTGCTCCTAACTGGCCTCACTGCTCACACTCTAGCCAGCCACCCCCAGCAAGGCTATTCTGTCCTTAGCCAGAGTGATCTACTTAAAAACAAGTCAGATTACATGACTTCCAAGCTCAAAACCCTCTAAGAGTTTGCTCCACTCTTAGAATAAAATCTAAATTCCTTAGACTTGGCCCATAAGACCTTTATCTTGTGGTTTCTATTCACTTTACCAAACTAAACCCAAACCATGCTACCCTGGTACTCTCCATACCACCACATTGTCTTTACTATCTTTTCCCCATGTTGGAGTATTTGCACTTGCCTGGAACAGTTCTTTCTGAGAGTTTGTCCCTTGTATTCTTCCTCCAGGAGGATATTCCTGTCTCCTCCATCCAAATTTGCCTCTCTCCTTTTCCCACATTTCTATCACCCTCTTGTCCCTTACTACATTTTGTTTTGTTCATAATACTGATCACAACCTGAAATTATATATTTTACTTATTATCTCAGATCCCTGAGGATGGGATTTCATCAGTTGTTCTCACAGCTGGATCCCAGTGCCTGTCATAGAGTAGAGAGCAAACACTTGTTGAATGAAATTAACAATAATGAAAACTGAAAACAACCCTAATGTCCAAAAACAGTGCAAGAATTTCAAAATTTATGGGGAAATCACAATGAAGCCACTAAAATCAAGTTTTCAAAAAAAAAAAGGCTGAAAGAAAGGAAAAATTTCACTGTTTTACAAATAATGTAAAGTAAAAAAAAAGATGCAAGATGACATATTTTGCTAATTCCAATTGTGTGAAATTATCCAGCTAGATATTTAAAATAAATAATAAAGAAATTCACTAAAATGGCAATGATGGTTATAGCTCTGTAATACAATAACAAGTAGCTTTTTATTATTTACAACTTTGGATTTTTCGAACTTTATTAAAAGAAATATGTATTCATATTACAGTTTTTTAAAATTATATACTATGAAGTAAGAAAGGAAAAGGATTCCTGCAAGAGGTGTGAGCAATTCAAGGAAGATTTAAATTGCAGCCTAATAGCCCAGGGGAAGCTTAGGTAACTGATCTGGGGATCTGCTGGTAGTTGAAGGAGAAGGATGAAGGAAGGGTGGGAAAGAGGTCTAGGGCTTGGAGCCCGGAGGTGGTAGAGGTATGACAAAGAGAAGGGGAGTAAGGAAGGGGAGCTTGGGGCTAGGTGCTGGCACTAGAGCCTTCCAGCATTCTCACTAGGGATCACAATCCTTTTAAAGAAAGTCAAACTGGAATAGGAGATACACATAATGGGTGCTTGACAAGTGAACATGCAAATGAATGTGTGAATGAAAGGATATAAGAATAAAAGTGTGGCCTGTAATAGATGACAATCTAGAAAACAAGCATAGCAGAATGCAGCAAATGCTGTGCTTTCATGCCCAGCTATGACTGACCTACAGCTCCTCATGATCAGCATTTGCGCAAAATGCTGCCTCATCCACTGTTCACGAAGAGGCGACAAATGACTGTGACCTTTCCTGAACCCCTTTTAGTTAAAAATAGCAAGAACATAGGGCTGCAAACACAGAGGCTTTTCATGCTGGGTAGGCACCTTCATGAAGAGGAAGAGGGGTAGAGGGAAGATGGGATTGGGGAATGGGGGCTAGATTCCTGAATCCTGGCCCATTGGGAAAATTTCCTAGAAGTTTCTGAACAAAGTAAAAATATTCTCTGGGGTTGGGGGAAAAGTAAGCAGAGGAAATTATACTTTTGAGAGATTATGACAGTCTGAAGCTATAGACACATTTACTAAATGTTTAGCTGACTTTGACCAAAGCCAGGCTTTGGGAACATTTCGAGGGAGAAGGATGTGGGTAGAGATGGCCAACCAGACAGCCATGCAGTGGTGGCTTCCATTTACTTCTGAGTCAGTTCTTTCTAAGAGCCAGGTGGAAAGGAGGAATGATGGGGGCAAAAAATAAGAAAGGGAAAAGAAAGGAAAAATGAAAAGAAGAAAGAGAAGCAGAAAGAGTGGGAAAATAAAACTACCATAGTATTACTTAAAAGAGAAGTAGAGGGCAGTTCACAAACCATACCTGTTGCCCCACATAGCCATCAGAGAAGCTAACTACAAGCAGCTGGCTTCCAACACCTGCTTCTCAGATCTCAATCATACTTGGCACATTCAAAGCCTTTTCACAAGCATGACTCCATGTGATCCTAATAGTTATATGGGGTATACAGGATTTTTTGCCCTATTTTTCAGATGAGAACTGAGGTTCTGGAGAACTTAATAGCTGTATGGGGCAGAGCCAGCATCTCATACCCCATAGGACCCCAGGTGTGAAGATGGGGCTGAAGACTTGCTGGGGACAGGAATGAGCTATAAAGATCAGGAGAGCTTCCAAAGCAGCTTAGAGAGACAGGGCAATGGCCGTGAGGGTCACAGCCTAATCAGGTGGTATGCATCATCCACATAGCTCTATAGGCTTGAAGGATGGGTGGGTAAGTCCTCCAGTTTCCAGAGTGCTCTGCAGTCTTTGCCTAGACATTGCCACAGAAATTCATATTTGGAAGGTGCTCTGTACAGACACCTAAAAGACATTATCTCCAAACTCCAAGGCTGTCACTTAGTACTTTGGAAAGTACCCAAACGGCTGAGCTTGCGGTTTTGATGAAACGCTGTTTGACAGAAAAACAGGCTGTCCATGGTAGTACGTACAGAACGAAAGGATTCATAAATATGCATAAAGTCCTCTTTCTAGAGACAATCACCGCAGTAGTTATTGGAGCAGAACAGACTGGGTGGGAAGATAGTTCATCCCCGTAGCCCTTCTGCTTCCCTGTAGGGAGTTTGTAGAAGGTTAAAATCATTTTCTGGGAACCCAAGAACTGGCCCTCAGAGCTGGCAAGGCCTATAGAGGCCCTGGAACTCCAGCATCTCCCTTGTCTTCACCACACCTTGGTTGGAGCAGAAAAGTAAAGCCCAGGGAAGAGAAGCAGCTTGCCCAAGGTCACATATCAGATGCTGCCAGAGCCAGGGCCTCCTCTGCCAGGCCAGGCAACTCCTATATTGTAGGTCTCTGGGGAGGACATGGAAGTAGACCAGAATTCTGAGCAGGTACAATCCCACAGCATGCCTCAGCAGCCATTCAGAAACCCCTACAGGACTTCCGTAGCCCTGCACTCAGGTGGAAGGAGCAGCAGTGCAGAGGTAGGCATGGAAACCCTGGGGGAAAGTTTTGGTGGAGTTTTCCTTAGGCACCTGACTCTGCCCCTTTGGTGCCCAGCCCCTTTTAAGGCTGTTTTCAATTTTTTTCCATGGAGAGGAAAAATCTGAAAAACACAATGGATTCTGCCCTTTAAGCAGAAGAGTTTGGACAGGGCAACAACTGATGCAAAATAATGGGCTTGGGATCAGGGATTCTACAGACTATTCAAACCACACCACTACCTGACCAAAGCCCAGTGTGGCCTTGGCAATAACTGCAACTGTCTGTCTGAACCCTCATGCCACCTCCTTATCTCAGTCAACAGTAGCGAGGTGGGCAGGTCTCCAAGTCAAGGCAGGCAGCTGGACATTTTCTAAAGAAGGTCAAGCATGCTCAGACAGCTGGATCCAGCTGATGTCAGCATCTGCTCCCCTATGCTCTGAAGTTTGCAAAGAATACTGGGAGGGCTGGGCTGGCTGTTGCATGCTTGCTTATTATGCTTCTCACCTTAAAAAAGTATAGAAGAGTGGCTTCTCTTTGAAGGGCTGGACAAATATGAGGTTACTGGAAGCAGCAATCGCCATTTCATCCTGTTTGTGAGGGCATCTGAACTAGATGGCTGGTTAAAAGGCTGAGTCATGCTGAGCACACGGGCCACTCATTTGCAGAGCCTGCTGTGAAATGGAAATCCAAGCTCACTTTTCTGGAGCAAATGGCACTCTGCAAGCTTGAAAATGAGAGAAGTTGTATGGACTTCATAGGAATTTCTGAGCCAGAACATACACATGGTAAGCACTTATGTATACCTGTTTTGTACCCTGGCACCCCACAAACCTAGGGGTGAACCCCATTATGCCATTTTGAATGGTGTGTTTGCCATCTCTTTGAGCCTCAGTTTCCTCCTCTGTAAAGAATATCTACCTTTGAATAGACATTTCTCCAAAGATGATATACAAATGGCCATAAACACATTAGCCATTAAGGAAATACAAATTAAAACTACAATGAGATACCAGTTCACACCCACAAGAAGGGCTATCATGTTAAAAAATGGAAAATAACAAGTGTTGGAGAGGATGTGGAGAAATTGAAACTCTAGTGCAGTTTGTGGTAATGTAAAATGGTACAGTTTGACAAGTATATGTCTTGGAGTTGGCCTGTTGGGATTTATACTATTTGGGGTGCGCTGTGCTTCCTGGATCTGCACATCCATCTCTCTCAATAGAGTTGGGAAGTTTTCAGCCATAACTTCCTTCAACACTCCTTCTGTTCCCTTTCCCTTCTCTTCTCCTTCTGGGATGCCCATAATGCGTATGTTTGTGTGTCTTGCATTATCGGTTAATTCCCTGAGACCATACTGGTGGGAGGTGTGGGAGGTGGGCAACATGGGAATCCCAGTGGGTTCCGTGTAATATTTTAGGTAATCTAAGCACCTCTTAAAATATATGTATATATATATATAACATTTTTGTAAGCAAATACACATATATGCATATATATTTATATATCATTTTGCAAATGTTTGTATGTATTGTGAGAATTTTGATTTTTACCCATAATAAAAAAAAAAAAAAAAGAAAGAAAAAAATGGTACAGCCAATGTGGAAAGCAATATGGCAGCTCCTCAGAAAGTTAAACATAGAATTGCCATATGACCTGGAAATTCCACTTCTATGTATATATCCAAAGATGGTGAAAACAAGATTCCAAACAGATTCTTGTATACCAATGTGTATAGTAGCATTATTCACAATTGCCAAAAAATGGAAACAACCCAACTGCCCATCAACAAATGAATAAATAAACAAAATGCGGTACAAACACACAATAGAATATTATTTGGTCATAGGAAAAATGAAGTATGAGACATGCTGCAACAAGAATGAGGCTTGAAAACATTATGCTCAGTGAAATAGGCAAGGCACCAAAAGTCAAAAATTGTGTGATATCACTTAACAAAAGATGAGTAGAAATAGCAAATTCAGAGAGATACAAAGCAGATTATAGGTTATGGGGAAGGAGGAAAGGGATGAGGGGAGTGGATAAGGGGGAGTGTTTGCGTGTTTAAAAAATAAAAAGAGAGACTATCTACCTTAAAGAATTGTCAAAGGGATTAAATATGTTAATGGCACAAATTATCTTCTTTCAATGCATACTTTATCACTTCTTTATGGTGGCAGTTGTAGATTTTGTTGCTGTTATTGAGTTAGGCACTGGGCATATTAAGATGGAAAGTCTCAAGAAACTTGGAGGCTTACAGAGAAGAGACATCAATAAATAAATATCATAAAATAGGACCATGGCCAGTGCAGAAGGATTGTCAGAGTACAGCAGAGACAAAGGGAAGGAACTGTCAAGAGGAGGCAACTTTGTTTACATGGAGCCTTAAAGGATAAATAAGTTTTCCACGAGGACAAATGGAAAGGACATTGCAGACAAAGGGAGCATCGTAGGACACAGCCCAGGATCGGTTCTCTGAGATGGCATCTCAAGGCTTTGGAATTCATGGTCCCCTAATGCTTCAGCCACAATCTCTACAGACCTTGTAAGACATCTCTCAGATAGCCCTTGGGGGGGGGGCTGTCCTCTCCTAGTATCCCTCCCCAAATGCCTTCTGACCCACCTCTGAGAAATGGCAAAACAGTGGCCATATAGAGTTGGATAAATAAAAAGCAAGGAGCAGACTTGGAGAACTGGTTGATCCCAAAGATGGGACAGAGAAAATACAAGATGAGTCTGGAGCATCTTATGGTGCCAGACAATAAGAAAGTACTAAAAGAACCAAAATCTAAGCTGAAATAAAACAAAAATATTGTTTGTGTGTGTGTGTGTGTGTGTGTGTGTATTTCAAAAGGGCACAGGAGCCAACCTGAAAGAGCTCCCAAAGATGGAACAACTTGAGCAGTTAAATAACTATTGCATTGGATTATAGCCCAAAGAATAATATAAATATCTATGAGTCTATACTTATTAAATAGAAAACTGAATATGTAAATAAATGAGGGAGAAGCAACAATTATTCCTTACAGAAGAATTCCAATACTACTAAAACATGTAGAAGAAATGGACCTAATGTTGGATGTTAAAATGAGGGTGCAAACGTTTTAGCAGAAACAGGATATTTATAGTCTCAAAGTAGCTTCCCTCAAATATTTAGTAACTTCAAAGGGAAAAAGAGTAAGTTTACAGTGGAGAACGCTGGTGGACACCATTTTAGCGAAGTAATCACCAGTTATAAGACATAACATCACACACACCCTGGTATAAAGCACTGAGAAAGAAACATCACTCTGTGGTCTCCTCTCCAATAAAGCCTAACCTCAATCTAATCATGATAAAACATCAGACAAACTCAAATGGGGAGATATTCTACCAAATAACTTACCAGTACTCTTCAAGAAGAAGAAGGAAAGACTAGGAACTGTCACAGATTGGAAGGGACTAAGGCAACGTGATACCTAAATACAATGTGGGAACCTGGATCAGACCCTGGAACAGAAAAGGATTAGAGTAAAAAATGGCAAAATCTGAATAAGTTCTGTACATTAGTTAATATCATGCTCTAAGTTCAATGTCCTATTTTTGATAATGTGCCATGGCTATGTAAAATGTTAACATACGGGGAATCTAGGTGAAGGGTATAAAGGAACTCTGTACTATTTTTGCAACTCTTTGGTAAGTTTAAAATTATTTCAAATTTTTAAAAAATATTAACTGTATATACAATTTAAAAATTAAAAAAGAAGGAAGGAGGAGAGTAAAGTAATATAAATGTGGACAATTCTGTCTGTCATTCTACTTGGCAAGCTTGATAAGAGAATGAATGTGCTCTCATAGGGCAAGAACCTCACATAATGTGACCATGAGACATAAGCCAGTCTGGAGCTCCAAAGAAGGGACAGCGCACAGTTCAGTCACAAGAAGAAAAACCAGCTGTCTGGATGGATTGAAAAGGACCTCTTGATCTCCAACAAGGGATTTGTCAAGCAATTTTGACCAGTGCCTGACCTGCCAAGTTTAAATCCTAATGCTGTATAAGGCATGACTCCACACTATCTCTGGGTGTCCCTTTTCTTTCTCCCTCAATTTCTTGCCTATGTCTGGAACCTAGGCTTGAAAATGGATTATGGATTCACTAACATGCTCCGTCTGTCCACTCTCCTCTCTAGTCCCATGTTTTTCCCCATGCCCCACTTCCCTCCACGGACACACCCTGACATTCTCAGTCATTTACCACTACTCTGCTAATACCCAGTGAGGTTATCTCCCTAAGCTACCTCCTCTTCAGCCTGGAACTATGAGGGCCATATGCTGTCCTTTTTTATCTGGTGTTTTCTCAGGTGTTTTCATCCTGTCTGGGCAGAGGCTGCAGAGAGAAGAGTGGAAATGACTTAGAGTCCTGCTCCTATATGCACTCAAGATCAAAAGTCAGAAGATACTCAACCAGTCCCAGTCACCACCAGCCCTCCTTAATGTGGTCAAATTTCCAAAACCAAACTGAAGACAGCATGGACTTACCATGTGCAAGGCTTCCTTGGGGTTTTGGGATGCAGAGCCTGGGGAAATCAGGAGTTTACAGAGCCCAGATAGCTCCAGTAGCACCACAAAGCTGTGACATCTTTAGGGCTATCATCTATGTGAGGTCCCTTGTCAGGAGAAAACAAAGACATCATTGTGACAAACTTGCCTACCTTCTATATGAACCATTTAGCAGTCCATATGATTTCGAAAGGAAGTTTGTAATCTCTCCTTTATCCTACTCAGTCATACTGTAGGCACAGGATGGGGTGACAACAGCAGCTGGTCCTTTCTGGCAGAGCCATGTGCACACTGGCAGTGTGACTGGAGGGGTGGTGGGGCAAGGTTTGGGAGTATGCTGGGGAAGAAGGTTGGTAGGCAGGCATCTCTTAGGCCATTAGCATCCAGAAAGCCACCCTCCTCCCTGGAACTCTCCAGCAAGGGGCATCTCCAGAACATTGTTTCATCAGTGGGAAGAACTCTTCTTGCTATGAAAGTTGTACCTGGTATTTAAGGTTTCCTCCCTCCTAGGTGAGCCTTGAGAGACTTCCTTAAAACCCTACTGCTTAAACTAAAAAGGGGTAAAAATAGAATATTTTCTAATCAAAGACAGGTATGAAGATTAAGTTGAAAAATGATTCACAATAGGAAAATAACTTTAAGGGACTGGTAAAATAATGTGCAATGAACACTTGTTTCTTGCTGCCTAGCACCCATGCCTTCTTCACTCAGAAAATAGGAATGAGAATGGGAAGACTGAAGTTATGGAATTCAAAGAGAATTCTGGATACATTGCTTTTCATGTGATTCTACTCACCCTCATTACAGAGGTCCTTAACTGGCTAACACTTCATGAATCACTTTCCCCCAGCCACTGGTGTAGCGAGTTATATAATGTTTTTCAAAAAGATATGCCAAGTCCCAGAAACCCCTGTTACTTATCACCCCTCCACTCCCCTTACCTGTGAATGTTGTGACCTTATTTGGGTCTTCGCAGTTGTAATTAACTTAAGGATCTTGAGATGAGATCATCCTGGACTTATGGTGGGCCTAAATCCAATGACTAGTCTCTTTATAAGAGAAACGAGAGAGAGAGAGAGATTTGAGACACACAGACACCGCAGAGGAGGCCATGTGAAGACCCGTGTGAAGACAAAGGCAGATACTGGAGTGATGCATCAAGGAACCCAAAGAACTGTCAACTGCCACCAGAAGCTAGGAGAGAGGCTTGGAATGGATTCTCCTTCTGAGCCTCCAGAAGGAACCAACACTGCCAACTCCTTAATTTTGAACTTCTGTCTTCCAGAACTGTGAGAGAATACGTTTCTATTGTTTTAAGTCATCAAGTTTGTGGAAATTCATTATAGAAGCCTTAGGAAGCTAATACAGTGGGTGAGCAAGCCTATCTGATAAAAGTAAAACCCAAGTTTTTACCTGGAATTGCTGGGACACAGTCATCCTCCCACTGGCCTGGCTGCCATGAGAATGTTGTGACTGATAAAATCATTATTGTCATGATAGGGGGAATTGTCTGAAGACAATGACACACAAAAGAGAGAATCTCAGAGAAACAGAGCTGGAATCCTGATGACATTTTGAATATCTGGGTCAAATTGTATCTGAAGCTAATCCAACTCCTGAATATATCATTTACATAGATTTGATTTTTTTTCAGTGTGGGTTGGGTATTCTGTTTTTTTTGCAATTGAAAGAATTATACATCCAGACAATGGACTATAATGCAAAGTTTCTCTGGTTGGTAAGACCCTAACACTATTTGTTTTATGACTTCCTGGTCCAGGTCTGAATTCTCTACTTTCTCTCCAATAAGCATGTACTGCCTACTGTTCAACAAAAGGTTAGCTCAGCAGGTCTGGGTTGCTCAAACCCTGCACATTCCAAAGAAAAGCCTGTCTTCAGTATTGGCCCCTGGCCATCTCCTGGGAGATATTTTGAGTCACTGGAATATTCTGCCTAAGAGTGTTTTTGTATGCCTGAGGCCTTGGGTCACACAGTATTTATGATGAACAAGACGGTAGAGACTGAGTAGCCAAAGGCAGTCATGAGGGCACTATATGCCTAAATGACTTAGCCCCATAAAATCCCTGGACAATAAGGATCGGATAAGCCACCCTGCTCGACAATACTTCTCATGTGTTGTCACATTGTTCCTGGGAGAATTAAGCATGTTCTCATGAGACTCCACTGGAAGGGGATACATGGAAGCTTGAACTTTAGGACTTTACCCTATCTGCCTTTTCCCTTGATGATTTTAATCCATAGTCTTTGGCTGTAATAAACTATAACCATTTATATAATAGCTTTTCTAAGTCCTTTGACTCCTTCTAATAGAATTGATCTCCTGGCACAACTACATTTTAGGGAAGAGAAATAAAGTTATTTCAAAATTTTAAATAATATTATTTATCTTCTATACTGCAGTGTCCCTCAAAACCAGAAGGCCCAACCTGGATTCTGATCTGCATGGTCCTTGCCTGCCAGGCCCAGAGCACCTTTTTCTGGAACTTTAAAGCCTTCTCCAACTAACACTTGCTCATCAATTATGAGACACATACTCAGCAGGGTGCACAAGCAACCCTGGGAAAGCCCCAATTAACATCACGGCTAAATATGCTCAGCCATCAGTGCTTCTTTTGACTCCCCACTTGCAAATTGCAATAGAACCTCTAGATTAATTTAGACAGTCCCTGTATATTTTTTTCAACTAGTTCAATGTTGAGCAGAAAACAGGCACTTAACTGATGCACACTGGTTGTTTGGTAAAGTAGACCACACAAAAGCCACAATCACTGGAGGGGGTCTCCAAGAGCTTCCAGGTTAGTTATCTATCCCAAAAGATATTAATAGAGCCTATCTTAAACTAGGGGCCCCCAGAAGCATACTGTGAAAGAAAGATTTGTGTGATAAGTGGTTTATTTGGGAGAATTTCCCAGAAAGCATCAGTAGGAAAGTAGGAAACTGAGATATAGAAGAGAAGGAATCTAAACATGGTATGTTGATGAGAAACTGGGGCTATTAACAGTGTAGACCAGTGGTTATCAAACTGTTGAATGTATCAAAATCACTTGGAGTGCTTGTTAAAACAGAGTCTGGGCTGTAACCCCAAAGTTTCTGATTTGGTAGATTCTCAGGTGACACAGATGTTGCCAGTCCAGGGGCCACATTTTGAGAACCACAAACGTAGATTGGTATAATGCAGGTAAGAGTTGCCCCCTGCCACCTCTGTCCCCAAGGAGCTGAGGGCAGCTCCCAGGGGCAGGGTCTCCCGGTACTTGTGGCCTGCCTCCACGTCAGTAGAGAGAAAGCCCTCAGACAGAGAAGTCCAGCACTTGCAGTGGAACACCATGAGTATTAGTGGGAACAGACAGTGCTAAGGGGAATAGGCAGGTCACTGACAGTGTTTGCTGTGGTATCCTACCCCAAAAATAGACCACAAAGAAGATAGAGGAACTCTCCATTCTATATCCCATCTTAGAAAACCTCAATGTTCATTAGCATAGTAAAGGTTCTGAGAAGTCCTGAAATAAAGAAACCCATTGAATCCAACATTTACAAAATTTATTCAAATCTCTTTTAAAAGGAGATAGTTTGGGAACTGCTATTCTAGACCAGGGCTTGGCAACTAGGACCCAGTAGCCAAATGTGTTCCACCACCTCTTTTTGTAAATAAAGTTTTATTGGAAAACAGCTGCATTGATTCATTTATATGTTATCTATGACTGCACTTGCAACAGCACAGTTGAGTATTTGCAACAGAGACTGTATGGCCTACAAAGCCTGAAATATTTACAATCTGACCCTTTGCAGGAAAAGGTTTGTCTACCCCTGTTCTAGACTAACTCCTTCTTCCCCATTTTACACAGTGGAACTGTGACCCTGGCAGGGTCTTTCTCAAGGTCACTGAGCACATAGTGGCAAAGCTGGGACAAGAACACTGGACTTCTGATTCTGATGCCCTTCCCAGGAGTCCCTTCCACTTCTTACAAAGTTCTGCCTTATGGTTTCTCTTCCTTTATATTCTGCTCTCTTTCCACTTGGCTCATTATTGTGAGTGATAATGGATTCTTCAGAAAGAAATACTCATTCATCTATTTAAAAAGACTCCCTATATGGCACTGGACCAGTCACTCACCAAGTCTTTGTGATGGGCTAGGCTTATTTTAGGCACTGAAGACATCCACACAGTAAACAAGAACAGGTATGCTTCCATCTTGTATGAAGCTTAGTCCTGTCAGGAAGACAGAAATCATCTTTCTTTAAAAAAAAAGTATGTATTATCTGTGCTAGGTGCTTTGGAGACAATGCTTTGGAAAGAGAGTGGAGAGGCTGGATTAGATGGCCACAGGAGCACTATGTGAGGCATGACATTCAAGCTGAGACATGAATTACAGAGCTCAGACACTGGGCAAAGGCTTGAGGAGGAATCACCACAGGCAGGAGGAAGGGCAAGACCAAGTGCTTGAGATGGGAGCATGCTTGAGTCTGGAGTCTAACAGGGGGGAAAAGAGGTGACATTTGAAGGAGGGATTAGACCATAGTAGGGCCTAGTAGACCATGATAAAGAATTTGGACTGTATTACAAGATGGGAAGCTTGTGAGGAAACAATTTCCAGGAAACAGGTTCTGAAATCCTGATAAATGTGCAAGCTTCTCCATAGACACCTGTGCTGTGTTCACAAAGGCCTAGATTACCCAAGCAAAGGCATATGCCTCAGCTGGACAGATGCACCCAGGGACGACTTAGACACACGTACATCCACACCATATATGAAGAACATGAGCTTTCCTTGGCATTCCCATACACCCCAGGGTGCCCAGGTCAGCCCCTTTACTTCTATTATCCTGGCATTGATTACTAAGAGCACCCCTTTTACTTCTAACAGTGTCTCAGTGTGAAAGATAAATTATATAGTCACCCTAATTATAGTACTTGCTTCCAAGCAATTTAAACCTTGGCTTATGAGGTCCATTACTCTAGGGTCAATAGTTTATCTTATCTTGAAATATAAATTCCTTACAAGTAATAGAAACTATCACTTGTTTATGTCTTGTTTCTTCCACTCCACTATATATTCCCAGAGGACAAGACCTACATTTTATCCTTCCATTTATATAAAGAACATGTGCCATGTCTAACATGAAAACGATATATAGGTTTTAGCACATTGCTGCTCATATATTAGTTCATTTGGTCTTCACAATGAATTGCTTGGAGGTTTGGGAGCCATTTCCCCATTTATTAATGGGAGAGACCAAGTGACTAGTCAAGGTCTCACAGCTACTAGGTGTCCTAATAAGAGCTCAAACCTAGGGGCCTGGCTCCACACCAAGGCATCTTCCTACACCACCACCTCACAGCCTATGGCCTGGTTGACCTGTCTTCTAGGATAGGTACTGACAGCCTAATAAGACAGAGGAGAAGCACAATAACCTTTCCTGTCTGGGCTTTGCAAACATAAAGTGTCCTGTAATAGCTGAATAATAACAGCCATTGGCATTGGAGGTGATCAGCACTCACTCAGGCTGTTGATGGTGCAGAGATTTTTATGACTATCTCTTAATGTATGTCGGGTCAGATATAATACCCTGTAATGTCAGAGCTTATCAGTCTCGTTCAAGGCAGTCAGACATAGCACACACAGCCAGGGTGCTCTTGGCACACATCCAAACCCAAGCTGTCAGGGCCTCTCAAAAGAGTGTTTTCTGAAAGACAGTCCCCAGGCAGTTACACAAAGAAGGTGTGGATCTCCCCAGGGGCTAGTGAGCTGAGGGGCACACCTGGGCCTTCATCAGTATCTTATAGCCTCAGGGTATCTTGTAAGCTAATTTATCTGTCAGGGACAGGAAAATGGCTTGGTTGGACCCCAGGGACTGGAGAGTCCTTCACCTTCCCTCAAGCTGAGGCCTCCCTCCCTACCTAAACTGGCTGTGAGCTGAGGCTGCCACACTTGGTTCCTGTCCTGGCTCAGACTCAAGTCATTCAGTAACCTAGGGCAGGTCTCCAGACAGAAGACACTCAAGAAACTTGGGTTCAAATCCTTCCACGGTTCACTCCTCAGTCCCTCTGAGATTCAGACTCTTCCCCTGTGAACAATGGTGAGGTTGAGTGACCACCTTGCAGGGCTGATGTGCCCATGAAATGCTCAGACTCTTGTACACAGTAGGAGCTCAGGAGATGTGGGCTGCTCTCATAAGCATAACCATCATCACCATCACCTCCCTACTTATAACCTTGGTCCAAAATGGTGGAAGGTGGGCATGGAGGGGAAGACCTCCCAGCACAGATTGCCTTTGCAATTCATTGGGGTCACAAAAAGAGAAGGCAAAACGCAAGTGCTTCCCCTGGCCTGGCACCTCTTCTGGTTTTATGCATACTGAAGTTAGTTAAGAAATTAGTTTAGCCAGTAAGATGGAATTAGGAAGCCTGGAAAAGTTATATTCCAGCACCTTCCCTACCCTGCTCTGAGCAAAAGCTGTTTATTAGTGCCAGTCGGGGGCATAGCCAGGGCTAACCCTTCAATTCTCTATTTCTTTTTTTTCTTTTTTTTTTTTAATTAGGGAAAATTTAAACCACCCTCAAAAGTAGAGAAAATTATATGATAAGTCCCCATTTTCAACAATTATCATCATTTTGTCATTATATTTTTCATCTACCCAATACAAATAAACTTTTAAGGCAAATCCTCATCATCATGCCATTTCATCCATAAATACATCCTTGTTGGGACATCAGCCATTCTTGGTGCAGGGTAGGAGGGGAAGAAAGAGGGCAAACTGTACAAGGACTTGGATAACTGTTGCCCGGGAAGGTACCCCAGGCCAAGGCCTCATAGACTACTCTTTTTTTTTTTTAAAGCAATTTATTGAAGTATATCATTCATACATGAACATACGTAAACTGTAAGTGTTCAATAAACATTGTGAGCTTACCAAACAAATATGCATAACATCACCTCACCACAAACACTTTGCATTGTGGCGAAACATTTGTTAAATTATGAATGAGCATCATCAAAGTATTACTACTACCTATAGTCCATATCTTACTCCCCTATACT
>JAKSZT010054565.1:6356848-6379823 GCA_026826555.1 Tolypeutes matacus | reverse complement strand
TTCTCATCCTTCTCCTCCTGTCTTCACTGGGATTAGATCCTCAGAAATTCCGCTGTGGGAGAGAGGCATCCTACTGCCTGCACCACCTTAGTTCTTGGTTTTTCAGCATTTCTCGTCTTGGCTTTCCCTTGTGTCACTCTCTTGTTACTTCCATCATCTTGCTGCGTGGCTTATGGGGCCTGGTAGCGTACCTGCATGTGGGGCCTGACGGTACACCCATGCACAGGGCCTGGCGGCCCACACACCTTCTATATTTTTATTTTTTTAATTTTTACCAGGAGGTCCCAGGGATCAAACCCAGGACCCTCCATATGGGAGACAGACACCCAACCCTTTGAGTCACATCCGCCCCCCCCCTGCTATATCTCTTAAGGTTGACCAAAGATACCTAGAGTTACAGTCATTTCCCATAAAGGATGGTCATATAATAAATCAGGCTTAGTTTATCACCAGCATTCTAAAAATCAGACCTAGGGAGAAAAACTAAGTCTGGGGACACATGCATGGCTTCTAATATAGCGAATGTTTAGGCTACCCTGATTATCACAAAATCAGGACAGCGAGAATATTTGCATAGACTACTCTTTTTTTTTTTTTTTTTTAAATCAAGTTTCTGGCTTCTCTTTTTTTTTTAAAGATTTTATTTATTTATTCATTTATCCCCCCCTTGCTTCTTGTGCTCGCTGGGTCAGCCAACCACGCCGTGCGGGCAGGCTTGCCTTCACCAGGAGGCCCCGGGAACCAAACCCGGGGCCTCCCATATGGTAAACGGGAGCCCTACTGATTGAGCCACAGCCGCTTCCCCATAGACTACTCTTTACACACATTCCAAAATACAAGGAACAGGTGGAGGATGAGGAGTTAGGGGTAGAGCTAGGAGGAAGCCTACCTTGGAATCTAGGGATACAAATTTCAAGGACAGCACAGTGATTTCTCAGAATAAAAAGCACCCAAGCAGTTTGGCAACAGTTTGAGATGCCAGCCCCTGACACTGGCGTGGAGGATGCCATGGAGACCCAGTGTCTGGAGGTACATCCATACTAGGTCCCATGAACAAGGTATAAAATGTAACCAGCTCCTGGGACTCTCTGGGGCAGCAAGCAGAAAGATGGAAACTATCTCCTCCTGCCAAACATAAAACTTGCTATCTCTACTCAGAAGTAGGCTTGAAGAAGGAGCCAATTAAATGAATGGCTGGCACACAGAGGATGTGATTAAAATGTGGCAAATCTTTTTGAAAAGTGTCCTCAAATCAATAAAATAAGGTGTGCCTAATTTACAGATGAGGAAGATAAACCTCAAAGAAGTATAGAAAATTGCTGAGGATAACTCAGCTAGGGAGTGGCAGAACAGTTTAATCCAGGGATTCCCTCCCTTCTTCATCTTCCTTTCTTCCCAGGTCAAGGCTAGTCCCAAGGACTGGGAGACTTATTTCTGGTAGGAACCATTTTGGGGTGACTAATTCCTTAATCAACTTGGTTTGGGCTTCATAAAAGGCAGTGCTGGGAACACTGAGTCAGTATATCTTGCCAGTTTCCAGCAAGGCAGAGAGGAAGGGAATGTTAAAAGCTCAGATATGCAAATGAACATTTGGACTGATTTCCTTTAGTATCTTGGCCTCCGGGCGAATTCTTTATTCCCTGTAGAAATGCATTCTTGTTTCTGCTTAACTGGTGAAAAAAGGAGAAAGGATTTTTCCAGAGAACAAGCCTAGGATTAAAAGTCTCTGTGGAAAAAGTACTTTTCTGGAAGGAAATGTGGGCTAAACAAGGATAATGTTAGTTAGCTAAACAAATGTTTCACTCAGCCAAAGGAATGGAGAAAAAGAATTCCCAGGCCCCAAATTGTAAGGGCAAATTGGACTCTTCTAAGCTAATTGCTCAACTTTCCTCCACCCAGCCGAACGCCTTAGGTAACATCTGGGTCAATCTCAAAATGGTACCCCTAGATGTGAGTGGGAAGGTGGGCAGCAATCGCTCCTCCAAGGTATTGAAAAGCAACTGTAATGGGCTAAAGCATGTTATTTAGACTTAAGGCCCTGTGCTGGATCCTGGGAAAGGGAGGAAGGACGCAAGCTCCATAGCCCCTATCCTCATGGAGCTCAATGAAGAGATACATGCTCAGAGAAAAGGGACTGGGAGTTCTAGGTACTGCCTTCTAGGGGAATTCCCAATACTTTGAGTGCCTCAGGACGCTGATGGGACCTTTTGATCTTGAATGGAAAGTTCAGGCTTTAGCTCTGTGTCACCAACAGCATTTTAAAAGCCGGTCAGGGAAGCGGCTGTGGCTCAATAAGTAGGGCTCCCGTTTACCATATGGGAGGCCCTGGGTTCGGTTCCCGGGGCCTCCTGGTGAAGGCAAGCCCGCCCGCACGGCGTGGTTAGCTGACCCAGTGAGCACAAGCAGCAAGGGGGGGATAAATGAATAAATAAATAAAATCTTAAAAAAAATAAAAAAATAAAAAAATAAAAAAAATAAAATAAAAGCCGTTCAAAGCCCAATCCATAGAAAGTCTGGACCAGGCTGTTTCAACACAATTCTCCACCTTCCCTTCTCTCTTCTGTGGTCCCTCTCTCTGCCCAAGCCCACCCCCCACCCACCCCACCCCACACACACACACACATGTGAGGCACCTCTCGGGGCCGCAGCCCTCACACATATGGCTGGCTCTTGGCAGCAGTCTGTCCACACCTGACCAAGGCTCTTCAAGTCTTCAGAGCTGCTGATAATCTGGCAATTAACTGCTGGCAGACACCTAGGGGTGAGGAAGACTGTTTAAATCCTTTGATAAAGGCTGGCGTGCAGCAGCACTATCTCCTTTTGTTTTCAATCATCCTGACATTGCAGAGGCAGCTGGAGAGTGATGTGTATGTTAATGATGCCCATAGAGGAAGGCCAAGATAATACAGTTACCAGAGCCTCAGGTTGAGTTTCCTAGTCATTGCCTGTAACTGGGTCACTATTTTTAGTTGGAACCTCCAGTCAGAAATGTCAAACAGGGAAAATGAATGTGAATGTGGGTAAGAGGGAAAAACTGGAGAAAGGGGTTTCTATAGCACCTCTCTTAGCAACTCACCAGGGACCTGCACTGGGCCTCAGCTTTTTCCACCTGAATGAGCAGAGGGTTGGATTCCCTTTTGCTCTGACTTTCTATGGATCAAAGACCACAGAAAAGCATCTTCCCCCAGCAACACCAAGAAAGAAAAGGTCCTGGCCCATGCAGCCAACTGCCTGCAGGAAAAGTTCTTGCAGGTTTCTGCAACTCTAAAGTTTGTACCAAGTTCTCATGCCCTGTGCCCATGAGAAGCAGAAAAGGAAAATACCCAGCTGGGCCACATCTGGCATAGTCAGATGCCAATGTCAGCCCTTAAGGTGAAAATCACACACAGTCAGAACTGCCCTTAGGAAGATTCTCTAGAGGAAACCTCCTCTTCAGCCTCAGGGCCTCTACTAAGTTTCTTCAGTTAATTACCTGTTACAAGAGTCAGCCTGCCTTTAGTGTACACATTATATAAAAAACATAGTATTTTAAAAGTCTAGAGATCCTCATACCATGAAGGATGCCAGAGAGAAAGACAGAGACTGAGGGACAAAGAGACAAATGGGGTGGTTGACTAACAAGACTCCTGACAGATTCCCAGCTCTCGGTTCCCACCCTTCATGAGGAACCACTTTCCACCTTTCACCTTGTGGACACTTATTCAATCAATATTTATATCATGTGCCAGGCTCTATTCTAGGCCTGCGTTTACCACAATCCTTGCCCTCCTTGTGCTTACCTTCTTGTGGATTCTGGGATAGGTGATTCTTTTAAAAAAAAAAAAAAAAATCTCTTTACTTGAGTGAGCACAAGTGGGTTTCTCTTTCTTGTACCTAAGAGTTTCCTCACTATGACCAGGTTGCCATGGATTTTCCCATTTTATGAATAAAGACCCAGAGGTTCTGAAGAGGTGAAATAAGGGGCCCAAGTTCACATAGTGGCTGAGCTGGAATTTGAAAGCAGGATGTCAGACTTCCAGCCCAAGCACTTCCCAAAGCTCCATTGCCTCCCATTCTGCCTGAGGATTTCAGGGTCCTTCACCCAGAGCTAACCCCTTGGAGGCAATTGCAAAGATCCCAAAGGATGCACGCAAGGAAAGGTCTGCTCACAACAACACGTTATTAGGGGCTTTAACATATTCTTTGATATTGGATCTTCACAACAGCCCTGCTAGGGCTACAGCACAGGCATCAGCTCACTTCTACAGTTGGGGAAACCCTAAGCTCAGAGCAGCCAAGTGACCTGCCTGAGGTCACAGAGCTGATAAAGAAGGAGCCAAGACCCCACCCAAGACTCCACACCCATCCTCTTTACCCTACACAGCAATGACTACCTCTTCAACCATTTTACTTCATGCCATCATATGATCCCCTTCTCACCATGGGCTGTTTGCAATTTCTTCTCAGTTGAGTCTCTACCCACAGACTGCCATCCAACTGCTCCAAACTTTTTCCCACCCCATATCCATCTCCACTGAAGTCCTATTCCTCACACTCTCAACATGTCCAAAACAAAACACTTTATCTGGCCTGTGTTAGTTAGTCAAAGGGGTGCTGATGCAAAATACCAGAAATCTGTTGGTCTTTATAAAGGGTATTTATTTGGGGTAGAAGCTTACAGTTACTGGGCCATAAAGCATAAGTTTCTTACCTCACCAAAGTCTGTAGATATGTGTTGGAACCCTGACATTTGCCAGGGTTCAGGCTTCTTGGGTTCCTCTCTTCCCGGGGCTCTGATTCTCTCCAGGCTTAGCTCCTCTGTTTCCTCCACAAGGTCAGCTGTAGACTCTCAGGTGAATGGCTCATCTCTATCCCGGGGCCTTCTCTCCTTCCTCACGACCAAGCTCCTCCATCTGCTGGCCTCCCCGGGCTCTAGCATCAGAACTCGAACATCAAAACTACTACAATACTTACCTGGCAGGGGAGATATCATGATCATGAAGGTGGTTTTCCCAGAGCGAGGCTTATCCGTTGCACTCTGGATGTGCTGACCCCTGAGATTTCCCCAAATGTGGGAAACTCAACTGCGTAATTTGTGGTAGTGGAGGACTGCGTTTGCGCTGTCCCCTGGGGAAAAAAAAAAAAGAAAACTACTACAACTGTGTTCTTTGCCATGCCTTTTATATTTGATTCCCCACCCACCAAGGGGTGGGGCTTAATGCCCTACTGACATGGCCCACTCAGCGCCCTAATCATAACTTAATCATGCCCAGATTAACAGACCAGTTTACAAGCATAATTCAATATCTATTTTTGGAATTCATAATTACATCAAACTGCCAAATTGCTACATGGCCCCATCACAAAACCACTCCATCCAGGTGCATCCCATCACAGTAAGTGTCACAATCTCTAAACCAATGGGTCAGGTTCAACATTAGAGCTAGCCTTGACTCCAAATTACTCCAGTCCTTGTAAGCAACATGTTAAAATTTCTGTCCAATCCAACCACTTCCATTTCTGTGACTGTGACCTGGTCTTATCTCAACTGGATGACTGCAATGGTCTCCTGGCTGGTCTTTTTACTTCCTGTTTTGTGGCCCTAGATTCTATTCTATAAACTGCAGCCAGAGGGATTTCTGTAAATCCTTTGAATAAAAGCCAAACTGGAATCTAATGCAGAAGAAATTCTACACTGGTATTCTCCATTCTGGTTCAAGGACCAGCTTAGCAGAATCACCCCAGGATCCTTGTTAAAATGCTGATTACCAGGCTCCAATCCTAACCCACCGTGTCAGAGCTGCTAGGGAAAGGGCTGGGGAATTATGACTTAATGAGTTCCCAGGTGATTTTTACACAGCTAAAAGCTGAGAACCATTGAGAATTCTGACAAGATAAGGAGGAAGGTTCTTGGAGGACATGGCTTCAGAGCTTCCCTGGGTCCCCACGACTAAATAGAGCCAGCATCTAAGCTCCGAGATGGGGTTTGAGAAGTAGCTGAGGGTCTGGAGCCCAGGGTCAAAGACCTGGCTTTGCTGCTTTCTGGCTTAAAGGCCTCAGGCAAGCCTCTGCACCTCAAGAATCACAGGTGTTTAGTCTGAACTTGAGATAGTGACATCTGCCTGGAAGGGCTGTTGTGAGGATTAATACCTTGCAGTTTACCCAGCACTTAGCACAGGTGCTAAATGCCTCAGAAATGTGGGGCATTATGGTAATTCATGATGTGTCTTCCTGAAAACATCACAGTAATTTTCTGGTTGATGGATTTACATAATTTGAAAGCCAAGTAGGGCTCCCCATGTAGGATGTTCATCTGATTCCCAAGTAGCATCATTCTCCTGTTACCTATTCCCCCTCCTAACATACACATATACCCAACACACATACACACCAGGCCACATTAACATTCCTGGACACTATCCTCTTTCAGTCCACCAGGGCTGTTCATTGTCTTATCCACAAGGACACAATTAATTTTCTTGCCCAGATCTTCTCTTACCTTTTGAAATACAGCTCAAGTCCCAACTCATATGCTCGTTCCTCCATGAAATTTCTGAACATTAGCCTTTCCCATCTATGAAGAAACCCTCCCCAGGACCCTTACAACCTGTTGCCTTGAGTTAACTGTGCCAGCATGGGATTCTTCTCCCCACTGACCAGGGAAACCCTGAGAGCACAGCCATGACTTAGTCCCTTCTGGGGACTGGCAAATGTCTAAACCCAAGTAGGGCAGGCAACTGTCTAAAGGGTGAAAGAAGGGTTGGCTTTTGTGCCTTCTTCTTGCCAATTCCACTAGAGATCAGAGAAAATTCCACCTTCCCTTTTCCAGGGCTTCCTAAATACTGTTGGTCATACCACCTAATAGGGAATGTGCTGGCTTAGTTCTAGGGATAATAGCTTCCTCTAGGTCAGCTCCAATTAAATGGTTGTCTTTTTGGGGAGGCCTTCATTATTATTAACTTTTCAAGGTATGAGTTACATATAATAAATTGCATCCATTTGAGGTATACAATTTAATGGTTTACATCTATTAGATGTAAACACCTTTGAAACCACTGCCACCATCAAGATGCCAAACAATTCCAACAATTCCAAAAGGAGTTGTGTTACTTTAGTGCTAGAACAAGCAGAGACCCTCAGTGGTCACATGGCCAAAGAGGAATAGCCTGCCTGTACCTCCTGGGTGGTCCTTTTAGGGCAGGAGACTGGCTAATTCATGCCAAAGCCTCAGAATGCCCTCAGCCAGACCTCTCCAGGCCAGTGCTATCCAACAGAAATTTTTGAGATAATGGAAATGTGCCAAATATTCACTACCCAATATGGTAGCCACTAGCCAAAGTGTGGCTCTTGAGCACTTGAAATGTACAGTGTGCTACTAAGGAACTGAATTTTTTATTTTATTTCATTTTTATTCCAATTTAACTTTGAATAGTCACATGTGACCTATAGCTACCATCTTGGACAACAAAATAAATCAACACTTACTTTTGGAATGCCTACTATGTGTTCTTAAGTTGAAAAAGTGTGAAGACAGGCTAGAGTCCCTGTCTGCAGGGGCTTGCAGTCTCTTGGGGAGACAGCTTAAAGCAAATAAAAAGTCAAGAAAATGCAAAAAATAAAAAAGGCAAGAATCTGCTGTAAATGGTGCAAAATTGTGGCCAGGCTAAAAACCAAGAAAACACTGAGACAACACAGTTCAGAGAAGTGGACTCTGCCCAAATCATGTACTGTTTAGTGACAAGGATTTAATTTAGAGCCCAGATAGCCTTACTACCTGCCCTACATGCTACACCAAAGGCTGGGAAGGGCCTTAAGGCAACCAGAATACAAGTGTGAATGTCCCTGGCAAACTCCTACATTTACAAGATGAAGAGCCACAGTATTTGACCCCCTACCTTTTATCTTAGCCCAGGAAATCCATTATCACAAAAAGATGAGTTTTCTTACTGAGGCAATACCAAGTTTTTAAACACATAGACTTTAAAAGTCAAGCTGGGAAAAACAATCTCATCTTGAAGGGGGAATTCATCTCTTATCTGTATTGTTTGGATTTTTATGAGACAGAATTCATGTGTTTCTTGAACTAAAAGTGAATTAAAAAGTCAAACTAAATAAATGGGTAATTAACTAAAACAAAACAGGTACACCATCATCATACCTTGTGTCCCTAAGGGCCAGCAGAGTCAGTGGACTTAAGGTTAAGTCTCAGTTCCACCCCTAATAAAATATTTAAGCTCTATCTGACTCAGTTTCCTCACAAAAAATAAAAGCACTGACTTCATAGGATTAACTGAGTGAGTGTATGTCAAGTACTTAGCATCATGCCTGGTGCAGAGTAAAAAGTAACATCTATTAAACATTTACTATGTTCCTCCCATCTTCTCAGCTCACCCACCTCACCGTGTCCTGGTCTCTAATTTCTCATAAAAAGCTCTTTATATGAATCATAACAATCATATGTGGTGAATGCTATTATTATTCCCATTTTAAGAATGAGAAAACTGAGGCACATAATTAAATTACCCATTGCTAGCAAGTAATTATGCTGCGATTCAGGCTGTGATGCTCTAATTCTGGTGCTGGGTTCTTAACCACTATGGTAAGTTCTTTCACGGGTTTAACAAACACTAGTTCCTTTTGGGGTTATGAGCTTTATGACTGAGTCTACCAGTGAGGTCCGCATTGAGGAAGTTAGGAAGCCAAGGAGCAGAAATATATCAACTCAATATGTCAGGGTGGGAGGCCTCAGAGTGACATGGACTACAGGGAAGGTTTCCTGCAGGAAGTGAATTTAGCACAAGCAGTGTGTTTTCAGGCTTTGAGGGGACTGTTGGGGACTTACCCAGCCTTTTTGGAAACGTATTCATATCTTAGAAAGGCCTGTGGGTTTGTTTTAATCACTTCTGAAAGCTATGCTAGACCTTCACAGCTTCAGAATCCCCAGTTTAGCCTAATAAAAAAAAGTAATTACATCATATTAAAGATAATTTGATTGTTACTGAGATGCTAATTGAGTTGAAACACTTATTATAACAGACACATCAGATTGGCAAGGAGGAAGCTCAGCTTAAATGCAAACAGTGTTGATAGTAGAATTAAAAGATTGTCAATGCAGTTAATCCAATAGCAATTATTTTCTGAACATAAATTCCTGAGTAGCAAGGATACAATTACATCTACAAACAGTCATAAGAAAATAATTACTCCACACTCCATCTGAAGCAACAGTCCATAAAAACCCTGATAATGCTCACCATGAGAAGTGTGGGCTCTTCCTCCCATGAGAAACATAGCATAGATAGTAATATTATGGAAGTTTCCCTCACAACTTAAGTCTTCACTGTGCATGTTTTAGGGTGCCCACCTAACACCACTCCCTTGGGCCTTCACTGAGCACATATGCCTCTCAGCAATAACCCCTCCCCAGCAGACCCACATTCACACCTTCCATCCTCAGGCCACAATCTCCCATCTTCCCAGCTCCCCCACCTCACCTTGTCCTGTTCTCTAATTTCTCACTCATTGTCCATCCTAGATTGACAGCCTCCCTTTATGGTCCACAGCCCATTGTCCACCATGTCCACCCTCTCTTAGGAAGACCCTCATGCTTCTTGCCCCTTGTGTTTCTGTCACAGCCAGCCAACCAAACCCTAGCCCTGCATCAATCGAACCTACCTCCTCTTCTGGGACTGCGGGGTGATGTATGGGATACTTCATACCTGGGCTCCCTGGGCTCCCAGGAATTTTGCTATATCCCTGTCCTCTCCCTCTTGTTTTCCATAGCAGCTCATTTACCCTCTTTCACCTCCCCAACCACTGACCCCAACTCCCGCTCTTATTTCTCTTCCCCACACTACTCAACAGAAATTCCTAATCTATAACAAAATGGAATACAATAGAGGCTCCAGATGGGAACACCTTCAACTTTTTGCCTCCAAACCCCAAGTCATCTGCAAATATGTAAACGTCTTCCCCTTGGGTTTGTTCTCAAAGCAGTGTTTTCTCTCCTCCCAATTAAGGCTAATTCCTCCCTCCATGCTCCCATCCTCTCCCACCTTAGCTCCTTTCTGTTCATACCTAAACTGGCTTTGGTTCTTCCACCTTGAAAGACCTTCCCCTCAACCCCACATCTGCCTGGAGTCAAACTTCCAGAAGAGCTCCTCCTTATTCAAGTCCTATCTCATTGCAGCCTGGCTTCTATCCCTACCACTCCACTGGAATTGCTCTCTCCTCAGGTCTTCAGAAGATCTCCTTGCTCTTTTGGTCAGGATACTACCAGTGTGCACATAATTGGATCTCCTGGTAGCGTGGAACCCTCTGACACCAGACCCTGGAGTCCTGCTCACCTCCAAGCTCCCTGTATCCCAAATTGTCTCTTGCTTTGCCTCCTTCATTTCTACCACTCCCTCCCTTACCTCTGAGGTTCATTTTCTGTGACTCTTTCTTAAATCTAGTAATCCTCATTGTTCTTTGCTTCCTCCTTATGGCACTCTCTCTGGGTGATCTAAATCCTCCCCCAGAGTTTAAATATGCTGATGATCCCTGGTGTTCTATAGCTCCAGGCTGACTCTTCATCTTGGGTTTAGCTTGTCTACCTCTGTGCCCATGGTGCTCCTCTTTCTGCCCCTCTCTCTCACACACACACTCAATATCCCACAAATTTTCTTCTGACATTTTCTAGTCTAAGATTGTATTAGTCCATACCCTCGGGGAAGTAAACATCAAAATGGGATTACACATGCAGGATTTTATTAGGGAAATACGTGTGTGGTAGATCGAATTATGTACCCCAGTTTAGACATATTGTTAATTTTAATCCATATCCTTGTGGGTGTGAAGCCACATTATGAAGGGAACTGGGGCAGACCTTGCCTAGGTTCACTCAGTATACAGAATAGGCAGACATACAGAACTGGGTTAGGAAAGAAAAGTGGCTTTATTTGCCAGTTAGAGGCTGGAGATATAACAGAACTCCTATCAGCCTCCCTGTTAAGACTTTTCTCACAGCTTTTATACCGGTTGAAACAAAGAAAGTTAATCATCAGGGTGACATTTCTAAGAAAGGTCTGGAAAATTAGTTTTTGCTTCCTCAGCTAATTTTAAAACATGTATGGCACCTGGTGATGTGCAGTCTTGGGGTGATAAGAATGGAAGGGTGGTACAGCTGTGAGGGTACAGATAATGACAGATGTAAAGATAACAACAGATGTGAGGGTACAGAAAAGTTATACATTCTTTGGTGGAGTTAAATCTGGTAAATATTAAATCTGTAGCTCTGCATGCCTCCTGACATGTGAGCAAGAGTGACACTGAATTTTTCTAACATTATAAGGTGTGATACAATGCCTTAATATCTAAGCTCTACTGGGTTTTTCTAGCATACAATTATAAAGAAGATCTTTGGAAGATGTTATTTTTAGGTAAGGTGTGGCCTAAGTAAATGAGGTTGTGTCTTAATCTGGGTTACTGATGTCCTTTATAAGCAAAAGAAATTCATGCAGAGTCAGAGAAGGCCACAGGGAGGAGCCAGAAACCAGAAGTCAATGGAATCTGAGCAAGAAAGGTGAGCCCATCAACATGTGATGTGAGGCAGAGATGCAAGCCAAGGAACCCCAAGGATCACTGGTAGCCAGCACCAGAATGTTAAAAAGATTTTGGAGAGAAAGCATCGCCTTGCCAACACTTCATTTTTGTACTGCTCCTAGCTTCAAAACTTTGAGCCAATAAGTTCCCATTATTTAAGCCAAACCATAATGTGGCATTTGTCATAGCAGATCAACAAACTGAGACAACATGTGAAAGCAAACAGGAATAAGGTCAGAAAAAACTAGAAGAGACATTAGACAACCATGCAAATCTGATCCCAGTGCAAATCTTCACTCAAGTGAAGGCCAGAGGGAAGGAAGTTTGGGTGGACACATTTTAGACCACAGTGTAGTCTGGGGAATGTGCACTGGGAAGCTCTCCAGCCAAAGCAGCCATCAGAGAAGTTCTATTTCTGAGTCCCTAGGAACTGATCTGCCTCAGTACCCCTGCCAGGCTCAGGTACTGCAGGAGCATCTCCTGAGAAGTGTGGCTTTGGTGCAAATGCAGCTCAGAGCCTCGCAGCTTGGCCAAGCATATGCCCTGCAGTTGGAAATACATCAGGCACATTCATTCTCATGGCTACCACAGTAACCAAATCTTGCTGACACATGAAGCAACCTGAAGGGACTTTCTGGGATGCATGTGTGCCCATAGTGTTGAAATCTGACAAATACTTTCTATATTCACTGAACTTTCTCCATTTCCATCAAATGGGAAAAGCTCCCAGGCTCGAGGAGAACCAGGCTCAGACAAGCAGAGAGACAGCATAAATTTTATTTGGGGCAGGGGGGTGAAGTGGAGGGAATAGATGGGCACTGACGAGAGTTAAGGGATCAAATCAGTGAGAGAAACAGTCTGATCAGGGATGCTTTCTACCTTGATGCAGTTTTTAATCTTTGTATCATTTTCCAGATTGGTGTTTTTCAAAAACTTATCATACTATAAGAATCACCCAAAAAGCTTATTAAAACACAGATTGCTGGGCTCTACTCCCAGAGAATCTTGGGAGGGATCTAAGAATTTGCTATTCTAATAAGCTTCCAGGAGATGCTAATATTGCCAGCCCAGAGACTACACTACTCAAAGTGTACTTTCGGCAAGAGCAGCATTTGACTCCCATCCATAGAGCTGGCTGCTTTCAAGGGAACAGGACTTCTGGGGAAACAAACCCACACATTGTGGTAAGTGTCTGAAGATATCCTGTTTTCCTTGGGGAATAACTACTGCCCAAATTCTGTCCTGCATCTCATCCCATGTGGCTGCTGGTTCACTTTGTAGATGTCTCCATTGATGGAAAGGAATGGGAAGAGGTAGTAAGTCCACTCAAAGGTAGAAGAGACCAAAGCCCAAGTCCCTGTTACCTGCTGTGACCATGCTCAAATCCTGCCTCCTACTGAGGGTTAAAGGAGTTCACAGGAGGGAAAACATTCCCTAGTCACTGGGGTGGTCACCAAAGGCTTTACGAAGGATGTCAGATCCAAAGGGAATTCAGATGGTTACAAGCAAAGTAATGGGGTGATCCAAACAAACAAACAGAAAAACCCTTTTTGTTTCCCTAGGCACACCCAAATCATGATGAAGATGTTACTCTGGTGCTGTGAAGTCATACTGGGAAGAAGAGAGAACCATTGGCTGATACAAAAGATGCCAGGTCATAAAGACACTAGTCTAAGAAGTCTGCTATTTTCCCTAAAAGTATTGGGATCCAATGAATGGGGGACATAAGAAAAGCCACATGGAAATGCCAGAGTTGGGGTGGATTACAGGGCAGAATTGGATAAGTGGGAAGGTCCTGCTTGAAGGTTATCCTACCAGACTAGAAGTGAGCCAGAAATTAAGGCCATGGAAGGGAATTGGGTAGAGAAGGAAGCAAAAATGAGGAATCTGCAGGCTTGGATAGGTATTCAGAGAATATATTTCCAATTTGATAATGAAAGTTAAGGAGAAAATACAATTTGCAGTTAATTCCTCAGGAGCAGACATGCCCTTATTCTGTTCTGCAACATCATTCCATAGACAGGTCATGTGCAAGAAAAAAAATTAAATAAGTGATGATTATTTTAATTGGAGAGTCACCCTTTTGGGGTGATATTTGACTTTCAAGTCAAAGAAAGGACCTACTTTGCTGGCCTGCCATGACATCATTGCTCAAATTGGACAGTCACTGGGAAGAGGCCTCCTTTTTCAGCCAAGCCTGTCATTGCCCAACTAATCAGGACAGAGGCTGGCATTCACTCCAAGGTCTTACAGTATCCTTCCTCCTAGATCCCTCCTGAGGTGATGTGAAAGCAGACCCAGAGACTCCCAGGGCTGGGGTGGTGCAGTCTAACCCAGGATAGTTAAGTGAGAGAAGAGCTCAGCAGTCCCCACATTTCATGCTAACCTACAATATCCCAGTAATGAGCAGTTGGGGTACAGGTTACCCTGAAGCAGAATCCTCTGACTTCCAGCCTTTATGAATCCCTCCCATGTTGCATATGAAAGCACAACCAAGGACAGAGAGGGGAGAGGGATTAGGCGACACCTAGTAGGAAACAGTTTATTTAACACATTATGGGCACAATTGGACACTTGTGGCTCCAAAGGGTCTGCAATAATGTATATGCTGTGACAAATATGATACCTGTATGAAAGTGTCTGCGAAATTGTGCCTTGGAATGTGGGATGAATGGGTGAGGACACATCTGATGGTTTTTCTGCCCACAGAGCTGAGGGCTGGCTGTTTTGTCTCTGGGCCTCCTTCTTTACATGCCTTATGTGCTATCCTGGGTGCCTGTTCAGCAGCCCAAACAGAGGTGCCAACAGACTCCAAAGAGTCTGAGTCTCTGAGGGACTCTGTGAGACCACACTCAGAGGCCAGCTCCTTGCCCACCCCACTTTGTTGGCCCATGAGTCTTGGGACACCCATCCCTGCTTACTCTTAGGGGCCTAGATTTGGAAGCTGCCATCCTTGTCACCCTACTAAGGTCCACATTCCAATCTGGAGAACTTAAGAATGTCTAAGCAATTAGAATAAATCAAACATATTCTTTTGGTGTGTTTGTGATTACTTTATAATTAACTAATGGACTTTGTAGCAGTCACTTTCATGTGCATCTAATTGGCTACATAATGAGATCACCTTTTCTGTGGCTACATAATGGCAGGGAGGGAGAGCTGGTGAACTTTGAGAATATATCATGTCACCTTTGGCAGCCAAGGATCCATATCCTCAGCAGCAGGGACTAATGGAGGACCTTACGTATCTGACATGCCTTCCAAATGCATGCCTGATCTCATTGTCATGACATGTACAGTGGCTCCACATGGCAAGAAGAACACCAACAGTGATTACCACTTATGGAATGTTATGGATTGAATTGAGTACCCCACCTAAAGATATGTATAAGTCCTATCCCCTGGTTCTGTGATGTGACCTTGTTTGAAAATAAGATCTTTAAAGATGTAATTAGTTAATGTAAGTCCAAACTGCATTAGGGTGGGCACTAATCCAATATGACTGAAGTCCTTATAACAAGGCAAGAGGAAACAACAGCAGATAGACACTAGAGAGAAGACCATGTGGAGATGGAGGGAGAAGAGATTGGAATTATTGAAATAATTCCTTACAAGCCAAGGAATACCAAGGATTGCTAGAAAACACCAGAAGCTAGAAGAGGCAAAGAATTCTCCCCTACAGATTTCAGATGGAACATGGCCCTGCTGACACCATGACTTCAGATTTCTTTAGTCTCCAATATGTGATAAAATAAATTTTTGTTGTTTTCAAACACCCAGTTTGTGGTACTAGTAGCCCCAGAGAACAAAGGCAGAGAGTGATCACTTTGTGCCAGGCACTGTGCTAAGAACCTCCTACATTTCAATCCTGCAGATGAAGAAACAAAGCTCAGAAAGGTTAAATGACGTGCTAAAGACACAGAGTCGATGAATGGCAGAGCTCAGATTCAGCCTTACCGCTGTCACCTACTGTAGCCAGTATGCTTAAATCAGCCTCCAGAAGAACAAAATGGTTTTGGGATTCAGCCATCTCTGGGTTATCTTTCTGCTCAGCCCTAACTCCAGGAGACCCCTGCAGCCTGGGGAGAGGTGTCAGGCTGGGGCCAGCGCATACCACTGCTCTCTGAATGAGGCAAATATGAAATGAATCAAGGCCTTAAGGTAAATCATGAAATGAAAAATGAAATTGTTCAATAATTGGATTTTGCTATTGATTTTAAATATTCCTTTTACAGGCTCCTTTGGCTTTCCCAAATTTGTACATTCCAGGGTAGTTGTGAAGCAAAGCCATCAGCACCACCTTCCCTCCCCCATGACCAGAGCAAAGCTGCCAGCTGGTGTAGCATTGCACTCACACTTGCTGTCTCTGTCTCTGTCTCTCTCTATCTCTGGAACAAAGGGCTTCGAGTCCCAGCTCATGGAGTTAATGGCGCCAGGCCTCTGCCATGCAGTGTTCACCATCTGAGGTCTGAAGTCAATCTGGGCTCAAACTCAATTGTGCCAATGGCAAGTTGAGTGATTTCAAGCCTTTCTGAATCTCAACCTCTCCATCTAGAAGGTGAAGATAATAAATATACTTATGTCAGAGGACTCATTCCTTTATTCAACAAAGATTTGAGAGCCTTTGCTGTGCTGGACACTGACCAAAGCTCTTGGGTATGAAGGAATGAACCCACCTATCTGAGTTTGTCAGGCTGCTGTAACAAATACCACCCAAAAGTTTGACTTAAATAACTAGCATCTATTAGCTCATGGCTAGAAGTCCAAAATTAAGATGTCAGCAAGACTTGCTTTCCCCCAGGGTCAGTTGTGTTCTAGTACTGGCTCCTGGCTATCCTTGGAGTTCCTTGGCTTGTTTCTTTGCCCCCCATCACATGGTGACATCTTCTCCTTTCCTACTACTGTGACTTTCAGGATTTCTTTATAAGCCTCCAGTGACCCAGATTAAGACCCACCAGTCAGGCCACATCATAACTAAAAATAACATCTTCAAGAGCTCCTATTTACAATGTGTTCACACCCATGGGAACATGGAATAAGATTAAGAACATGTCTAAACTGGGCTACATAATTCAATCTACCACACCAACAAAGCCCCTACACTTCAGAGACAGACACTGTTTTCATTTCCTAGGCTGCTCAAAGCAGATACCATGAAATGAATTGGCTTAAACAATGGGAACTTATTAGCTTATAGTCTGAGGCCATGAAAATGTCCAAATTAAGGCACCATTAAGGCAATGCCAGTGATCCTTGGCTCCTCTACCACATGGCAAGGCACATGGTATTGTCTACTGGTCTTTTCCTTCTCTTCCAGGTTTCATGGCTTTCAGCTTCTTGCTTCTGTGGATCTCTCTCTCTCTCTCTCTCTCTCTCTCTCTCTGTCTCTCCCCTCCCTCCCCCCCCCCTCTGTATTCATTCCATTTATAAAGGACTCCAGTAATAAGGTTAAGTCTCATCCTGAAAGAGTTGGGTCACACCTTAACTGAAGTAGCCTCATAAAAAGATGCTACTTACAATGAGGTTACAGCCACAGGAATGAATTAGATTTAAGATGTTTTTTTCTGGGTTTCATACAGCTTCAAACCACCAGACACCAAACAAATGAATGGTGGGTAGGGCTTAGAAACAAAATGAAGCAGAGTTGGGGGGTAGAGGATGACCATGCTTGGGGACAGCTTCTCTAATACAGCAGAGAATGCTGGTCTGCAGCTGCTGGGGGTCAGGCTGAGAAGGCAGCCAGCACAGAAGGTTGAGCCAAGAGAGGGATGGAAAGGACTGGAGTCCTGATGACTTTATTTAAGCCCCTGATTCAACCATGTCTCAAGGGATATTTATTCTCCTGGTCTTTGTATTCTCTGAGACAGAGAACCCCACTTTTTTCCCTCTCCAGTTTTAGTCCCTTTACTTTCCTGAAATTTTGTTTTCTTTGTTCCTTATTTTATAATTTCTCTTATTGCCCACTTTTATTTCTTAAATCAGAATTGGGTTTCTGTCATAGACATCTGAGAGAATTCTGACTAATGCAAGGGGTTAAAGGCATCTTGTTTATTTTTCTCTTTATTTAAGGGAGTAAATATTTCATCTTGCAATCTGAAGCAGTAGTGATGTGTATGTGGGGATGGAAGAAGGAGTTTAAAGGCTGAGAGATGAGCAGACATCTTTATCCATTGGAGAGTGAGGTGAGGGAGGGCTGGAACCTTCAGACCTGTCAAGAATTCACCCAACTTTTTGTGAGAGTATTTGGGGCACACCTTGCATCTGTGGACTCCTTTATTAATTTCTCCTTTTAGTCTAAAATCCAGCTCTTTTATTAAAATTATGAAACCATTAAGCAACCTGACAATGAAAGTAATGCTTTCATAGTGTCTGTGTTGTAACAATCCCTCATGTGTTTTCTGAGAAATATATTCATTTCTTTGACTATTGAGCAGGCAGGAACATGAGAGTAGCATGATTAATGGGGCCTTCCCCAGCGCTCCACAGTCAGTGATGGGGCTGGGAGCGGGAAAGCAAAGCCTTGATCTATCAGGAATAGATTATTAATAATTTCATTCTATTTGGACCAGCCATGATCATTAATCTATCGTGAGTCTCAAGTCCTAGAAAGGCTCAAGGCTTGATTAAGTGTAGGAAAGGCATCGGAATCCTCAGGATAGAGCCATCCCACCCACTCCACCCCCCCCCAGTGACACCCTGGAGATGTGCCTCCATTCTGTGACTGCAAACTGGAGTAGAGAATAATGTTCTATTGGAGTTCAAAAAACTTCAGGTGTCAAAAACCAAAATATCTGTCATTTGATCCCTGGGTCTGTGAAAGTTGGGTTTAGTTCCTTTATATCCTATTCACAATGTGAAACCTCAAAATCAAACAGTAGGGCTCTGTCTCTCCTAGGACTACATCCTTCTCTCTGCTAGGCTGGGGTTATAGTACAGCCTATTTGGAAGACAATACTTGATTGGCAGCCTGTGTTCAGAGCCACACAATAGAGCCTTAGTCCAATATACTAGGTGTCCAATACCATCTTCCATCATGGTGCCTTGGAGGCAGAGCTAAGTGAGAATAGACGTGAGATCTGAGGAAGATGAGATGAAAGATGTTGATTCTTGTTGGTGGCAAGAAATAGTGAAGGAGTAGAGAAGCTGGAAGAACTTCCTGTACTGGTTTTGTATAGGACAACTCAGATAGTGGGGGACTGTTGAAGGATCAAGAAGCCAAGGTAAATATCTGGGTCTGCCTCCCCTGAAGGTACCTCCAGCCCAGAGTGAGAGATATACAGACCATGAAGGGACAGATAAGGATGATGAAAATATAGGTGGGGCACAGGGCAGGAAGGGGCTATAGCCTTGGGGTGTGTTTTATTTTGCCAGGATACTATGACAAATACTACACAGTGGGTTGGCTTAAGAAACAAGCATTTATTAGCTCTAGAAGTCCAGAATCAAGGTGTCAGCACAGTCATGCTTTTGCCCTGAAGTCTGTAGCATTCTGGCGCTAGCTTGCTGCAAGGTTTTGCTTGCATCTCTGCTCCCATCTCAGGGTGATCTCTCTTTGCCCTTGTGTCTGCTCTTTTAGGTTTCTCTGACTTCTGGTTTCTGGCTCCTTTGTCTCCTGGCTTCCAGTTTTTGCTCTTTATGAGGCCTCCAGCAATATGGATTAAGACCCATCCTAATTCAGTTGGCCACGCCTAAACTAAAAGTAACATCTTCAAAGGTCCTATTTAAAAATGGTTTCACACCCCAGGAATGCAGATTAAGATTAAGAACATGTCTTTTGGCCAGGTACAGGGTACATAAATCAGTCTACCCCACTAGGATTTGATGGCTCCAAGAGCATTCTAGTCCATCCATTCCAGGACATCCTTCCCTTTGCCAATTCCTTCTAGACTGGAAGTGCTGAGAGGTGTAGGCACTCAAGGGCAGGAGGGATGATAGCTTAACTATGGGCACAGTTAATTGATCAGAGGGCAAACATCCCATGCCTTTGTTCTTTTTACTCTAAATTAAATCTAAGAAGGGGAAAGATTACAGGATGTAAAAAAAAAAAAAAAAAAAAAAGGCTGCATTACAAATTTATCCTGATTAGAATGAAAATGGTCTTGGAGGCTTCAAAGAGGCATGGCTGTTCCCGGTACAATCCTTATTTCATTTTAATTCCACTTTTGTGCAGGGGAGGGCAACAGTAACTTTTCATAAATTTTTATAATACTAAAAACCAAGATCTTGGCCATTACAACTGTGCTAAGCAGCCCAAGTTGCCTCTGAGATTAGAGTCTCTGCCTTCTCTTTTGGACATCCTTCCCAGAAGGAGTAAGACACACACCAATCTCCTGGATATCTAGTCAGGAGGGGACAGTGCTATGGCTTCTGGGAGCCTGAGAAGACCTCACGGTCTTAAATCTCCTAGCCACCTCTGACAGTCTTTGACTCAGGAAGCAACTATACATGCCACAGTTGTGGAAGCAGGAGATTGCTAGAGAAGGGATAGTAGCTGGAAAGCTGGGCACTCCAGTCCCAAACCCCTCAGGCCTTACATGAGTCCTCTTTCCATGACAACCCAATCTCCAGGGCTTAGCCTGCCAGCAACCCCAGGAAACTTCTTTCTGATAAGCACAACAGGGGTGTAGGGATTCTAGAAGTACTGAATTCTAGAAATTGTCGGTGGAGCTCAGTCAGCTTCCTACTGACCCCCGTACACCTCCTTATCTCTCCTTGAAATTAAGCAGTCCTGTCAGTCGTAAATGTATTCACTCAGTATTCACTCAGCCTACAGAAAAGCAGTCCATGTTTTTTTTTGTTTTTTTCATGTTAATCTAAATTAAATCTGCAAATGGAAAGAGGGCCTCCTGTGAGAAGAAACCCGCCCCATCCAGCTGCTGGTCCTGTGTGAGGGTGAGCAAGTGCTCTGAAGTGAGTGGGTCTGCTGTGAAATGCGTGTGCCCATGCTCACAGGTAGCCCTGCTGACTTGTGTGCCATGTGCAGGTGACTGGGGACAGAACTTGGGCTGTGACCTTCACTTACCACCAGTGAAATCCTTGTTCTAGATGTTATGTGTTTAAAAATAGTCTGGTAGCTTCAGGAGCAAGAAAGGAAAAACAAGAGATGTGCAATCCCCTTCCCCCACTCCATCCTCTAACCTCCAAACCCTTTCTGCTTCGTCAATCCAGGACCCACTGGGTAGAAGCCAGTAGGGCCATTGCTATTCCTCTGATGTGAACCAGGACTCCATGGATCCTACATGACCTAAAATCTCACCAAGGTTCTCATTTTTCTGAGCTAAGTTATATTGTCTCTAGAAAGCCCTGGGAGATTTTTTTTTTTTTTTTTTTTTTTTTGATATCACTTTTTAAAATTAATATATATATTTTTTATTGTTAGAGAAGTTGTAGGTTTACAGAAATGTCATGCATAAAATATATAAAATACAGAGTTCCCATCTACCACCCTATTATTAACACCTAGCATTAGTGTGGTGCTTTTATTATAATTCATTGTAAATGATGGACTGTAGTTAGCCCAATTATAAAAACGTCTTTTCCTGGGAGATTTTACACTGACTGACCTAATCACACTGGACCAAGAGGTCAAATTCTGCATGGTCCAGGTGAGGAGGATCCAGAAGATGGGGACTAGAGAGGGATAGGAAAACAAGATTTTTCAAGAGCATTAACCTACTAATAGAATTGCCAGATAAAATACAAGGCACCTAGTTAAAAGTGAATTTCAGATAAACAATGAAAAAATTTTAGTGCAATATTTGGGGTAAATTTAGACTAAAAAGTTACTAAGTCTGGCAACTCTAACTGCTGAGGGCCACAATGTCTTATAAATAAGACCCAGGGAGCTGCAATTCTAAATGTTTCCACCCAATGAGCCAGGCTTGAAGGAAGCACTACATACAACCTCAAACAGGAATTGCCTAATCACCATAACGATCCTATCTTTATCTCTGTCTATTTAATGATGTCTTCCTGAGAGTATGAGCTGATTAACGGCATAGGCATAACCCAATCATGTTTGTGTTCCCTGCAGGGCCCAGCTGATCCCAGGAAATTCTAAAAGTCAGGGCATTTCAGGGCTGGTTCCGCTTCTGCTAAGGCTCAGTTCTCTTACCTGTAAAATGGGATCCATAATCATTTCTCTACATATCTCACTGTTGTCAAGAACAAATGAAAATTGCTAGGGAAGTGGATGTGGCTCAAGCGATTGGGCTCCTGTCTACCATATGGGGAGGTTCAGGGTTCGATTCCCGGGGCCTCCTGGTGAAGGCAAGCTGGCCCATGCAGTGAGCTGGCCCAAGCGGACAGCTGGCTCACATGGAATGCTGGCCTGAGCAGAGTGTTGGCCCGCACAGGGGTGCTGGCCCGAGTGAAGAGCTGGCATAGCAAGATGACGCAACAAAAAGAGACACAGGAGAGACAATAAGAGATGCAGCAGATCAGGGAGCTGAGGTGGTGCAAGAGATTGAGTGCCTCTCTCCCACTCCAAAAGGTCCTAGGATCGGTTCCCAGTGCCACCTAAAGAGAAGACAAGCAGACAAAGAAGAACACACAGCAAATGTACACAGAGAGCAGACAGCGATTGTAAAAACAACTAGGGGAGGGGGATAAACAAATATATCTTAAAAAAAAAAATAACTTCTAGAAAATAGCTGATGAACTGGGAAATATTTTAAATCAAACACTATACAGTATCCATCTTGCTCTCAAAATATGATTATTTGATATGCATTGAGCTTAAATGTTTTCTTTTTTCTCTTCTGCTTCTTGAGGAACAGCCCACAGTACAAAGTAGATTCTGCTCACAATGCTGCTGCTTTCCTATGGCACATTGGATCTTGGGTAATGTGGGGAGGGGGTTTGCTGTCTGTCAGAGCAGCATTGCAGGCCCACCACAGACACTGACAGTCACACCTCCTTAGCCCTTGCTCCCATATCTGCCAACAAGTATTGCAAGGACTGCATTAGCATTCATCAACTTGGAGCATCATTGGTTTTTTTTTTTTTTTTTAAAAAAAATAGAGCCTGGCAAGGATAGAAATTATCCAAAGCAGATATAATTTAAGCCAGCTGGTCTACCTAAAAAAATCCATAGATATAGATATAGATACAGATATAGATCTAGAGATAGAGATAGAAATAGAAATAGAAATAGAGATAGAGATGATAGAGATAAAGAAAGAGATAGATATAGTTGATAGAGACATAGAGATAGAGATAGATGATAGATTGATAGATATAGACATAGACATAGACGCCGACATAGACACAGACACAGACAAAGATACAGATACAGATACAGATACAGATACAGATACAGATACAGATACAGATACAGATACAGATATAGATACAGATACAGATACAGATATAGATATAGATATAGATATAGATATAGATATAGATATAGATA
>JAKSZT010054565.1:6325690-6356838 GCA_026826555.1 Tolypeutes matacus | reverse complement strand
AGATATAGATATAGATATAGATATAGATATAGATATAGATATAGATATATAGGGAGTAAGGACATACCACTGGACATGGGTTTGTTCCCACACTTTCAACAATGTATTCAACAGTTGTTTACTGAGCCAGGTTGTCAGGTCTTCCCACTGGGAATCTAGTCAGGGATGCTGCAGGCTGCTTGGCGGAAGATGGTGTGCCTGCTAGACCTTTCCCCTGCTGCTCCCTATACCCTAAACATGAGGTCTCTTCAAGGGAGCAGGTGGAACTCTTGAGATCTCCGACATGGGTGCTCAACTGCACTGAGCTTCAAAATGCGAGAGTCAGGCCAGCAGCCATGGCAAGACCAAGACTGCATAGCACCAGAGCCCTAGCTCTGACCCCATCACATGCATAGACACACATCTGTTCCAGCTGTTCCCTCTCTTTGGTTAAGCCTGCTGAAGCCTGCTGAAACCTGCATTGTGATGGTTAGGCTAATGTGTAAACTCAACCAGGTAATTGTGCCCAGTTGTTTGGACAAGCAAGCACTGGGCTAATTGTAATACATGGACATTTATGGACTTTAGTCATCAGTGAGTTTACTGCATTGATAGCTGATTACATCTACATCAACCAGGAAGATTGCTGTCAGCAATGAATGATGCTTTATCCAATCAGTTGAATTCCTTAAAAGGGGAAGTGATTTCAGCATTCAGAGAGAATTTCCCAGCTTGTCTTTGGTCAACCAGCATGTCCCGGAAACTCATCAAGGACCTTCATTGGACTTTCATCAGAGCCCCTGGCTTGCAGCCTGCCTGTGGAACCTGGACTTGCACATCTCCACGATCACATGGGAGACTCTTAAAAAATCTCATATTATTGACAGATATCTCCTGTTGATTCTGTTTCCCTAGAGAACCCTGGCTAATACAGCTTGGTACCGGGAGTGGTTCTTGAGGAAAAGAATCTTAAACCTGGGATGTCTGAGGTGGTTCTGGGGGTTTTGCAATTGTCTCTCTACTCTAACTGGACTCAAGGGTACTAATGACTCCTGTTCCAATAATGAAGAGGCCACTAACAGTCCATGGCATGAGTTGGCAATGGAGATATGCAAAATTTCATCACTGGATTCCCCTACTTCCATGCTTATAAGAAGCAAAGATCTGGATGAGAGTGTTTTCAACAACTTAACAGAGTTTTGTGGAGTCAGAAGGTATAATGATGTTGGCTGGCTCCTCCTAGATACTCTGTATACAGTTAAAAAAGAAAGATATGAGCTAAAGGCTACAAATTTGAAACTTAAATGCCACAGGAATGATGTGAAAGTTTCTATGTGTGCTCTGAAAGAAATTCTTGTCTCCTGCAGCCACAGGCTTGAGATATCAAACTCTCATTGAACAAGTAGCAGTTACAAAGGAAACTAAAATCTCAACCCCTCAGGGTTTCTGCAGTTAAAGTGAAGGCATTGATTGGAAAGGAGTGGAACCCAGAGGTTTGGGATGGAGACATATGGGATGATGATAATATTGGTGGGGACATTAGAACCCTAAATTCTGCTAAGACTTTACCAGATAAACCTGCTATGGCCTGCCCTGTGGAGACCACACTTTTTCAACCTTTTATCACCCTGCCTCCAGCCTGCCCCAGGGAGTCCAGACCTCCTTCCAGCCCTGAGGTAGGTACCAGCCAAACTGAAGCCTGCATACCCAGTCTCTGGCCTGCCCCAGGAAGTCTGGACCTGCTCCCACCCCTGAGGCAGGTACCAGCCAAACTCCAGCATGTACTGCCCAGCCTGCAGCCTGCCCTGATGAATCCACCTTCCAAATGCAGCCTGAAGAGATTAATCCTGTCTCAACAGAAGAAAATGCAAAGGAATGCCCTGAAGTCAGTAGCTTGCAAGACTTTCTACTCCTTCTCCTTACCTACCCCCAGAACCCCTCTTCTCTTTGAGACCTATTACTAGACTAAAATCACAACAAGGTGATTTTATTTCAAAATCAAAGGTGAAATACAAAGTGTGACCTCTGAAAGAACTGCATGAGTTTTCCAACTTATATAGACAGAAATCAGGGGAATACGTGTGGGACTGGATAGTAAGGGTGTGGGATAATGGTGGAAGGAATATAAAGTTGGATCATGCTGAATTTATTGATATGGGCCCACTAAGCAGAAATTCTGGATTCAATGCTGTAGCTCAAGGGGTTAGAAAGGGCTCTAACAGTTTGTTCGTGTGACTGACTGAAACATCGAACAAAAGATGACCTATCATGTCTGAGGTTGAGATGCCTGGTTTGCCCTGGTATACAGTAGAAGAGGGAATTCAAAGGCTAAGAGAGATTGGAATGCTAGAATGGATTTACCATTTGCGACCTGCCCACCCACCCCAGGAATGTCCAGAGAATACATCTTTAGCCAGGACTGTGAGGAATAAATTTGTAAAACTAACTCCATCTTCCCTGAAGAGCTCTGTGGTTTCTCTTCTCTGTAGTCCAGCTATTACTGTAGGGAGCTCTGTAATGGAATTAGAATCCTTAAACATTATGGAGATGATCGGATCTCAATCTGATAATAGTCAAGTATGGGCAGTTAACCGCCAAAGACCAGGTGGGCGTGGTACTGCAATGAAAGGCAGATTCAAAGCAGCACTCAAAATAGTCTGAGTAGCACAGAGTTATGGCATTGGCTAATAGACCATAGGGTACCTAGAAGTGAAATAGATGGACAGTCTACTAAACTTCTTCTGGATCTGTATAAGCAGAAGATTTCTAAGTTGAGCAAACAAAACCCTAACTCCATTACAGATGCAGAGAATCATGGCCCCTTAATCAATTACCAGACTTGAGACAGTTTACAGACCCAGAGCCCCTTGAATGGAGAGAAGGCCAGGTCCATTTGGGGAAGGATCCTGTTAAACTGCCAAAAATTTATACTGTTAATCTTCCTCCCACCTTTTCCCAAGGAGAACTATGGCCTTTTACCAGAGTAACTGTGCCTTGGGGAAAAGGAAATGATCAGACATGTTGGGGATTATTAGACATTGGCTCAGAAGCCACATTAATTCTAGGAGACCCAGAATGTTACTGTGGTCTACCAGTCAGAGTAGTGGCTTAAAGAGGTCAGGTGATTGATGGAGTTTTAGCTCAAGTCCATCTCACAGTGGATCCAGTGGGTGCTTGGGCCCATTCTGTGGTTATTTCTCCAGGTCCAGAATGCATAATTGGAAGAGACATACTCAGTAACTGGCAGAATCCCCACATTGGATCACTGACTTGTGGAGTGAGGGCTATTATGGTTGGAAAGACCAAGTGGAAGCCACTAGAACTGCCCCTACCTAACAAAATAGTAAATCAAAAGCAATACCAAATTCCTGGAGAGATTGCAGAGATTAGCGCCACCATCAAGGATCTGAAGGATGCAGGGGTGGTCATTCCCACCACATCCACATTAAACTCTCCTATTTGGCCTGTGAAGAAAACAGATGGATCTTGGACAATGACAGTAAATTATCATAAACTTAACCAGGTGGTGACTCCAATTGCAGCTGCTGTCCCAGATGTGGTATCATTGCTTGAGCAATTCAGCACATCCCTTGGTACATGGTATGCAGCTGTTGATCTGACAAATGCTTTTTTCTCAATTGCCATTTGTAAGGACCACCAGAAACAGTTTGCTTTCAGCTGGCAAGGCCAGCAGTATACCCTACCCTCACTGTCCTACCTCAGGGATATATCAACTCTCTAGCCTTATGTAATAATATTGTCTTCAGGGAACTTGATCATGTCTCTCTCCCATGAGACATCACACTGGTTCATTATGTTGATGATATCATGGTGATAAGACCTAGTGAGCAAGAAGTAGCAAAGACTCTAGACTTATTGGTAAAGCACTTGCATAAGAGAGGATGGGAGATAAATCCAACAAAAATACAGGGGTCTTCCACCTCACTGAAATTTCTAGGTGTCCAGTGGTATAGGGCATGTCGAGATATTCCTTCAAAAGTGAAGAATAAGCTGTTACATCTGGCCCCTCCTATGACCAAAAAAGAGGCACAATGCTTAATTGGTCTCTTTGGATTTTGGAGACAGCAAACTCCTCATTTGGGTGTGCTACTCCGGCCCATTTACCAAGTGACCAGAAAAGCTGCTAGTTCTGTTTGGGGACCAGAACAAGAGGAGGCTCTGTGACAGGTCCAGGCTGCTGGTGCAATCTACACTACCACTTGGACCATATGATCCAGCAGATCCAATGGTGCTGAAAGTTTCAGTGGCAAACAGAGATGTTGTCTGGAGCCTTCAGCAGGCCCTTAAAGAAGAATCACAATGCAGACCTTTAGGAATTTGGAGGAAAGCCCTGCCATCCTCTACAGACTCTCCTTTTGAAAAACAACTTTTGGCCTACTACTGGGCCTTAGTAGAGACTGAATGCTTAACTATGGGCCATCAAGTTACTATGAGACATGACTTGCCTATCAAGAGCTGGGTATTGTCTGACCCACCAAACAATAAAATGGGGCATGCACAGCAGCACTCCATAATAAAGTGGAAGTAGTATATATGAGATAGGGCTCAAACAGGCCCTGAAGGCACAAGTCAGTTACATGAGGAAGTAGCCCAAATGCCCATGGTAACCACCATGTTACCTCTTCTTTCCCAGCCCACAGCTTTGGCCTCTTGGGGAGTCCCTTACAATCAGGTAACTGAGGAAAAGAAAACTCGGGCCTGGTTTATAGATGGTTCTGCATGATATGCAGGTATCAATCGAAAGTGGACAGCTGCAGCATTGCAGCCCTTTTCTGGGACATCCCTGAAAGATAGTGGTGAGGGCAAATCCTCCTAGTGAGCAGAACTTTGAGCAGTACACATGGTTGTTAATTTTGCTTGGAAAAAGAAATGGCCAGAGATGCATTTGTACACTGATTCATGGGCTGTTCCCAATGATTTGGCTGGATGGTCAGGGACTTGGAAGGAACATGATTGGAAAATTGGTGACAAAGAGGTCTGGGGAAGAGGTCTGTGGATAGACCTTTCTGAGTGGCCAAAAAACATGAAAATATTTGTGCCCCATGTGAATGGTCACCAAAGGGTGAGGTCAGCAGAGGAAGATTTTAATAGTCAAGTGAATAAGATGAACTGCTCCATGGCTAATGCTCAGCCTCCTTCACCAGCTACTCCTGTCATTCCCCAATGGGTTCATGAACAAAGTGGCCATGGAGGTAGAGATGGAGATTATACATGGGCTCAGCAACATGGACTTCCCGTCACCAAAGCTGACTTGGCTACAGCCACTGCTGAGTGCCCAATCTGCCAGCAGCAGAGACCCACACTCAGCTCCTGATATGGCACCATTCCTCGAGGTGACCAGCTGGCTACCTGGTGGCAGGTTGACTACATTGGACCATTTCCACCATGGAAGGGGCAGTGATTTGTTTTAACTGGAATAGACACATACTCCAGATATGGATTTGCATTTCCCGCACACAATGCTTCTTCCAAGATTACCATCCGTAGACTTACGAAATGTCTTATCTACCGCCATGGCATTCCATACAGCACTGCTTCTGATCAAGGAACCCATTTCATAGCAAATGATGTGCAGGAATGGGCACATGCCTATGGAATTCACTTGTCTTCATGTTCCCCATCACCCTGAAGCAGCTGGATTAATAGAACAGTGGAATGGCCTTTTGAAAACTCAATTAGGTGGCAACTAGGTTTCAAAACCTTGCAGGGCTGGGACAATGCTCTCCAGGAGGCTGTGTATGCTTTAAATCAGGATCTACTCTATGGTGCTATTTCTCCCATAACCAGGATTCATGGGTCCAGGAATCAAGGGGTGGCAATGGGAGTGGCACCACTCACTATTACCCCTAGTGACTCACTAAAAAAATTTTTGCTTCCTTTGCCTGCAACCTTAAACTCTGCTGCTCTACAGGTTTTAGTCCCAAAAAGAAGAGTTCTGCCACAAGGAAACTCAACAATGATTCCATTGAACTGGAAGTTAAGATTACCACCTGGCCACTTTGGGCTCCTCTTACCTCTGAATCAACAGGCAAAGAAGGGAATTACTGTACTGGCTGGGGTGATTGATCCTGACTATCAAGGGGAAATAGGATTGCATCTGTATAATGAGGGTAAACAAGAGTTGCCTGAAATACAGGAGATCCTCTAGGATGTCTCCTAGTACTGCCATGCCCTGTGATTAAAGTCAATGGAAAATTGCAACAACCCAATCCAAACAGGACTAACAATGGCCAGAATCTTCAGGAATGAAAGTTTGGGTCACCCCACCAGGCAAAGAACACCATCAGCTGAAGTGCTTGCTGAGGGTAACAGGAATGGGTAGTGGAAGAAGGTAGTGATAAATATGAACTTTGACCGTGTGACCAGTTACAGAAACAAGGATTGTAATGAATCTTTCTTCCTTGTTTCGTTATGAGTATGATTGTATATGTACACAAAATGAATTTCTTTGTTTTCTTCCCCAACCTTTTCTCTTATCATATGTCAAGTTGTATTGGTTTCATGTCTTATTTAAGGACGTCAAGTTTAAGAGTGAATATCACCCAAGGACTTGCACCCTATTCTGTAGGGAATTAATGTATTTCTGGTTGTATACAGAAGAGTTGAATATTGTTAGGTAGAAATATATATATATATATATATATATATCTGTCTGTTATGCTTTTACTTAAAGACTAAGTATGGTTTAAGGTAATGTGTATAGTTGCCGAGTTGACAAGGGGTAGACTATGATGTTTAGGCTAATGTGTCAACTCAGCCAGGTAACTATGCCCAGTTGTTTGGTCAGGCAAGCACAGGGCTAATTGTAATACATGGACATTTATGGACTTTAGTCATCAGTGAGTTTACTGCATTGATAGCTGATTACATTATCTATATCAACCAGGAAGATTGCTGTCAGCAATGAGTGATGCTTTATCCAATCAGTTGAATTGGATAAAGGAGGAGTTATTTCAGCATTCAGAGAAAATTTCCTAGCTCGTCTTTGGACAGCCATCATCACCTGGAAACTCATCAAGGACCTTCATTGGACTTTTATTGGAGCCCCTGGTTTGCAGCCTGCCTACAGAACCTGGACTTGTGCATCCCCATGGTCATGTAAGAGGCTCTTATAAAATCTCATACTATTTACAGATATCTCCTGTTGATTCTGTTTCCCTAGAGAGCCCTGACTAATAAATTGCACTTCAATTTAAATCTGACAGGTTGAGTACCATCAAAAGAAGTAGCCAGAGCTCTGTAGAAGCCTACCATTTCCAGTGAACCTTCCCTGGTTGTTTCAGCTAGCACTGCTCCCCACCGCACCCCCACTTCTTTTCTGATTCTTTGTGGATGCTGTTCATCTGCCTCATCCTGCTTAGAATATCTCCAAGTTCCAGGCATGGCCAAGCACACAGGATTGTTGCATATTGCTTACACTGAGACTCAACTGGAGTTTTTAGAAATGTAAATCCAAAGTGTTTTCTAGACTAGTAAAGAAAAGTCCATCTATAAAAGCCATGGGGCATAGTGTGACATGCAGCATGCTATGGTCTTGGGGCATCGTCCCAGGAAGGAAATTGGTCCAGAGATAAACAGTGTAAATGTTTGGGTACCAGCAAGAGGGAATGCCCAAGAACCCAAAAGGAGGCTGTTTTCACCCAGTAAGCTCAGCTGCCCAGGAGAGCCACAGGAGGTCTACTTCTTGCATAATTACTCATTCCTGCCATCCTGGGATAGGATAAAGCAGGGGCAGCAGGAAAGAAGCAGGAGGAAGCAGATACCCCCAAAGGTTTTGGAGGGGAGCAGAAGTAAGAAGCACAGGCACTTTTAGCAGTGTCTTGGCCAAGTTCCAACATCAGGGGAGGATGCAAGCCAGGGAAAGGGGCTGGGATCTCATCGCCCTTTGGCAAACATCTCTAGGTCTTCAGGGCTTTTCTTCACTCTTCTTCCTCTCCAAACTTTTCCTCCAGGATATAAAAATCACCATATCAATGCATTGGCTTTAAAAGACTTATTGAAATGTCATTGCTATAGGGAATGTGCTAAGGAGAAGCCCCTATTCCATATCCTCCAATTAGGTAGATCTCTACTCTTTAGATCCACTCAGAAATGCCTGGTGATGAGAGGTGAGGTGGGGATGCTATCTGGTTGTGGAGAGAAGAGAAAGCTGACTTCTGTGAGAAACTAGAGAATCCACATGGCATAGTGCCAAGGGTACTGGATTGGACCAGGATGTTAGATCCTAGTCTCAGCACCAGTATGTGTCATTCAGTATAGGACACTAGGTTCTATTCTCATCTATAGCACGTGTCATTCAGTGCTGGACACTAGGTCTAGTCTCCCTCTCTTGTTTATTCAGTGCAGGATACCAGGTTCTAGTTCCACTATAGCATGTGTCTTTTAGTGCAAGACCCTGGGTTTAGTATTGCTCTTGTGTGTGTCATTCTGTGCATGGCGCATGGCCTTGTCTTTCCCTGGCATGCATCATTCAGTGTGGTATGCTGGGTCCTAGTCTTGCTTTAGCACGTTTCATTCATGCAGGAAACCAGGTTCTAGTCTCACTCTCGTATGTGTCACTCTGTGTATGATACTGGGTCCTAGTATCACTGTTGTGTGTTTCCTTCAGTGCTGGACTTGTGTAGGACAACGGGTCTTAGTCTCTCCCTAGCATGGGTCATTCAGTGCAGGATGCCATGTTCTAGTTCACTCTGTCAAGTATCTTTCAGTACAGGACACCCGGACCTAGTTACAGCTCTAGAATGCATCATTCAGTGCAGGAATTCAGGTCCTAGTCTTGCTCTAGTGTTTTTCATTCAGTGCAAAATGCTTGGTCCTACTTTTACTCTGGTGTGTGTCATTCAGTGCAGGATACTGTGTTCTAGTCCTGATCTAGTTTGTGTCCTTCCATGTGGGTTGCCAGGTCCAAGTCTCACTCTTGCATGCATCATTCAGTGCTTGACATCAGGCCTTATCTTTCTCTAGCATACATCATTCAATGTAGGACACTAGTTTCTAGTTTTGCTCTAGCATGTGTAATTCAGTGTTGCTTCATCTCTATAAATCTGTGCTATCATCTGCATAATTAGGAGAGGGGACATCGTATCAAGGTTTCTTTGCTCATTCGTTTAAAAAAAATATTTATTAAGTACCTCTTGTGCCAGGCACTGGTCTTGGCATCTGGGCTACATTAGTGAAGAAGCAATGATCCCTAGTGCAGCAGAACACAATTTTAATTACGGTAGTTGGGTAGGCTTCAAGGAAAAGGTACCACTTTGTGACTTTCTTTCCTTCAACCTAGCATGGCAAGGCTCATATGTAAAGAGTTGTCCATTTGCAAGTAGACCAGGTAGAAAATCTTATGCTTTCATAAGTGATGATCAAGGACTCATGAATTTGAAAGCTGGGTTTATGAATGATTATGATTGTATTAATTTAATTATGTAAGTCTGTATAATAATATTTTATTAATCTAATAGAACACACTTCTTTTTAAAATAATGAAAAACTGCCTTTGAATTATTCCTGGCTCTAATTGTACCCTGGCCTTGGTCTCTCTGCCAATTCATAAATAAAGCCTTTATGGTGGACAAGGCACATCTGCTCTTCTCTGTACATTTACTTTTTCAACTCTTGCCCCACAATTTTCTCTATCTCCTGGCTTGTCTCTATTTCACAGAGAAAGCTTTTTTTCTTTCTTGTTTCTGATTGATGCAATGCAGAGAAAGAGATCTAAAGAAAAGGAGGATAGTTGGAGACGCTATGGGACTTGTAGCAGGAGATTTCCTCTTCCCAGGATCTCTTCGGCAGTTGGTGAGGCCCTCATCAACTGCTAGGAAGGAAGGCTGCTCACACCTGCCTTCAGGCAACAGTTGGAAGAAACTACTTCAGAGGCTCTTTGAGCAACACTGGAGCAAAATTAGACTACTCTACACAACCCTGGGATCCTGCTTTGTTCTTACCCCACCCACTTGGTCCCCAAGCTGGTAAGGGGTTAAGAGAGAAGGAAAACATCTTTGTTCAGGGCAATCACCCCAGTTCCATCTCTCTGACAGGGGTAGTCATTAGGTAAGCTGCAGTTACTAGTGAGCTTGGCCACATGGAGACAACAAGACATATGCCAAACATTTGGAAGAATTTGTAAGACTTTTTTCTGCGTAAAGAGTATTAGAAGAGGTCAGGAAGTTGGGTCCCTTCAGGAAGTCTCAGGGATAACTTCATGGAGGAGGGATTCCATGAAAGGACAAACAAGAGGGCAGGTCAGGTGCAAGTGGCATGCACTCATCATTATTTCATTAACTCAGCCAATATTGACCCAGTATCACCTCTGACCCAAGGGCAAGATATAAAACAAAGGAAAAAAGAAGCATTGTCTCTGTTTTGTGTGGTTTGCATTCAGAAGAAGAGAGAGACAAAACATTGACTAGACATGTAAAATAATTACAAATTCCAAAGTATAACAAAAGGGACAGGAGGCTGAGATAAAGGAAAAACTGAAGGGAGTGAATTTTAGTATGATTAGAGATAGCCATTTTGACAACAATCTACTACAATGTGTTAGCTAAAGGTGATCACACCAATTCTTACCAGTCTTATATTCAATGTGACTTTGTGACTCCTTCCATCAAGTAGTAGAGTCTATTTCTCTACCTCCTCAAATTTAGACTGGCTTTATGACTTACTTTGACTAGTAGAATGTAGCAGAAATAATGTTATACAATTTACTAGGCTAGCCCTTAAAAGGCTCTGTGGCTTCTTCCTTCAACTTCTTGGAATGCTATGCTGAAATCACATTATAGTTCTCCAATCCGTAAGAAAGCTGGTGTTGCCTTTGGAGAATAAGAGGCCACATGGAAGATAACTGAAGTGTCCTAGCTGATAGCCAGTACCAACTGCCAGACATGTAAGTGAGACTGCCTTGATCTCCTAGATTATCCAGCTGTATTAGGTAAATTACCACAAATTTACCAGCTTCAAATTAAAAATTTATTGTCTCACAGATTCTGAGGGATCAGTATTTGGGGGGCTGTTGACTTAGGGATACAGTTCCTTGCCATATGGACCTCCCCAACATGACAACTTGTTTCATCAAAGCCAGGAAGGGAGAGAGTCAATAGAGGAAGTCTATGCTAGCAAGAAAGAAGTTATAAATTCTTGTAACCTAATCATAGAAGTGACATCCCATCACCTTTACCATAGTCTATAGGTTAGAAGCAGGGTACAAGTTGTTAGGCCAGTCCACATTGAAAGAGAGGGTATTATGCAAGGGGATTACAGAGTAGGGATCACTAGAGGGTATTTTAGAGTCTATTTACACTAATCCTCCAGTTAAATTCAGTTGCATGAGTAATCCCAGGAAACAACTCTCAAAATTATGAGAAATAATGACATTTGTTATTTTAAGTCACTAAATTTTGGGGTGGTTAGTTATACAATAAGAGCTAAGTGAAACAGACTGTATCAGAAATGGGGCCCTGCTTTAACAAAAAAAAAACTAAAACACATGGAATAACTATGGGATTAAGAATCTTACAGAGGCTGGAAAAGTAGCTTCTGGAAAATTTCTGGTGGAGGCTGAAGATTGACAGGAAACTGGAAGAAGGATGGTGTTGTAATGTGGGGGTGGAGTAATTGAAATACTTTTGCCTGTGGTAACTTGGCAGATAGAAAACATACCTAATGAACTTCTGGATATGGCTAAGGAGATTTCCAGGGTAGGATGTAGAATGTGTCAATTTTCCTTTTTAATCTGTGTATGGTAAGGTATGGAAAGAGAGGGATAAACTAAAGAAGGAACTGCTCAGTTTGCAAGAAAAATTTACAGGAAATATATAGGAGTCAGGATTTGCTAAGATGAAAAATAAAACTGTTTCTCATCTTCAGTTCACTCAACCAGCAAAATACTCTCCAAGTAAATTAAAAACAGGGTGCTATCAGTAAAATGTAGCCTTGAGGTCAAGATCAAATTAAGGGTATGGAAGGCAAAGCTAAATTACAGCTCCTGAAACTGTCCCTTTGGCCAAGATAATAAATCAGAAGAAATACTACTTCCAAGTAAGATGTCAGAGATTAGTCGTGCCTCAAAAATTAAAGGATACAGGGGAGATGGTTTCTATCATATTCCTGATTGCTAACTCACCAATATGGCCCCAGCAGTAACACATGGATCATGATAGATGAGATAAGACTACTGTGGTAGGCTGAACAATGGTCTCCAAATATATCTCCACCCTAACGCTTGGAACTCAAAAATATTACCTTACATGCCAAAAGGGACTTCTCAGATGTGATTAAATTAAGGTATTTGAGATGTAGAGATTATATTGGATTATCTGGGTGAGCCCTAAATATAATCACAAGTGTCCTTAGAAAGGCAGTGGGAAATTTGGCTGCAGAAGAAGGCAATGTGGCAACTGAAGTAATATGCTATACTGCTGGTTTTCAAAATGGGGGAAGGGGCTACGAGCCAAGGAATGCAGTTCTAGAAGCTGGAAAGGGCAAGGAAACAGATTCACACCTAGAGCCTCTGGTGAAAGTGCTATCCCTCAGATACCTGGAGTTTGGCCCAGTGAAACTAATTTTGGACTTAGGGCCTCCCCCCCACAAATGTAACAGAAGCCACCAAGTTTGTGGTAATTTGCCACAGCAGCTCTAAGAAACTACTACAACTACCATAAACTTAGCCAAGGTGTAGCCCCAATTGTAGCTGATGTAGCAGATACTGATTTTTTTTTTTTAACTAGAATAGATCAACCTGAAGTCTGGCCCTAGTAACCAACTATTGATCTGGTGGATACATTCTTTTCGATCCCTATCATGAAGAGGGATGAGAAGAGATTTGCATTCATTTGGAATGACAGCAGGATACATGCAGTTCTGGCACAAGTTTGTTAATTCTCTGTCACAATATGAGCCTATTAAACCCTGGTTATCTTGATATTCCACTGTATATCCAACTAGTCCACAATGTTGCTGACATAATGTTAATTGAACCTGGTAAGTATGAAGTAGCAAGTACTCTGGATATACCAGAGGTGAGAGATAAACCCTATATAGATTCAAGGTGGTCTGAGGAATGCTGGGACATTTTTACACCTTGTAGCTCCTACCACTAAGAAACAGGCACATTGTTTAATAAGCCTCATAACTTTGGAATAGTTCATATCCCACTTGGGAAAACTGCTCCAATCCATTTATTGAATGACTCGGAAGGACACCAGCTTTGATTGGGACCAAGAGCAAGAGATGGCTCTACAAATAGGCACTGGCTGCAATACAATCACCCTTACCAATGGACCATATTACAGGACAGATGCTGTGGTGGTAGAGGTATCCATAGTAAATAAAGGACATGATGTTGTATCTTAAGCATGTCCTAATAAAAGAGTCTCACAGAGACCCTTATGGATTTGAATGTGCAGTAGAAAATGATTCACCATTTGAAGAATGACTCCTGGCATACTATTGTACCCTAGTAGAGGCTGCATATCTGATCATGGGCCATAAAATTGCTTCCCATCCTAATCTGAGCTTTGTTTCCTGAGCTGGGAAGTGTCAGACCCAACAGGCATCATACAATGGCAATGATTCATTTGGGATCAGATTGAATAGATCCAGAGGACACAAATAAATTAAATAAACACTTGACCCAGACTCTCCTATCACATACTCTGTTGCACAGATAATTCTCCCTCATTCCATATATACAGCCTTGTGACTATTCACTATGACCAGCTGAGAGAGAAAGAAAAAAAATCTTTGCTTCATTGACAGATCAACTCAACTTTTTGGACTGGTGATCCTTTGTAATACCTTCAGGGAAGCCCTATAAGACAGTGGTGAGGAGAAAATGTCTCAGTGATAGATCTTTAAGCAGTATACTTGTTTATAAACTTGGCCTGGAGTGAAAAGTGGCCTGAGGAACACTATTCAGGACTTTTGACCATTGTGAATGGATCAGGTGGCTGTTTAAGATTTTGGGGTAGGGTGGGGAGACTGGAAGATAGTAGACAAAGAAGTCTTGGGAAGAAGCATGCAGGTGGACCTATGGCAGTGGCCTCAAAGTGTAAGGAGCTTTGCAAAACGTGCTAATACTTACTGGAGTACATAGAGTATAGAAGAGGCAATATTCACCTAGGTAGACCAAAGGCTCATCCAGCAGTTGTCACTTGGGCTTCATCTCTGGCCATTCCAGTGCTTGCCCACTGGGCTCATGAGCCATGGTAGCATGGTGGAGGTTATGCACAATTTCAGCACGTTGGGCTCTTTCTCACTACTTCTGATCTAGTTATTGCCAGTTTTGAATTTTTGACTGCTCAGTAGCAGATACTAAGTCAGGATCCTCGGTTTGGTACTACTCCTCAAGGATACTGTATTACTTGGATTTTCCATGAAGATGTCAAGCAGAGTTGGAAGTACAAGAGAATTATTGGGGGTGATGCCTGTGAAAGATGAAGGGAAGAGAGAGCAAAGTAGGCAGGTAGACCTGCTAATGTGATGCAGATCTGACACCTATGAAAAGAGAAGGAGAAGGAAGGTGATGGAGTAGGACAAGTCTCAAACTAAGGTACAGCTCTGAGAAAGGCTCAGGCTGTGCAAGGTGGGCTCTGGCGAGATTGCCTATAGAGGAGTCTTCTACTGGCCAAGAATGGTGAGCCCTTCTACCACTGCCCAAGGAATGTGTGACCTCAGCTCAAGCCCAGAAGCAAATTTTGAAATTACCCACAACTGTAGCCTGCTGTCATTTAACCACACTCCTCATGGCAGCTTGCTCCTGTGGGAATATATAAGCAGGGCTTCTCTATGGCCATATGCTAGCAAGTTGATTACATCAGACCATTACATTATACCATGAAGAGGGAGGGCTTTCACCCTTACCTATGACTATTACATATTACTGGTAAGGATTTGTCTTCAGCTCCTCACAGTGTCTGATTTATTGTCAGGATAATCCCTCATAACATGGCCTGCACCCAAGCAATCAAATTCATAATGGAAGAATTGTAACAATGGCAGATGACCAAGGGCAGTAATACATTGAAGCTGGCACATCTTGGCTTTGGACATCTGCTTCCGTATTTAGGAACTTTGCAAGGGAGTTGTTAAGCCATTGGTAGCTTGAAATTGGCCATAGTAAAAAATATTTACATCACAAAACACAGCAAACTCTACAAATAAGAGCCCTTCCACCACTACCCCCCACTCATCCACACTAGGTAATTTACCCAAATACCACTAAATCCTGTGGTGCTGATATTATAACATCACCCAGAGCTACTAGCCTGAGAAAATGTTGGAATCACCACTTAAAGGCACAGGTAGAGTACCAGATTGGAGCTGGCCCTTTGTGGGTTTAGGGGTGCTGTTCTTCAAGAGGCAATTTATACTCTGAATCAAAGGCATATGTGGTTCTGTGTCCACAATAGGTATAATTATACTTCTCTGGGAACCAAGGAGTAGAAATAGGAGGGGGAATGCCTCTCACTATTAAGCTTTGTGACCCACTTGGAGTATGTGCTTCCTGTCTCACAGCTTTGGCTTCTGTTGAACTAGAAATCCTAGAAGGAATTATTATACCAGGGATACAGTATGGCTTCCAAAAATATAAAGTTGTACCTGTTACCTTATCATTTGGAGCTCCTTACACCAGTATACCTATAAGCAAAGGAAGAAGTTACTAACCAGATGGGGTAATTGGTCCTGCTTATCATGAATGGTAGTTACTGATACATAATGGAAGCCAGAGGAATTTGTCAGGAATTCCAGGGATTTACTTGCACAACTCCTGGGGATTAGTTGTTTGTTGATAACTGCAAATGGGAGATTTCAGAACCATGGCTTAACCAGGGCATGGTAACTAGAGGCTCAGTTCTCTAAGGCGTGGAGATCTAGGTTGCCAACCCCCCCACACACACACACACACACCAGCAAGCAGCTTAGATCACCTAGGCTGAAATGCTTGCAGAAAGTGAAAGTAATCTAGAAGTGGTGGTAAAAGTATGAGATAATGAATAGCAGGACCCAGCCTTAGGATTAACTGCAGCCTGTCCTGTGAACTTTCTTGTTGTATGCATTTTATTTATTTATTTAGAAACTGTGGCTAGCCACCACCTTGAAGAGCAGTTGTTAAAAGGATGAACTTAATGGAGGTCACAAGAAGACCTAAGTCAAGGGATGTACCATGGCAGATGCTGTTGGTTCTTTGCCCACATCCCTCCCTCTGGCTATATTACCTTAGTGAGACTGCTGACTTAGAATTGCCAATATCTTTGTTTTTCTCCTGAAAGACTTTCTCCAATGCCATATGAAGTCGCTCTACCTGCCTGGCAGCATGGAAGCCCAGATAATTAATCATCCCCCCAGCGCAGCTCTCCATCACTGATATAACCCTTCCAGTGGAATAACTCTAAGACATGTGCTGTACATTAATTTCCAGAGGTTCCCTGCAGGCTTAAGTTCTAATCCACCAGAGGTCGATCTGATTCAATAATGACCCCTTTTTTTGCTGACTTTCATTACTTGTCTCATTTTCCCAGTCCCCTATCAGTGTTTCATGATCTTCTCAGATACACTTGCATTTTAATCCTTGTCTCATAGTTGAATTCTTAGGGAGCCCAAACTAAGCAAATGATAAAATGGATACAGGGAGAGATAGACAGATTCTAAAACTATTTTGAAGGTAGAATTATTAAGACTTGCTCATGTGTTGAATGACAGCTGAAAGAAAGAGATAACTCAAGGATGACGTCTAAATTACTGACTCAAGTAAGTGGGTAGAAAGTAGTATCATTTACTGAGATGGGATTAACTAGCAGGGTAGAAAATCAAGAGTTCCATTTTGTTGACATTGCATTTGAGGTTCTATAAGACAACAAAGCAATATTTCAATTAAGTCTGGGCTAGAGGTATAACCTTGGGAAAATTGAAGTGATCTCAAGAAGTTGGATGTTACCATGTGGCTTTCTCTGACCTTAAAATGTGGTGGAAGTAATAAGTGTTGTCTCTGGTCTGCCACAACAACCAGCAATATTCCAGAGAGCTGCTGCTCCGTGGGACACAGAGCGGCATCCCAGCCATACCTTAATGGACATGAGCCATGAGTGAGAAATAAATCTTTGTTTTTACAAACTTGCAAGAATTTAGGATGTGGTTACCACAGCAGAACCTAGATTTTCCTAACTGGCACAGGAACTCTTGTTTCATTAAATTAAGAGGAATAAAGGTGAGGAGGGGCATGATTTAAGATAGGTTTATGAGTCTGGTGTTGAGAAAATAATTTCACATGTGGTGAATATTCCAGAAGGAATAACAGTGTAAGCACGATTTCCATCCTCTGAAACCGACTGCTGGAAACTCCAGCTCGATGAACATGAGTGTGACCTTCACCAGGATTAACATCCCGGGGGGTGTATGCAATCAAATGTAAAAAAGCTGTTATATGTCAATTCTTAATTGGTTGTATAACAGAGAATGTAGGTCCCACATGAACCCCTGAACTGTTTTGCTGGGATTTCCTTCTACACTGGCTGTTTTGCTCCTGGTTTGCTTTCTGCTTTTTATTTTGTTTCTGCTTAGCTTAAAAAGTCTTCATTCCTGCTGACAGGCAGGTGAAAGCCAACAGGGAATGAAGGTCTCAGTGTGGACTCTTCAGGCATGCTCCCTCACAAGTAATTGAGTTGTGATTGCAAGTTTCCAAAGTGGGTGGCTGCCTAGTGGGGTGGGGTACCCAGAGCCCTCCCTTCCCCTTTTGAGTATTCTTCCTGCAGCTGCTTGCTGACGTCTAAAATTCATTCCCAGGAGACACAACCTTCTAGTCTCAGGTTAGAGACAATGTTTCAATTGTAAATGCGCATTGGAGAGGGAGGAGGAAGGAGTATGCATGGAGAAAAAGAGGTATATAAATCATGTCTAACCAGAAAAACAGAGCCCCTTTAAGTTTTTAAAAACAGGAGAAATTTTATGCAGGCAAGTAGTTACATAAGTGATAGAAGACATGTGAAGCCAAAGAGGGAAAGGTAAGGAAACCCAAAGATTAGCAAGAGCAGAAAATCAGACTTCCCATAAAATGGGACAAAAGGAGGAGGCAGAGTTTGCGAAGCCCAGGAACCATGAGCCCCTTCCTCACATGAGGAGTCCTTTGCTTTACCAGGTCCAAATTTGACCAAGGGATTTGCAATTTGGGGGTTTCTTTGAATCATCCATCCTGTGATCAGTTTTTTTCTCCTGAAGGCAAAGGAAAAGAGAGCCAGCACCAGATTGGAGGTGCTGGTTTTCACCAAGGCCCTAGCCTTATAGAATTCAATCTTCAAACCTCACTGAAGGCTGCAGGACCCAGAACTGTCAGCACATCTTTCCAGGAGGGCTTAGGCCTTTTAAGTTTGTGGAATTATCAAATCAAAAGTCCTTAGAAAACCATAGTCAGTTAAGATTCATTTCTAGTGCACTGTCCTCTGATAGCCCTACTAGGCACAAAACGGAGAGAGGGGAAACTGCAGGAAGAGAGGGGAAAGAAGTGAGGAAACAAGATTATCGTCTGAAGACCAGGACCAGCTGGGAACAGTTTTAATGTTTCTGTTTATAGTAAAGGAATGAAGTTCAGGAAAGTTGCTTCTCTGTGCAAAAAGAAGAATGGTTGTGAGCTTGGGAGGTGACTGAAGGGAGTGCAAAGTGGTTTACTGGTGTTACATAAAAATAATGAAGACTCTCGGTGGCCCTAACCTTGATTTTGCAAATCATGCAGTATGTCTGGAGAATTCTTCCTGGGCCTTTATAGACCTCTTTTTCATTTTTCATTTTTCTCCTTTTTTAGGGTGTGGGTAGATGAGGGGTGGGCAAGTACTAAGAATTTTAATTCTCTGTGATCAAGAAAGTGTAGAGGCCAGTGCTCTCCCAACCAGACAACCCTTGCTTCTGGGGTCCTTCAGGAGTCTCCCTGCTCATGCTCTCAATATGGGGGTTTCTACCTGCCTACCCTAAGGAGACAGACAAATCATCTGGAGGTCAAAATTTTGGTCCTGGGGTCATCCCATGGAAAAGGACAAAGCCCCTATCCACCTGGGTTTGGCATAAAACAGACTGACGCCCTCTGCACACCCCCCCCCCCCAATTTTCCCATGGATGTTGCGGTGGTAAACATCACAGCACAAACCTGTGTTTCTCTACAAGATCATACACTGGGGTTCCTGTGTAGCCAGCCCTTCTGGCAGCACCTTGTCTACTCAATCTGCCTGAGGGATTCCTGGAGGTGGCCACATAAATCTGGCAAAAGCAGGCCTCTGGAGGAAAAGCCTGCTGTCTGGCAGCACTCCCTGTCCCCAAAGTCCCCCAGCCCAGCCTGGAGCCCCCTGACCATCTGAACATGGGATAACTTTATGGCACCAAGACTGACTGTAGATCCCAGGAACTCCATCACAAATTGGTTTCTCCGGGGAGCAGACTCTGGTGGAGATTAGCAGCAGCATGTTTCTTAGGAGGTGATTTTGGAATCAACATCTGTGGAAGGGAGTAGAAGGAAACAAGATTAGGCAGAGGAAGAAGTCAAGCTGTGATACAGGATCAACAAAGACCACAGTCAACCTCCCTGGGAGTCCTGGATTCAGCCCCGCAGCAATGATCCTAGCTGGAGTGAGGGGCTGGGGTTTCAAATCATTCATCAATCATTGGATGTGGTTGCCTGGGAAATGTGTGCAACTTAGACAAGGCTATTTTCTTCAGTCAAGAAAATCCCCAGAGGTCCATCTTCTGGCAGCAAGGGAATAAAATCTTCATTGCTGAAGGTAGATCTGGGTTGCACATCACTGTGTCTACCCACCTTTGCTAGGCCCAGCCCTTGGAATTCCATAAGCCATTTGTTCTCTAGGGCTCAGACAGTATGTCTAGGAGTGCTAAGGGACAATGACTACAACCTAGGCTTAGGCCAAAACATAAAAGATAAATTACACCTTATAAAACAGGGGATTCTGAGGAAAGAAAGGAGGAAAAGAGCTCATTTGCTGAGGAAGCCAGGATGGATACTCTCTAAGGGTAAGCATTGCCCTGCCTGGGTACTTTCTTAAATTTTAATTTTTTTTTTTTCAGTTACATGGATTTTTAAAAATTTTATTCAGTACCGTATAAACAACCTAAAATTGCCCCCTTTTTCCCCTTTATTTTTTAAATTACCTTTTTTATTTTTAAAGTAGCTTTAGATTACATAAATGCTACATAAGAGAATATAAGGGATTCCCAGATACCCCTCTTCCGCACCCTCCCACACTTTCCCACATTAACAACATCCATCATTAATGTGGTACATTTATTACAATTGATGAACACACATTGAAGCATTGCTACTAAGCATGGATTACAGTTTACATTATAGTTTATACTCTGTCCCCCACAATTTTGTAGGTTATGACAAAATATATAATGGCCTATATCCATCGTTGCAAAGTCCTTGCAGGAAAATTCCAATGTCCTGAAAATGTCCCCATGTTACACCTATTCTTCCCTCTCCTTTGCCTCAGAACCTCTGGCGGCCACTGCCTTTATATCAATGATAAGAGTTCTTTGATTGCTAGAATAGTAATAAGTCTACTTTAGTCCATTGTTCATTCTCCAGTCCTGAGGATTTTGGGATAGTGATGCCTACTCTGCTTCTAACTGAGAGAGAACTTAGATCCCATAGGGCAGATGGATGGAACTATTTTACTTGCAGTTGCAGACTCTCTCTGCTCCTTGGGATGGGCATTGTGCATCATCATCTCCTTTTTGGTTATCCTGAGTGAGTGAGTTTCCCCTTTATTGCACCTCACTCACAGTGAGATAGATAAATCCTCTAATCCTCTAGTCAGCCTCATGAGACTTTACCCAGTCTCTTGACATTTTGCCCTTTTTCCTAGGCAATGCTTTGGTGGACAAGGTTTGTATTGGGTATATTTTGGGATATCAACCTTAAGCATAACCTTTTCTCACAGAATCTTTGCCTATCCATCACTGAATCAGTAGTGAGTACCTGCCTCCCCTGGAAGTGATCCGGGTCAATCAAATTGCTCTCCTGGAACCTGTACTGGGCCCATGAGGGCTGGCCCTGGATACTGCAGCAGAACAGTTATGGGGCAGAAAGGATCTGGTGTTGGCTGCTTCTTTGGTCCAGGCGTAGACTGATAAAATAGCAGAGGAATCCACTTGGCAGAGAGAGAAGAGTAAAGCAGAGGCTCAAAGAAGAGAGTTCGGGGCCCTGTGAGGGTGGGTGGAAAAGCACATTTGCTGGCTGGTGGCTTCCCAGATACCAGCACGGTGAGTCTGAGCACTCCTGAGCCATGCTCAGCCTCTGACATCCAGGATAGCTCTGAGTCCTCAGCTGCAGGCCTGGGACAAACTGTGTCTCCAGGGCCTGAGACAATGTCCTCTGCATTGCTCACTGCTGGCTACCTCTGTCTCATGCTCAGAACCAGAAGGAAAGCCAGATACCTCCTATAGAGCTCTGAAATTCACCGCTTCTTTCATATTCAGCATCACAGCTGCTGAATGACACCAATTATTCACTGGTGGGGCAAGTCAGGGTAAGGGAAGAAGAAAGAAGGCAATCTATCCTGCTTCCCCCATAGAATTTCTCCTCTAGTTTGTTCTGTTCATGCCAGCCTAGCTGGGGAGCAGCTTGCCTCCTCCTTGACACCACTTCTCAGAGGGGAACCATGGCTTCTGGGCCCAGTTGCTTTGCCCATCACTGCCCAGGATCAAGACCCAATGGCCTTCCTGTTTAGGGAGCATCATCAATGAGAAGCTTTTACTGTGAAGATTTGAGGGAAGGGACTCAGACTCCCACAGGAAGTCATGCTTCAGCAGGGACTCAGGCCTGGCTGAGTACCCCCAGGGGTTTTCAGCAAGGCTTTGGGCGTTGGGAATGGGTGCCAGGGAAGGTGAGGATGAAGAAGTTGGCATGTATCTGTCTTCTAACCCAAGGACCTGGACACAGAGAGGGCTCTAGGGAGAGAAACTTCCAGAAGAGGATGTAGGAGCTGTTGCAGCAGCCCATGCAACATGACTCTGGGGCTATATTAGTTTCCTATTGCTGTTGTAACAAATTTCCACAAACTTACTGATTTAAAACAGTACAAATGTATTATCTTGTAGTTCTGGTGGAGGGCAGAGGTCCAAAATGGGTCTCACAGAACTAAAACCAAGATGTCAGTAAAGCTGTATCTCTTCTGGATGCTCCAGGGGAGAACCCATTCCTTGCCTTTTCCACTTCTAAGGGCTGCCTGAATTTCCAGATTTTAGAGGCTCATGGCTATATCGCGCTGACCTCTGCATCCATCTTCACCTCTTCTTCTCTGCCTCCCTCTTATAAGGGCCCTTGTGATTACATTTATCTAGATTATGGGGTAATCTAGGGTAATTTCCCCATCACAAGATCCTTAACTTATTCACATCTGCAAAGTTCCTTTTGCCATTGAAGCTAACACATTCACAGGTTCTAGGGATTGAGATATGAGCATCTTTGTGGGGTTATTATATAGTCTGCTACAGAGACCCTGTGGCAAAGTTTAACGCAGAGTCTGGTTCTACCTGGCTCTGCTTGGAGCACAGCAGAGCTCATCACAAGCAGGTGGTCAAGAAGTAAAGGCCCAACCTGTCCCTAAAAGGCAGTGTCCAGGGAGGCCATGGCAACTGCTATCCAACACCCTATTTCTTCCAACAACCATCCCTCCAGCTGTTCTGCTTAAACAGCCCACCTCCCATGAGAGAGCTCAGAAATTCCCTTCTTTGTCTCCCTTACTACAAGGGCAGGGCATATGACCAAGTTCTGGCCAGTGGGGTTTGAGACATTGCCAGGAGCTTTTGGAAAATAATTTCTTGTCTGATTAAAAGATAAGAGAGATGACTGAGAAGTCCTTTACTCTTTCCTCCTTTTGGGTGCTCTTTAGTGAGGACATGATGCTTAGATCTTCTACAGCCAATTTGCAACCATGAGGGGAAGATGAAAAGCATCATGAGATGCCAACCCAACAGCCACTGAACTTCTGAAAATTCACTAGCTCTTCCTGACTTTGTATTTACTATCAGATAGAAAAGTAAATTCCTATTGTTTAAGCCATTGGTATTCTAAGAGCATTTCCTTGCAACCAAAAGCTACCTAACAGAACAGGGAAGCAGGGTAGCTTCAGAGGAAAGTCTGACTTTAGGAGCCCCCATCCTTAAATGGGAAGATAAAACCAATGAGGGTCTGGTGCTTAGGAATAGGATGACTATTTCTAGGTCACTGCAGGCATTTTCTGAATTACTTAGAGAGGAAAGTTCTCAGTGAACTAAGAACCTGCACTGGTCCAGTGAAGTCTGAATTATTGTTTAGCAACCCTGTCTAACCCATGGGCTGTGAAGCCTGGAGAAACTCAGGCTACTGCTGCATTGAATTGCAAAGCTGGCATGTTTTCAGGACTAATGAAGTCTTGAAAATGCCAATGAGATCTGAGAATCATAATTTCTGCTCAGTCATGCAGAAGAAAAGAAAACTGCAAGGGAGCAGGGCCACAAGGCATTAGCAAAGAGATAATGGCAGGAGGAGATGTGAAAGGGTAGTTCCCGATGAGCTGGCATGAATTCACATGTACTGGGCCCTATGCAGAAGAGAACTTCAGTGTGCAGGGCTCCTTTTCTTCCTAGCCTGGGCAGCAAACATGGGAGAGGCCTCACAGGAAACAGAGCTGCCTTGGATCCATTGACAGAATAGAAAAAGCATCTTAGCAGAAATGAAGCCATCATGCCCCAAGGCTGTGAATGAGAAGCCCTCAGCCTTCACCCACACAATCTCACAGTGCCTTGGGAAGATTGAAGGCCCAGAATTCCTGGATGGCTAGGGTCCAAGTATGAGAGTATGAGAGTCAACTAAGTGATTTCAGAGAATATCTAATCTAATATGAACATGCTCATTTTACAAAAGAAAAATTCAAGGCCCAGAGAAAGGAGGTGCTGTGCCAAGGTCATAGAGTCAGTCAGCAGCAGAGCCAAGACTGAGACCCATGTCCTGTGAAGCCTGGACAATATTCCACACTTGGGCTGCTGTTTCCCCCTTCAAGGAATGTGCAACCTGCCCAGTGCTGTGAAATCCCTGGAAGGAGGAATAGCCACCAAAGCTCTCTATCTCTCCTGCAGAGACCAAAACACCAAAATACGCTTGAGGGTATAGGCCAAGTTTTGTTCTTGTCTTTTGAAAGATGAGCAATTGAGGCCCAAAGATTCTGAGGATTTTTCTTAGGACTTGCTGTCTCTCGTGGGGCCTGCACAACACAATGCAAGCTCAGCCAAAGCCAGGGCCGAGGGAAATGGGAACAGAAATTCCTCATCAGTGATGCACCTGAGTAAACAATGATCCTCAATCCAGCTCACAGAGAGATGTAAGCCTCAGCCCTGTCCAGACCCCTGGGAAAGGCTGGGTCTTGAGGGACAATATCTGTTGGGTAGGGGAGTCTCATCCAGCTTTCTCATTCAAACTGGTAAGTCTGACCTCAAGAGGAATCTTTCATTCAAGATAACTCTTCCAAAAGCAGTGAGTTATTTTCATTATCTATACTCTTTATTCTTGATGTGATTCACTGTCCAGAATGTTAGAAAGAGAAATCAAAGACACGAAGTGAGTCAGGGAGCTGTAATGTAGTCTCCTTACTCTCCTACTTGCGTGCCCCGATTGTATCCCTGCCCTGCCCCTACCACTGCTGGCTTTCACCTTAGATGCCTGAATATCCCCAAAGAAGGATGGGAAAACCAGGGGCACAGGACTGTGCTGGGTCCTGTATAGATATATTTTCTCATTTAATATCTACCTCACAGGGATATTATGAAAATATGTTTGCCCTATTTTAAAGTAAAGGAACTTTAAAGTCATGCTTGTTTATTATTAATTAAATATATATTAATTAAGGAGCCAGACACTAAGCTATTGGACAGAAGAGTAAGCAGAAAGCTAACTGGCCCTTGCTTTCATGGAAACTTTAATTAGGAGAGAGAAGATAAATAATCATAATAACAAATGGAAAATCTGGAGTTGTAGCAGTTTTGTATTATTTTTGAATTCCTAAAATAGATATTGGATTATGTTTGTAAATTGGTCTGTTCCTCTGGGTACATTACATTGTATTAGATTCAGAGGTTTCACTCTTACTTGATTAAATTATGATTAAGGCTTTGATTGGACCATGTCAGTAGGAGGTGGCAGATGAGTTTTGATGTTGGAGTCTTAGATGCTGGAGCCCTGGGGAGTAAACACACAGGAGAGGAACACAGAGGAATAGAGAGAGCTCCATATACATGACAGAGTCCCCAGGAAGAGAGAGAGCCTGAGAGTCTACAGCTGACCTTGTGGAGAGACCAGAGCAGCTGAGCCTGGAGAGAAATGAGCCCTGGCAGAGAGATGAGACTTACCCCAGCCTACAGCTGATAATGGAAGAAGCTGGAACCATGGGACCTTAGGAGGAAGAGGAAGGCTGAATCCTTGCAGATGTCGGCAGCCATCTTACTCCAATATGTGGCAACAGACTTTGGTGAGGGAAGTAACTTATACTTCATGGCCCGGTAACTGTAAGCTTCTACCCCAAATAAATACCCTTTATAAAAGCCAACATATTTCTGGTAATTTGCATCAGCACCCCTTTGGCTGACTAATACAGAAGCCAAGAAAGGGAGAAAGAAAATGGAAAATTAAGATTGTGGGAAGGGACATGAAAGAAAGAAAGAACAATTTTGTCTATAGAAGTTCCATGTGATCCTACAATGGAGAATGTGACCCAGTCGAAGGAGTCAAAATAACCCTCAAGTTGAGATCAGAATGATTAGTAAGAGACAACTTAGTATAGAAGGGAAGGAAGGGAACTCCATACAGAGTAACAACACATGCAAAGGCTTGGGAGCATGAGGAAGAATAGTAAGTACAAAGATTAATGAAGGGCAGCGTGGCTGGAGGGAGGAGTGGGGGGAAGCATATTTTGTTGGTCAGAAAAGGGGATAGGTAGCAAGAGGAAGTCATGGAAAGATTATTGAGTAGATATTGACACAATTAGCTTTATGCTTCAAAATAATCATTGTGGCTATAAAGTGAAGAAAAAAATTAGAGGTGGAGGAAGCATCGGTACAGGGGTCCAATGAAGAAGTTATACCAATAGTCCAGGGTGACATGTGACCTGAACTAGAGCATCACACAGGTATCAAGTGGCAGAGCTGAATTCAACTCAAAGCCTGACCTATACCCACTACATTAAGCCTCATGAGTGTCTTGTCCCGCCTGCTCCATGAACTGCCACATCCATTCCTCTAGACTTGCTTAAGAAATGCTCTACAGCCCTGTGCCTAGGAAGGGTTATCTAGAACATAGTATGATTGGGGTTTTCCAGAGCGGACCTCTGAAAGAAAGGTATATATGCCCAAGGTTTGACATTTTCCATCTTATGGCTATGAGTGCCTATCAGTGCCCATAGGCCAGGTCCTCTGGGGGTAAGCTCTCCCCCGCATCTCAGGAAGATTATGCTAAAATTCAGGTTCAATGGTCCGTTGTACCCTTGGTCCCTGGAGGAGAAGACAAGATTTCAATCAGCCAAAGTTGAAAATCAATAGCTACCCCAGGTTTCTGGAGCTAAATAGGTTAGAAATGTAGGTGACAGAGCTGTAGTACAAGTCAAAACTTTATGTTGTGTAATACTGCATAATTTTTAAAAAATGTTAATTGGTTAGAGTGTCATAATTTTTACACACATGTAAATAAAGTTAATGAATTTTATTCCACACATCTGATTTAAATTGTAAAACAATCAAATTACTTTTCAGGTAATACTTTGGGCCCAAATCAAATAATATTTCAAGTCATTATAACTTTAGAAAAAGAAACTAATTTGAATATGTGATTTAGATCCATTAAAAGTCTTCTCAACTTTAAATAGTGATAATAGAAATCAGAAAAACTCAAGAGTGGTTAGGATTAATTAAGAGTAAATGCATTTGGGAAAAGGAAATTACGGTGCTGTAATTTTAGAATGCAAATGAGGTCAAAAAGTTTAAACTAATGTGCATCTATATAAACACAGCCTCAATAAAGGAAAAATACTTCATTACAAGGATTTACAAGTACTGTACGTTGTACTTCTTGTTATATAAGTAGCAACAAATTGATAAACAGCAACCTGTTGTCAGCTAATTAGAGTACCCTTGGGGCTCTAGATACTTAAAATGGTACCTATTTAGAAATTCTTGACCCTCGAAGTTCTCTCTCCAGCCTGATTTCTTTCCCCAATGAGGTAGACAGTGTTAGTGACCCACACAATCCCCTCAAATCCCTTTTACTGGCTCAGTATATCCATCTCCTATCCCTTCCATGGTCTTTGTTACTAAAGACACCTGCAACCATCTTCAGGCACTTGCCCTTGGGCTACTGGAGCCAATTCACCCATAAAGAGGGCCAGGAATGCCTGGGAGCTCAGGTTCATCCCCCCAACCTGGATGATCTGTAGCCAGTGACTGTGAGAGTGAAAAGCTGCCCCTTTGCCTGGAGGTGGGACAGACTCTGGAGTGTAATTTATGTTCCATATCCCCTCAGGATGAGGCAAAGGGTAGAACTTCACCTGAAATAACAGCCCCTTGGAACCAATGAAGGTGATTCTTATGCAAATCCTTTATGGCAGGAGTGCTTTCAGATGAAACTTGTAGGGAAGTGGGGGAAGCAAGAAAGAGTAGGGGAGAAGCTAAGGAAAGAAATGGGTCTGGCCTCAGCCCCATCCTAGAGGGTGTTCTGAGAGGGGGAATAGCACCTTGAGGCAAGGTGGCTGGAATTTTGTATCCCCCTATCAGTCAGTCCTTGGCTATGGGCCAACCCACAGGGGACATATAACATCTCAGACCAGGGTGATTCTACAGAGACCCTGAGTCATTAGCAGCAAACACTCACAGCAGCAGAGGATCAATACACCAACCCAATAAAGGGAAGTTAGGCAGGAACCATGAGCCTCTACTGTAGCTTCTTCCCTTTCACTCCCCTTTCTCCTGCCTAGCCTTCTCCTTCCTTTTCTTCACTTTCTTAATAACTCACTTGCATATGAATCCTCATTACAGGCTTTGTTTCTAAAGAACCCAAACTAGGACACCCTACAGCTCTAAGGATGAAGAGTTACATGAGTTTTGATAATCACAGTCTTGTCTTCATGCTGAAAGCTTCTCAATCGCATGTGATGAAACAGCATCTTCAACAGTAGACTCCTGCAGTTCCCGCAGCCCAGCATCCATGTGCCCTTCTTCTGATAACAATATTCCGATTTTCCTTTGGAGATTCAAGCATCCCCTGCTCTCAATCTATAATGTTTGGGCATGGTGCACACACACACACACACACACACAGTCCAGAGAGGGCCATTTCTGACCAATCAGAATCAAAGGTTTGGATTTGTGGTGGGTATATGATCCAAGCCGAGTCAATGAGTCTCAGCCTGGGAATGTTTCTGGACCTCTTGGGAAAGTGGTGCTCTCTTTCCACTGGGAAAGTTAATCTTTAATTAAAAAAGCCTGGGCTGCTGAGGGTTATCTGCCACCACATGAATGCCCACAGGTTGAGGCAATCACAGAAGAAAACAAAACCAAGGGGCAGAGTATGGAATACAAAATTCTGTCAACAGCATTTGAGTCCAATATCAGTCTTGACTTTTCAGTAGTGTGAGCCAGTTCAGTCCCTTTTTTGCTCAAGCCACCTGGAGATGAGTCACTTGCAACCAAATGACCCTCCTCTGATTAATATCCCTGATATGTATCTGGTGAAAACCAGCATTTAGGTAACTGTCTATTCTTGAAATGGTTAATGTGGCAGAAGTAGTATGGACTCATAGTCTGGAGTCCTGGCAATATAAGTTCCTTTCTAGGCCTCAGTTTCCTGATCCGTGATATAGGGGCATTTATACTATGCATTCCTAGAGGTGGCAGCAGAGTTCTGAGTCTAGGACTCCACAGTTGATTCCTTTAAATCTGTGCCCTATGTGTCAGGCTCTCCTACCCAATCTCTCAGGTCCCCAAGACTCTGAGCTCTGACCCTGGGCTTTCTTCACAAAGGCCAGATTCTGTCCACGCCCCTGGCCCTACGTCCAGGTCCATGCACCAGTCTAGAAAGAGCAATGGAGCCCAGCTTCAGTTTATATATTGAAGAGCTGGGACTCTGCCCTGGAAGTCCTCTGCCTCCTTGAGCAATTCTTGCACTTTTTGTAAGAACATGCCTTATTCATCATTTTACTCTTCAGTCAGATGAAGTCAACCCCATTGGTCCCAAGAGAAGCCTAGGACTGCTGTAGGGGCTCACACATGGAACGAACCAAAAGTTAGATAGCCTGAGTTCAAATTCCAGCCAGGCGATCCTGTTACTTCATCTTTCTAAGCCACATGTTCAATGGGAATAATAGCAGCTTACTTCATAGGAATTTTCTCAGGATTAAAAAAACACACTGCAGTAGATGTTTCCAGGCTCTGCCTGTATTCTCTTGGATTAGTTTACCATTCCCCACAACCTTAACTGGCCCCTGGCTATAAATGTGGCTCTTTTTTGGAAGGCTGCTTTCAGGCTGCTGGAACCTACTTTGTCCAGGAAGAAGCAACAAAAATACTGCACCTGGAAATACATACCTTCCCCCATGCCCACACCCCAGTCAGCCCTTAACCAATGTCTGGTGGGGCAGAGGTATGCGTGGGTATAAATGCACCAGCCCTCCTGCCCTGGGTCTGGGCGATATAGATTTGGCTCGTTGTCTCCAGAGCCACCCTGTGGGATTGAGCTGAAGTCATCCTCTGTGGGACTTGGCTAGATACTGCATCCTTGCCTGGGCTTCTTCCCTCCCCAGCCCAACTTTCCACATCCCTGCTGTTTTGTCCAGAGGCAGCTCCTATCAATCACTCTTACATGAATTGTCTTCTCAGGGTCTGTGAAACCCAACCTAGGACACTCTTGTCTAAGGCTTAACAGAGTGCCTTACACATAACTGGTGCTCAAGCAGCAATTGCTGCCATTTCTGTTATAGAGTGCCCTCCAAGTGCCAACACTATATGAGCACAAGCAGTGCATAAATCCCTGGTGGGTAGACACACATGTACACAGCTCATTCCTGGGAGAGATAAGCAAGCATCGCTCAAACACACAGTCTAAGACACATGGTCTAAGACCATGACTTAGAGGGTGATTCCTCTCTAAATCATGTCCCCAAATCCAACAGAAGCAATGTTATCTTATGAGACTTATGTATCTCACCAGCAGCCTAATGCCTTCTTGTATCAGGAGATCTGCCTCCAAACACAGAGTTGAATCATCTGAGACAGCTCTATATAAGCACACTATAGTAGGTGACCTCCCAACATGTCCATACAATTGGGCAGCCCAGACATCCATCACATTTATATTTCCACTCATATAGAAGGGTCAGGGCTAGGGTAGCCACAAGGGGACTCAGAGGGTGATCAGAAGAGAGGAGGAGGCCTCCAGGCCTGGAAGTGTTAGTAGGCTCCCAGAGGGTCATTCAAGCGTTGCTTGCTCAAAGCATCCCCAGCCACAGTCTGCATGTGGAAGTCAGGGACTGGAGGAGAAGCTGCCTTGCTGGCAGATCCCCTCATGTGAAGGCACTTGGGGAAGTGCTGTGTAAGCAAGAGGTTGAGTGGCCTCCCTACTAGCTCTATCCATCTGGTAGAGCCTGGAATGGAGCAAGGGCCCAGCCCCACAGAATATAGGGCATCTTCAGGGACCCTCTCCCTGGAGACAATCACTTGTGGGATATTAAAATAATTATCAATTTCTTTTTTCAGCCCCAAAAGGGGCTTTCAATAAAAATAAGAACATTTTCCTAATAGCTTATAGCTGACCTTGGAGAGAGTGTCGAGACTGACATAGGAAACCCTGAGAAATAAGCCCTATGCCAACCTACAGCTGAGATTGGGAAGAAGCTGGACCCATGAAGCCTAGAGGAAGAGGAAGCCCAGAGGGGAAGGCTGAGACCAGCCAGATACTGCCCACCATCTCGCTTCAACACATGACAGCTGACTTTGGTGAGAAAGTACCTCCTATGGTACCTTGAGTTAGACTTTCCACGGCCTTGGGACTGTAAGCTTTTACCCCAAATAAATCCCTTTATAAAAGCTGAGAGAGAGAGAGAGAGAGAGAGAGAGAGAGAGAGAGAGAGAGAGAGAGA